>JAYKAV010001178.1:233814-477569 GCA_035582835.1 Phoebastria nigripes | reverse complement strand
GCTCCATCATGCATAACGGTTACTTGGGAAGACAAACGCCATCACTCCAAACATCCCCCCTTCCTCCTTCCCTCAGCTTTATATGCTGAGTATGACGTCATATGGTGTAGAATATCCCTTTGATCAGTTGGGGTCAGCTGTCCCAGCTGTGTCTCCTCCCAACTTCTTGTGCACCCCCAGCCTACTCGCTGGTGCGGTGGTGTGAGAGGCAGAAAAGGCCTTGACTCTGTGTAAGCACTGCTCAGCAATAACTAAAACATCCCTGTATTATCAACACTGTTTCCAGCACAAATCCAAAACATAGCCCCATACTAGCTACTGTGAAGAAAACTAACTATMCCAGCCAAAACCAGCACATTCTGAACCCCTTATTCCATACCATTTAAGTCATGCTCAGGTCCCATACTATCCAATACATCCTCATTAACCACCACCCCCTTCCCATCCTTTGATATAATACACAGATATCATTCCCTTAGTCTATGGACCACTCCTATAAAAAGTCTTTAAAATGTCCACAAATGTCCACAAAATGTCCACTGAGTTCATTTAGTCCATGACTTTGGCTCCATCTGTTATGGTGGTCACTCAGGTCAGGAGAGGTGGTGTGTTGCRTGGAGTTAYTGGGCAYCAAAGYCAGCTCAKGTYRGGTCACTGCYGCACTTGCACTGCTTCTTGTAAGGCTTGTCCTCCATTGGTTCAGGTGGTTCCTGCTGTAGTAATTCCTGTAACATGCAACTCAAATAATGGGTTACAACAATTTAAAGATAGATCCATCACAATCACCACTCCTGGTCCCTTTGGGCCGTGTTATGGGGTTTAACATTGCAATGAACTCCTCCCCTTGCTCCTAGCCTGGCTAGCAACAAGGGGTTCCTGCTATAGTAATTCCCATAACATGCAACTCAAATCCCAGGTTACAACAATTTAAAGGTATTTCCATTACAGTCTCCACCCCTGGTCCCTTTGGGCCAGGTTATAGGGTTTAACATTGCAATGAACTCCTCCCCTTGCCCCTGCTCCGGCTTGGACTTATCCACAGACTGCAGTCCCTTAGGGWTKTACCTGCTCCAAGTGGAGCCTTATCTATGAGCCACAGTCTCTTCAGGGGTATACCTGCTGTGGCATAGACTTATCCACAGCCACAGTCGCTTTGAGGTGCACCTGTTCCAGCGTGGCCTTCTCCATGGGCCACAATGCCTTCAGAGATATACCTGCTCCAGCGTGGCCTTACCCACAGCCACAGTCCCATCAGAAGTAAACCTGCACCAACTTGGCCTCACCCATGGCTGCAGTCCCTCCAGGGGTGTACCTGCTCTGTCGTGGGTTTATCCATGGCCACACGCTTTGAGGTGCTCTAGCATGACCTCATGCACAGCCACTGATGCTTCAAGGTGTACCTGCTGCAGCATGGACTTATCCACAGCCACAGATGCTTCCAGGTGTACCTTCTCTAGCACGGACTTATCCTTGGGCCACAATCCCTTCAGAGGTATACCTGCTGCGGCACAGACATAACCACGGCCACAGATGCTTCRAGATGTATGTGATCTGGCATGGGCTTATCCACGGCCACAGATGCTTCGGGGTGTCCTGCTCCCACGTGGACTCATCCACACGTCACAGTCCCTTTGACTCGAGTTCACACTGGAGTTCCAGCCTGTCCAGTGCAGCAGCACAGAAACAGCAGCAATGCCCTGGCCATCTGCCAGCCCAGGCGCATGGCCATTGCTGTTATCAAAATGTTCCCAGGCACAGCAGAGTAAGATGATAAGCAGTACAGCAAGCAGCGAAAGCAAAAGCAGCCACTAATGAGCACTAGACTCTAATATACAGTAAGGAAGGCAAGCAAGCCCCATGGCCAGCACAGAAGCCTGCCAATTAATAGCTAAACAGCAATAACAGCTATAAATTTGATCTAGTACATTCCAATCAAACCTGTCGTTATCTCGGACTCTTTGAGCCCCACGTTGGGCGCCAAAAAGGACTGTCGTGGTTTAACCCCAGGTGGCAACTAAGCACCACACAGCCGCTCGCTCACTCCCCCCTGGTGGGATGGGGGAGAGAATCGGAAGGGTAAAAGTGARAAAACTCATGGGTTGAGATAAAGACAGTTTAATAGGCAAAGCAAAAGCCATGCACACAAGCAAAGCAAACCAAGGAATTCATTCACTACTTCCCATCAGCAGGCAGGCATTCAGCCATCTCCAGGAAAGCAGGGCTCCATCATGCATAACGGTTACTTGGGAAGACAAACGCCATCACTCCAAACATCCCCCCTTCCTCCTTCCCTCAGCTTTATATGCTGAGTATGATGTCATATGGTATGGTCAGTTGGGGTCAGCTGTCCCAGCCGTATCCCCTCCCAACTTCTTGTGCACCCCCACCCTACTTGATGGCGGGGTGGTGTGAGAGGCAGAAAAGGCCTTGACTCTGTGTAAGCACTGCTCAGCAATAATGAAAACATCCCTGTCATATCAACACTGTTTTCAGCACAAATGCAAAACATAGCCCCATACTAGCTGCTATGAAGAAAATTAGCTCTATCCCAGCCAAAACCAGCACACCATATTAATACCTCTTATCGTCACTCTTCATCAAATTTGCAATTGTTCAGCTCCAGTAAAATATGCAACCAGGTTTTAAAGCTATTGCTGAACACAGTAAGTGTACATTAGACGTCGTGCTTTTCTGAATAGCTGAGACATCTTAAGGGCTAAGCACAAGTGGATCTGGCCAACATGAGACCCTCACTCCTGAGATGGCTCCTGTCGGGCTATTACACAACTCAAGCCCCAGTAAAATCCACCTGTCAGCTAAGAGCTTATTTGTTCTTACGATTATATAGATAACGGTTGCTTTTTGCACAATAGACATATTTGAAATTTTGTATGAAACAGTATTTGCACAGAAGTATATTTATTCAAGATTCACTATTTCATTTTTTCCCCACTTTAAAAGTCCTACCATCCAACCACAGAAAAGCAATAATTTGGAAAATTATGCAAGACTAACAGCTAATAATGGTTGAAGGAAAGAGATCACAAGTTCCATTGGCTGACATTTGTAGAAACTATTTGCAGAACACTTGAGGAAAGCAACTCTGGTCATGGAAAGAAGATGAGGTTGTGAGTGATCTGTGAACAAGGAAAAGGTCCAATAAATTGGCTCACTTATTCACACTGAATAATTCAAACAGCTTGACTCAACACTAGACACACTCCTTACTCCTTTTAAAGGATTAAAATATTCATGGTTTCTTCTGTCAAATGCCATTATCACACTGTAATGTGAGGAGCAATGGTTATCTTCCCAAGGGCTGTAGGAGACTTGGATGTGGGTCATCAACTCCAGTTGTGGAAGCTGCCTGGCAAACACTGCTTCCACCAATGATCTCAGACTCATATCTGTGTATCCCACATCGCACTAGTCCTAGCAAAGGCAAGCTGAAACGCTATCGCCATCTTTACTGCTCGTGTTCTAGTGCCACATAAGCACTTTTGTACTGCCTGAGAGCACTGTGTAGTGAAAGCTCAGAAGGAAGGATATCTCCTCTCTATCACAGTTGTGACAAGGTCACCTTAGACATTATCCTTCCCTCGATAAAAGAAGAAATTCCATTCACCAGCTCAAGAATGAACMTCCCTTTGCCCCCTTCCACAGCCAAGCACACAAAGCCTAATGGGAGCAAGTGTAGACAAGGAAGGGTGGTGCTGAGTTTTAAGTATTTTATGTCAGAGAAACCCACTACAACGGTTTATACAGAAGCCACCAACTTCCTTAAAGCGGCCATTAGCATCTCTCCTTGAAATAAAAATGTAGGGGACAAAGAGCTACTATTCAGCACATTCCCAGACATCAGCTCCCAAAGATACTTAGAAGACAACTTTTCTTTAACTGTGTCAACATTCCAGTCTACTTCAATTCATGTTTTGCAAAATGGACACACTTTAAAAATTCTTTAAGAATTCTCTTTGTATTTGGTAAATTCCTCTTTAAGACAATCCAACCTGTTCAGTTTTTCAGTAGATTTTTTTTTCTGCTTTCTTTTAAAGACATCTTAATTAGTCTAATCCTGACTGGTCTCTTTCCAATGTTCCTGTTGGCACAGTAGGATTTCAATTAACATTCTGCTTTAGCACTGCAAATGCCCTTGCTCAGATTTTTTTTTTTTTTTTTTTTTTTTAAATGTGCTATTTTGGATGCCATCTCTCTTTTCCTTTCTTCCTCAAAAATTGTTCAGCTTCTAAAAGGTTTTGGAAGCAGAGGTTGTTCTGCCAATTTGTGCTTTCTTAGCTTATCAAGAGATAGTGCATCATTAATTTTTTAATTTTTTTCCTCTTGAGGGTTATATTCCTTGTCTGCTCTGACCACATCACTCACCCCCCTTTCAATCCTTCCTGGTTTCACAACAGCAAGTTCATGCTTCTTGTCCTCAGCTTCAAGGCTCTTCAAAACTCCACCCTTCTTTATTTGTCTGTTCTTGTCTCTAATTGCATTTCTCTTTCTCTCTTTCACACACACATACACGCATGCACATACTTTCTTCTAATCCACCAACAATAACAATCTTCTCTGCTGTTTGTCAGCTTCTCTCACACACAGCTCCACCCTGCCCCTCACACATGGAGTGCCCTCCCTGAACTGAGCTGTCAGGCGATTGTCCTCACTTCTTTGAAATCTATCCTTAAAAATCCACCTCTGCTGCAACGTCTAAAAGAAATCAGCTAATTAATGACGGTTATGTTGAGGGGCAGATGGAATAGCTGACATTTACTTTACAATAATAATAAAAAAAAACCCAAAACCCCTTTTGTGCGAGTGTAAGTATCTTAATCTATGCTAGACGGCTCTTCTGAAGGGACAGCAATATGGATGGAGCAGTGACTAGATCCTGCAGGCTGTGCACATCGTCCCTGACTGATTTTAGATCACAGGAAACTGTCTTTTCCTACTTTTCACCTGTTTTGCATGTTTAAACTATAAACTCTGCAGGATGGCATCTGTGGATATGTGTACTCTGCATACCATGTAGTAACTGATAACCTTTAAGTGAAACACGAGAGGATAGTCACAGCAGCATGGAGCTAATTTACTCAGAAAGTACTCTGTATTATGCAATATGTGTCCACAGTGATTAACACAATGACAAAATTGTCTTAATTGAATTATCTTGGAAGTGCATAGCATAAAAAAAAAATCCCAATACTGAGCTAAGTACCTTGCTACTACTACAATGCTAAATAATAAAAATATAACATAACCGGACTTAGCTTAACCTGCAAAAAGCCAACTGTTCAAACATGTAGGCTTGACTTCAAAGACACTGCCACACAAAAGTATCCACTTAAGTCCACTATGTTTATGGTTGCTCACAGGCAAACAAAATCCTACTGTGGATCTCAATCTGTAAATTTCAGTTTCAATCCAGACTGTAAAATTCTGCTACTTTAATACAACTGGAAACCTCATCTGTTAGACTAGAAAGCAGACAGACACATCTGTTGCTAACCTCTCCTTTGCATTGCTCTTGGCTACAGAAACTGGCACACCTTAACCACATGAGCACAATAAACCAATCAGACCTTTCTGTGCTTACTCATCTTCTCTGGAAAACTAGCTTACGTTCTTGGTACATCAGTTTTCAATCACTAAAAAGAGTGTAAAATATCTACTGGTTGACAAATTTGTTGCAAAACTTAAATATTTAGAGAACGACAGATGAACAACAGTGGTAAACCAGGATTGCTGCCACAGTAAAACTGCTTCAAACTGGAACAGTTAATCCAGATAGTAATCTGCAGCAGGTGGATGAAAGTTTTCAGCTGTTCCAAAGATGTGGCTAAGTACAAAGTGACTAATAAGAAAAGATTCATTTCCACTCCTTTTATAGTGGCTGAATAGTGCTTACTCTTTGTGACTTCATATCACATTCCCTTGCTTCCAAAACCCACTAGAAAACTGGAAAATAAATAATAACATTAAAAAAACCCAACACAAAACTGAAAAACTACTGCAACATTCCTCCTGTGTTAAATCCAAGTACGTTTTCCACTCTACAGTCTTATATGAAAGCGATCCAGATCACCCTCCCCATTGGCACTGAACGCTGCTATGAATTTCCAAGATTTCACGAGAGATCAGGTACAACCATACGGAGACCTAACAACAACATCACCTGAGGAGCCCAGATGATCATCCTATCCCATTTCCACATAGTGTGACCCTATTATAACCATTCATACATGACCACTTTGTGGCTGCACCAGGAATTTCCATTCCAAGGTAGGCCCAGTGAGAATGAACATGCAGCCCAGGTGTCACCTTCTATTTAACACCTTCTCACAAGTCTTCATACTAAGAAGCCTCACCCATGGGTTCTGGGATGAAAGGGAGCACTGCAGGAGACACCCAAGCAAGTCTACCAGGGTGGAGGAGGAAGCTAATTGAAAGAGAGTTTGCTCTGTGCAAAGATCAAGTGAACATAATTTGGGCCAAAGAGCTCAGATTGTGCAATATGTCAAAGTCACAGTTAATTTAGCATCATCATCCTGTAATACTACTGGGGTATTAGCTCTACCTATCAGGGAAATATAAATGTCCTATTACTTCAGCTTCAGAAAAGAATATATGATATGAGGTGTTTACCTACTTTATATTATAAGCATGCCAACCTATACATGCTTTTTTTCTTCATTTCTTTTTTTAATTAAATTGATGGTTCTAGCAGGTAGGGGAAGGACATGTAGCTGGTAATGGTAAGGAAAAGAAGTGTGTGGGATCTTCTTTTGAGTATAATTCTTCAGTACATTAAATGAGACAAACAAAAGAGAAATTAAACATAATACTGTGCCATGGTACTGTGACATAAGTGTCAACTTAGAATTTCAAATACAATTATAAGAGTCTTCTAATAATTATATAGGTGGCAAACAAGGCTTTAGGGCAAACATATGTGGCAAAAAATTACTAATGGCATGCTACAGAAAATCAGCTAAGCCTGACCCCTCCTATGCATCATATTGTGGTAGGGTCAACTTGGTGGAAAGGTTAAGAGCAGTTAGTGTTAAACACTGACCCATCCCTCCCCAGTCTTTTCCATATTCATAGGAAACTATCATCCATATTCATGCAACAAGATAAGTACCTTCAACATACAGAGGTTAAAAAAAAAAAAAAAAGAGATTTTACTTCTTTACAGTCTTATTCAGTGCCATGACACTAATTCCCAGAGCATGGATCAGGACATAAATTAGTGCATCTGAAAGGCTGGGCAGGATGGGTGAGCAGAAAACATAGAGCAGCCTCTGGGTGACACTTAAATATTGAAAATATGCATTCTGTAATCCTGAAATTGTAACAAGACACACGAAAACACAACTCTTGTACGTGGGTAGAGTACAATGATTTCAGAATATACGATGCATGCAAGGGTCTGCCTTACACAGATCCAGCTGCATGCCTGTAAACACATGGATATCTGGAACCTGAACTTCTAGCCCTCACAGATAAGTGGCATGAGAGGCCCAAGGCTACTTTATAAAATCTTAGGCCAGTATCCTCAAACAACAACAATACAAACAAAAGGCACAGGCATCCTATTGCCACTGCAAGATGGGCTACTGGTACTTTTTTTTTTTTTTTAGCAGAAAACTGTCTAATAAAATCATAATGTGTTATGTACCTCTTCTTTTGCTGTTTGCACTTCTTTTGGTGCACAGCACTGAATGCACTTGGAAAGGAACAAGGCTCAGAACTTGAAAACACCTGGTCCTTTTGCACAACTTACCCTCCATGCACCTTGTTTTGCCTTTCCTGTGAAGTAACTTTCCAAACATGAGTTCCCCTCCAGTTTATCCTTTCTTTCTCTGCCTTCATTCTAGCTCTTAAAAAAAAAAAAAAAAAATTACTTAATATTAACTTTATATTGAGTTGGTATTCCTTTGCTAGAAGTCTCTTTTTTTTTTTTTAAACCAAAATGTGAGAATCTGAGTTGACATTAAAGCAGTCGCCCCACCTCTTTTTGCAGGTGAAAAACATCCAATTAACTGGTTTTCTCTCCAAACAGAACTTCTTTCCCTGCCTACTGAAACAGAAAATAATGAACCTCACTAGAAGAATATTTTTATACAGTAAATGCCAGCTTTGCTCCCTGCCCATTTTTTTCCAGGAAAAAGTCACCATCTTTCTTTCCATTCCTACAGAAGCATCGACTCTTTCAGTGCATTTCAGTAGGAAAAGTGGCTCCATTTTTCTTGCCACTCCACTCATCATTATTAACATAATGGTGGCAAAGCACTAAGGAAGGCTAGATGGCTAAACTAATAGCTTTCTATTGTTATTATTGGGTATAGATTTATACAGCACTTTTGCAGGAACCAATTTACACTACTGATTTTTAAATGCAGATTGTATCTTCCAGCGTTTACTCACAGAAGCCTAGGTGCCTGCGCTGGGACTTTGCTGAGGTGAAGGTCTGGAAACTTGCACATATCCAGAGCACAGGGAGCTACCTCAACCTCAAATGATTTTTTTTTTTAAAAAAAAAAAAAAAGGAGGGAGCAGGTGACAGGGGACTGGGCAGTGGCAGGCAAAACCTGCAGGCAGCAGTGGAGGCCTGACAGGCTGCCTGCACCACCACGTGGAGGCTGGGAAYAGCCAGGCCGCTCCCAGCAGACTACCAGGGCCCCTGAGGAGAGGGCCCACGCCCTCACTGGGGCACCCTCTCCTTCTGAACATCAACAAGCTACTAAGAAAAAAAGGTTTACTCTTTGGGAGGGAATGGGGGTTGCCATCAAATGCCAGTTGAGCCCCATGGGGTTTCCAGGTGGTTTGTGGACTAAGGGCCCATGTCGCCTCCCCCATGCCACGACAGGGCGCACTGGGGCATGTGCCCCAACTTTCCTCCTGCACAGGAGCCAGCCCCATGGGCAGCAGGAAGACGCAGGGTGACCTGCAGTGCTTATAGGAGCAGAGGGGCCCACCGCCATCGCATCTGAGCTCTGGTGCTGCCACCCGCACCTGGTGCCGCACAGCTGCAAGGAGGTGGCCATGGCCAGGACCAGGCTTCACAGGAGATTATGGGGAGAGGGTGGCTGGGCACCCAGCAGCAGGAAGCCCATAAATTGTCTCTGAAGATTAAAAGGTTTCATTACAAACTCCATTCTTGTTTGTAATATACAACTAGGCTGTAGGGCCTCCTCTAATTCCTAATCATTGGTGCTACAATAATACTGTGCTGGCCTTTGCCACTGTTGTAGCAGCCTTTCATTTTCTTACCGTATAGTCCTTTCTCTTTTGAAGGATAGGGCTTTTTTCCCCTTTTACATTTACTTCAAAGGAAGCAAAGCTGTGTCTGTATTAATTGACTCCTGTTCCTAAGGTGCTTAAATGATCCCATGTTCCCYCTCCAAAGCTGTAACGTCTAAGTACCTTGCTGTCTTTAATGTATTTTATCTTTGTGACGCCCTTCCGAAGCGAGGAAGCCATCTCGTTCCAGCCAGGTGGGAGCTGCAGGGCAGAGGGGCAGCAGAGCCCAGGTCTCTCAGCCCCGGGCAGCCCCTCGTCCGAGCTGCCCCTTCACAGCCTGTGTTGCTAGACCCAGCCCCTCAGCCCAACCAGTCTGACTTCAGGGCAGGAGAGTTTCTTCCCAGCTTCAGTCTGGGATGCTTTGCACCTGAAGCAAATGTGATTCCCAGGTACGCTGCAGAGACCAGGCTGCATGTGGATAAGACAATGACAGACAAAAGTCAACAAACAAGTAAAACCCAAAAGAGTTTTGGAGCTCCCCAATTCGCATTATGACTTTTACACTTTTCTCATCTTAGTTCTTTAAAAGACAGGTAAAACAGAGAAAAATATTAGTATCTGTTATTAAGTAGTGCATTTTCTAATTCACCRCTTTATTTTGCATGAGCTGCTGAGGAGTTTCACAGAAAGCACTAAGAAAGTTTATAAATATGTAAGTAAATATTTACATCCCTTGAGAAACATTTTTTGTCACTAACTGCTGCAAAGGGAGTTTATTATTGATGAAATCAACTGTCCTGGATGTTCTAATTTAGTAGGCACACACAAAAAAAGTCCTATTTCTGAACTGTTATACAAAGGAAATTATCAGTCTTTTAAAACTTCATAGACTAATTTTGATGGAGGAGAAACCAGGCAGAAGTAAACAGTGGTTTAAAAAAAAAAAAAAAGTCTCTAAATAATTTGATTTCATCTTTGATTCTATACCAAGATTTTTTTTGCATGTTTGTTAGCACTAAAGCTGCACTGTGAAGCGGATCACTGATTGCAGAATTAGCTGATGGTACTGCAACTAATAAAAACTCTAGAAGAAAATAATTTGGAAAGAAATGTGGCTTTTAAAATCCAGGGACCATTCTTAACCAAATACTTATTTGAGAACATATTACCCAGAGTTGTCTTTAGACAGCAAAAATGAAGTAAGAGCAATGGTGAAGGCACACCATAATGAGGACAGACTACCCAGCATGATAGTTTAGGGTATTTTTCTATATGGCACATTGGAATGCTATGTAGAGATATCTAAGACAGTTGGTCACTGGCAGCAATGCAGTCATGTTACACCATGTTACCCTATGGAGACTAATTTTTTTAGCAGGACTTAATCACCCCATGCAAAGCACCATGCTGTCCCAGATCACTCAGGCCTAGCTCCTCTGTGGTCGTATCCTTGATATACTGACAGTCCAGATTCATGATTGCTTCTAAAAAGTTACTACAGATGGCTAAAACTGAAACATACTTTATATGCACAGTTTTTAGCTCTATCTCACCTGAATAGAGTGTTTGACCCTGACTTTTCTGACTCTACACACTTTGTGGCCTCCTCTCTGGACAGATCGAATAGTCACGTAACAGCGATGTCGGTGAACAGAAGGTTTGCTTGTGCAGTGAGGAGAACATACCTGCAAAGAAACTTCACCACCAAGCTGAGTAGTGCGGTCAACACGCCTGAGGGATGGGATGCCATCCAGAGGGACCTGGACAAGCTCGAGAAGTGGGCCTGTGTGAACCTTATGAGGTTCAACAAGGCCAAGGGCAAGGTCCTGCACATGGGTCGGGGCAACCCCCGGTATCAATACAGGCTGGGGGATGAAGGGATTGAGAGCAGCCCTGCCGAGAAGGACTTGGGGGTACTGGGGGATGAAAAGCTGGACATGAGCTGGCAATGTGCGCTCGCAGCCCAGAAGGCCAACCGTATCCTGGGCTGCATCAAAAGAAGCGTGGCCAGCAGGTCGAGGGAGGTGATTCTGCCCCTCTGCTCTGCTCTGGTGAGACCCCACCTGGAGTACTGCGTCCAGCTCTGGAGCCCTCAGCACAACAAAGACATGGACCTGTTGGAGTGGGTCCAGAGGAGGGCCACAAAAATGATCAGGGGGATGGAACACCTCTCCTATGAAGAAAGGCTGAGGGAGTTGGGGTTGTTCAGCCTGCAGAAGAGAATGCTCCGGGGACACCTTATTGCAGCCTATCAGTACTTAAAGGGGGCTTATAAGAAAGATGGKGRCARWCTTTTTAGCAGGGCCTGTTGCGACAGGACAAGGGGAAATGGCTTTAAACTAAAAGAGGGTAGATTTAGACTAGATATAAGGAAGAAATTTTTTAYRATGAGGGTGGTGAAACACTGGCACAGGTTGCCCAGAGAGGTGGTAGATGCCCCATCCCTGGAAACATTCAAGGTCAGGTTGGACGGGGCTCTGAGCAACCTGATCTAGTTGAAGATGTCCCTGCCCACAGCAGGGGGCTTGGACCAGATGACCTTTAAAGGTCCCTTCCAACCCAAACTATTCTATGATTCTATCACAAAAGATAACGGGAATATTATATGCAGCAGAGGAGAACATCAGGTCTCCAGACTGGGTCCTGGAACATCTGCCCATTGTGCAAATTGGAATTTGTTGATTAGAAGTCCTTCAACAAATACTTTATAGTTTAAATGTCTTTAAAAGAGTCTATCTGCAGAATTCCACAAGTCTATAAGAAACTTATGCAGAGAAACAATCTAGCACATTTTGTGCTTTCTTGGCAAAAGAATGGGGAAAGTCCTGTCAGCAGCCCGGGCTATGCAGTGTGGAAAACCTAAGTAGACACACTGAGAGTATAGCAGTGGTTTAGGTTAAAATATATATTACTGCCTTGGATTACACGTTTTTCTGTGTTTATTTTATGTTTCCATTTGTCAACGTATCTATAGTGAATTCATTGTGGCTTTGGCACATTGCAAGGGAGCAGTTCTTCCTCCCACTAATTTACAGAATTGCTTCAGTTCTTTCACAATGAGAATTACAGAGCCTTTTATTCAAGTAAATCAGGCACTTCAGGATTCATGTAGATTTAATGCTTCTAGGAGAAGTTGTACTATATAGGCTTGCGTGCCCTAGGATTTTGAGGGCCTTTAATAAAGACTATCTTGGATAATATCATGCTAAATAGTCTTTCTTTCTGTTTGTCCCTGAAACTTACAGTTTTCCACTTCGCTCCCAAAGTTCAGTTCAAGACGCAAGGTTATAACCTTGTTTGTTACCTTTTCTCCTGACTTGTCAGTGACTGGGGGGGCTCTTTTTCTTCTTGCTCTACTGTTCAACATGGCTGAAGAGAAAGGACGATTTGGCAATGTGCCCCTTTGCCCATAGTAGGGAATTTACCAGCAAATGTAGATCCTGACCTTGCTGGATATCCCAGCTTCCACGGACAGCATAGTCTACTGACAGAGCACTCCCGTGAGGAGAGGCGAGGGCTTTTGTATTCTGAGTCTATGAGGCCTGAACATCAGCTCTGGAGTCCATGTGTGCCCTGATCTCCCTCCACTTTGCCTTTTATTCTGCAACTCTTTAGTCCTGTAAATAACAAAGCTCAGGCTGATTTTTACCTAAATCTGCTTTGTACCTTTTTTAGGATTACATTTTTAAAAAGTCTCTCCACCCTCATCTCTTGTAATCAATAGAACGGAATCAATATTTAAGGGTCAAGACCTTTTCTTTTTCCTGTGGCTAAGCTTTTTCCAGGCTTGCATTTTAAATAAAACCTGTATTCCCAGCCATCTGTAAAAAGGATAGGAGGAAAAAAGCCAGCTGATTAGTGTCTGTCTTTTAGGTCTTAGGGTAATGGCTGCTTTTACCTTTCTAGTTTAATTCAGCACATTTACAAAGCATTAAATCTGTCAGTATGGCATTAACTTCTATCATGTGCATATTAATAGGAATAATAATCAAAACATCGAGTGAGTTTGGGTGTTAAAACTGGTAATATTTTCTTTAAGTGCTAGTACACATTTGGCTTGGAAGGTGCTCAATATTGCAAAGGATTTTTAAACTAAGATTTATCTCCTATCTGTATAGAAGTGTTTTGCGGTAAACCTGATCATTTGTACCCCAAAGGGCATGACTTTGTCATCATGCTGATGTTTTCATGGAACACATTTGTAAAACACAATTTCTAACTTTTGTCGCCTCCATTAAGAAGAATGTTGATTAAGTGGAATCAGCATGTAAGAAAATATTTAGCAGCTGTTCTCTTATTGCAAAATCGTAAATATATGGAAAAATAATCACACAGATATTTTATGCCAATTAGCAAATACTTCTTTTAATTAAAGCATGTTGAACATTACAGCATCGTCTTAATATTACTGAAATTCAAATAAAATGTAGGGATGGTGGAATTAGAGAGAAAACATCTTCATCAAAATATTAGAAAGGTTTTGTTAACAAGCCAGCTGAATGGGTTCAGAGGGATTCCTGGTTTGTATGATTTTTAAAATTTTCCCTCTATACATTTTACATTATTACAGTGCTTTCATTAAAAAAAAAAAAAAAARRRRAAAAAAAARAAGCTGCTTTCCTTTTAAAMAGCACAAAGGATGGGAAAAACTACTGCATTACTGCAAATTATTTGCAGCTTCGGTGTTGCCAACATATAACAGTTGTAAATCAAGGATRTATTTTGAAATATCCTAAATCATTTTTTACAAATCAGCACTCTTAGTAACAGCTTTCAAGGAATAAAAGAATATAGCCATGGGAATTCATATTTATGGCTGAGTGTAAGTATGAATTAAACGTATCTATTCCACTTATGTTGCAAAGTACAATTATTCAATGGTCCAAAATATTATCAATTTATCGGTATTCACTTTTTATTAGGAAAGAGGTGCACAACCATGCAGGTTTCAACAGTGTAGATAATAATCAGGAAAAGAAATACTCCCTGGTGAGGATGAAAGGAATGCATGCTACCTTCTCAGAGGCTCAGTACTGTATCTTTAGGAAAAGCAGTATACATGCAAGAACATTGTCCTGGAACACACTAAAAGAGGTGACTGTCTTTGTTGACTGCAAAGTAAAAGCCTTTCCTGTACCCTCTGCTCATATCTAATCATTTTTGCCTTGCACACACCACCTACACACCTAACACTTCACTGACAATGCTTTGCCTTTCCCCAYTACCCCCCAAACACAATGGAAAGTTAATTGAATGTTTTACGCTTTAGCAATATCAAAGAAATGAAAAGAACATAGGTTTCAACTGTATTTCAATAATAAGTGCATTAATTTTTACCTTTTAACTGACACTTGTACTAATTTCCTTAAATGCTCTTTTTTACTCTTTTTTGATCTGTCTGGCTTTTTCGGGTCTGATGATGAGGGCTTACTTCAAATGCAAAAAGATTAGCTCTCTTTCCTTTAATAGCACAATTATAGCTTGTGTGATGTCTAAATCATGAAAGATATCAGGGACAGACTTCTAAAGTCGCATCAGTTTATTACAAAAGTGGTAGTAATCATTTTAATATCAAAATTACTCTAATTTCCTAGTGGCATTTAGGAATTATTGGGCACGCATACACATACGCACAAAGATGAGTAGCCATTTACTTCTAATTTGACTTAGATAATTGTTATAAATAACACAATGAAATTAAAAGGCTCTGTGTTACATTTTCACCTCTACCCAAGATGTTGTTCAGGCACTAAAAGAATATTGCCACATCAAAGCAAGAACCAAGAGATCCAGTTTGACATTTTTAGATAAGCCAGAATCTACATCTCATTTTTGGATTTAGTTCAACATGGGACTTAGCACTAAACACTAAAGAATAAATGTGCCTTCCTTAAAGATATGTAATATGTTTAATCCCATCAATGCTTAGTCTACTTTTTAAATCCTGGATTTAATATACTTTACCACGAGAGGGCAAGATTAAGATACCCTTTCTCATACTGGATCACACCTAACTCCTCAAGTATTACCATTAGTTATATTACGACAGCGAGAAGAGTCCCTATTCAAGACGAGGGCCTGCAAGTGATGAAGTGAAATACAAATCTAAAGGAAGAAGGAAGATTTCGCTTACATTCCAAACTGACCTTGATTCACACATATTCATGGAATGGTCATTGCTTGCCAAGATAAAGAGGGGTATCAGGTCTCAGACAAGGTAGCAGCTGTCTTCTTCAAGAATATTCCCTAAAAAGACTATACTTCTGCATTAGAGATAAAGATTTATAAACAGTAATAATGCCCCAAAGCATCTACATAACATGTTGTGTGCAGCAGGTGAAAGTGGAAGACTGTTGCAGTGTTCTTTTTCAAATATTTTTGGGTGTTGTGGCTGTTAAACAGTAGTTTCTAAGGAGAATTTGATAGTTAAATCCAGGAGTGAAAATACAAATTGCTCTGGGAAGAGCGAGTACTAGCTTTGATAAATTTTAAGTTCATAACAGATAAAGTGGAACAGTTTGACCCATTGTCAGTCTATTTTAAGATGAACATTTGTTAAATTCTAATGAAAAAATGTAGCACTTAAACTTTGGCAGAAGGACAATTAGTTTTTTCCCTGAATTGAATAAAATCACATGGCACTGATTTTTACTTTAACTACAAGCAATAAATATGAGCTGCAACAGACTCTTAACAGTTATTGGCCATATCTACATGGATATGTCATACAAGCAAAGTTCACTTCAATTTCAAGCACACAAAATTTATGTCTACACCATATAGCTTATCATGCATTAAGCCTGTTCACGCAAGAGCCGGTTTTCTAATATTAAGAACAACTTGCACCTTTTTGACGTGCAGGGCTATAATCAGCCCAGCCAATCAATGCTGTCTGCACCAAGAAGCAAGAAAAAAACTGAGCAACTATTATACACCATCAGCTAACTCCTAACCACTTCAGGCAATTCAGCCTGAGAACTTTTAACTCAATTTACATTAAAACATATCCTTCCTGCCTGTTATGTGCTACATGCATTAGAATTATTTGTTTGTTTTGCATTTTCAGAGATTGCTAGTGAAGCACGGTGATTGGGGAAACACACTGTGCCTCCAGCAGGCACTTGAGAAAGTTTATAGGGCAAACAAGCTCCCAGTTTCCCCAGTCGCAGTCAGTAGGTTTACATGTTACTGTAGTGAGAATGAACAATAAGCTGTCATTCATCAGCAGATGCTATATGGGTATGTCCATGGGGAGAAGTTTTTGGAAGTGGATAATCTTTGCATTCTTCAGCTCTGCTTTGAATATGTCGACTTAGAGAAAAATAACAGACAAAGACAGGCAGACCAAAAAGAAACAGCAGAGGTCTGGAAAACCTCTGGAAGCAAAGCTGATAGTTAGTGTCATTTATAAGATTGAGCAAAGTAGGTGAGGAGGGGGTTGTCTGCACAAGTTTCACTTCTGTGACTGACTTTTGCACAAACCCAAGATAATTAGAGGATGCACCAGCTCAGGACTCTTAGCACTGACACAGCACATTGTGGAATGCATAATGTGAATTCTTGCCTTGAATACTGGCCCGCTATCTTATAAACACAAGGCATAAGCTCCTGGATTCAAGTTTTAAGCTAGCTGGACATAGAAAACATAATATGGCACTTTGTCAGGCTTGAAAGTGGGCAAGCTGTCCAGGTGGAGCTAGCTAGAGTGTTGCTGGCCAAAAGTGCATTTTTCCTCCCCAGTAAGGTTCTCATAATCATTCAGTGATTACCATCATATGTATTCCTATTCCAGCACAACAGGGCAAGGGTAGACAAAGGATGGTTACAAGAATATTAGTAGAAATGGTCTCTTTTTAATAACTGAGACTTGTGTGCTTGAGAATAATGAGATGAATGTTTTATGCTGTTGTTTATTTGAATTTCATTTTATCTTCTAAATACATTAAGTTCCATATTACTTACCATTTAAAAATGATGAATGGGGGAGTTTTGCCTTTACAGGCTAAGCAAAAAATAATAAAAATTAACAAAATATTTTCCTTTCATTTTAAGAATTCATTAGTATAGATGGAAAATAAAATTGTATTTTATCCAACAATAAGATCAAACTTTTAAATTGTCTTATTTAATAAACTTAATAGGAAATGAAGATAAATTTTGTTACAGAATTTCCAGAAGAGAAATTTTAAGGGAGAAGCCAGAGCACAAATGAGTCCCAAGATGAGAACTTTTGACGGGAGCATAATCAGCTCTTACTAAAATCCCTTGCGCTGATTTATGGTAATTATGATGAAGTATATGGCCAGAAGTCTTTTTTACCTTTAGTATGTCCATGCTTCGTCCTATCTATATACTTCTGCCATTAGGATCCAGCCTGCTTTTCCCTCTCTTGCCAAGCTTATTGAATTTCTATCYGTCTACATCATCTACAATTTCCTGCTGAATTAATTTCTTATAGCCTACTTTTTAAACCTATTCAATCAGATTTTCAGCCTATACTCCACTGAAACATCTCTTAAAGGTTTTTGTATTCTTCTCCTAGTCAAGTTTCAGGGTGTGAATCTTCTTCCATCTCCCTGGGACACCTCAACAGCTTTTCACATAACTGGCCATCCTTCCTCTATGAAATCTTGTCCTCATCAGGTTTTCTTACTCCAAATTCTCCTTCTGTTCTTCTATCTCTCTAAACAATGCCTTCAATGTCTTACTCAGTGCACACTCCTCATCTCTATCCACTACTGCGTGGGGTGACCTCCCACCCCTATCTAATACAGAGGGTAACATACAGCCTTTTGTAACTAACATCTTTTCCACAATGTAATATATATGAATAAATAAGTATTTACTTTGTAGTAGCTATGAAGATAGGAAGAAATCAAAGCTATGGTAGATAAAGATTTTATAGGTGCTTTAAAAAAAAAAAAAAAAAAAAAGTGTTAACTGTTTGAATGACCAAGTGAAAAAGGTCTGCATAAGGGTAAATTATGCCCCTTCTAAGCTTCATAAATTCACACACGTGCACTCCAGGGAGGGAGATAAAGCAACCCTAATTGTGTCTTGTTGAACTTGGCCATTTAGATGGCTAACCCTTTTCTAACATGGTCTTTTTTTATATTAATAACTGTTCCAAATGATGTCTTTTCCTATTAGAGTGACATTCTGTCAGCAGTTTGGGCCTGATGAAAAAAAAACATGAGGCAGAGAAGCAAAGCAGTCTTGGCAAAGTAGAGAACATGATATTTGGCAGGATCCATTGTTAATGTCTTATAAACATCTTCAAAGAATGCTTTTAATTCCTTTTCAAGTCAAATGCTAAAAGTAAACCTTTTCTTTCAGGCCCTATTTGGTAAAGGGGCAGAAGAGTCATCTACTGTAAAATGACATTGCTTTTCCAAAAAGAGGTGTCAGAATGTTTGGTCAGTATGATCTGGCTTTCTAGACGTTCCTGGTAGCTTTGCAAAAGGATTGCTCTTCTTTTGGATGGCTTGCATTCTCTTTCTGTGTAGCATTCTCTAAAAAGTTTGCCATGGGTAAAGAGTCAGGGTTTTTTCTTAACTATGGTAGGCAGTGTGGAAATAATGTAGTTCACACAATGGGCCAAGTCCTGGTCTTATCACATATACATATATGTATGACTTATCTTTTCTTTTTTTCAAGTTTCTAGGGCGGTTTTGTCAATTTTGGATCAAAGCAGCTCTTAGAGCAGATAAAAATAGATGAGACCCAATCACACAGCAACGACACTGACTTTAGTCAGATTAAATGCAAGAAGAGGAGGTCAATTTTTTTTAATTGCAAGTGGCTAATTCACTGATTGCTAAAAACTATTCATGAATAATTTATATCTCAAATATTAAACTATGTATGGGATGAGTTACTGGGGAGCGTTACGAACCATAAATCTGCAACTCTTCCTCTCTATAAAGACTGTGCTAAGCTTTGACCATCTACTTCTCAGTTGTTTTAATGATTGATCTTAAAGCATGTAAATAGCTAAGTGATATATATATACACGCACAAAAACATATGTACACACATATGTATGTATGCATATTTGCTCCTTACTATTTATAATTGTCTGGGGCTTCAGGGAGGATTCAGGCCAGTTTGAAACAAGCCATGACATTAGGAAAAGACAGAGAACCCAAAGGTCTAGGAGATGGACTTCATAAAGAGATTCTTCATCATAACAATGAATATAAGCACAATGCTTAATTCCATTTTTTTTTGTCAAGCTCATCACAAACATTTTCATGCCTTACCACATGCCTGGAAGCCACAATATGTAAGTCTCAGCGGTTCCATTTTACAACCAAGAAATTAAGGCACAGCGAAGCGAAGATTAACACTTTATAAACAAAAGCGCTTAGTTTGAGACATTTGAGGTCAGGCTGATGAAGGTCTGAGAACTACAAAATTACTTTAAATGGAACCACAGATCATCGGCTTCTGAAGGCCCAGCTTGTTTGCTCTCCTCAAATTTACCAAGCAAGAGCAGTAAGCTTTTTTGAAAGCGTCAGCCTAAACAACATGCTGGACATCAGAGTTGTGTCTTACTGACCTCTAAGCTTTGTTTCCATTCCCTAGGTAGGTCTTTGGGCAGAACCGGATCCTGAGGGCAAATGTTACCTAGATGCAAAAGATGGTCCACAGCATAGGCCCTGCTTCTGTCCTCTGCACAGGGCAGGTGTGGAGGATGCCGCTGTGGCAGACAAGCCAAGGACACTCCCCAAACCATGCAGACTGCATCCAGTGGAGGATGTACTCCAACCTGGGCACTGGCAAATGCTAGTTCCTGACACCCCAGCAGTGCAAGCTGTGGGTCTGTCATCTAGCTTCCTGCAGAACTACTGCTTCATGTACCGTGTGACGCCTGGGACACTGGCTCGGACTGATTTAAGGGGAAGAGTGCCACCTACTGAACTGCCAACACGAGCTATCAGTTCCTGCAGCTCAGGAGAATGCTGTTCCATGGAGAGCCTGGACACAGTCTCAAGCAAATTGTTTGCCACAAATTTGAGCTAGAAAACAAACATGCACAATCAGATTGGAATGAAGTAAAAAAAATAGGGCTGGATCATAGAGCAGATGTTGCTAAGTGTTACTAGGCAGTGCCAGTACACGCCTGTGACTGTCATGCATATGTCAGTGCACGAGAAAATAATGTGTCTATTAAAGATACTGAATTATGATATTCACTCGACTACAGAAAGACTAGACTGAGCTTTTCTCTCAACCATTTACCAATAGGGTTGCTGAAGCCCACCAGAGACGAGGACACAGTGCTGAATCATGTGAAAGAAAAATGCAGAGCTTAAGCAGCTCCTGTTTAAAAATACTTTTCTTTCCAGTACCTTTATGGATGCTTTTGTTTTAATCTTGGGATCCATCAGTCTGTCTACACAATTTCATAACTACTATGCAGCTGCTTAGCTTGCACTGCTGAAATACTTCCACAGTTCACTCAGTGTGTCCTGTTTTATTTACAGCCACCATCAAAATCACCTGAAACTGACATTTTTCTTGTAGAATCCATTATGTGGCAGAGTGCCATATTTACATCAACATCTAAAAATATATACAAGACTTAGTTGGAAAACCCAGCTAGCTTGCTTACTTTTCAGTCCTGCTCATCTCCCGAAGTAATATGGAATTTAGATCTTTAGCAATATTCCAACCTCAAACCTTTTCAAAAGGCACTATTAAAAAAAAAAAACAATCCAAAAAAACCAGAAGTGAAATGGTTAAACGTTTTATTATTCACATTGCATTCATAGTAAATTGTGTAATAGTTTTCATGTCTTAATTACTTAAATTTTATATTGAGCTATAGTGATATTATCTCTCTTTTTGTCTCCACACAATTGTATTTTATAATAGCTTTTATTAGGGCCTACATGAATGGAATTTAAAATGAACACATCATTTCTGTTACTTCTGCAGTTGAGAAAAGAGAGCGCTTTTCTGATATTTGGTGTGAAAAGTGCTTTCCTTTGTGTTTTATGACATATAGCAAATTGTATTAGTTAGGGACATCTTTTGAGCAGGAAGGTAACTAAGAGGAAGGAGTACAGAGCTCTTCTGTCACTTTTAGTAACTCTACCTCAGTCTGAAAGCGGTTGCAATGCTCAGCATGTAATGGGGGAACATTCCCCCCAGAAGAGCTTGATCTTGTTCTCATTGAAATAAAAGGCAAAACTTCCACTGGCTTCCACGAGAGAAACGTCAGAGTAGCAGATACATAAGCTAATGGTGTGTTTATACAACCTGCCTACCTAGCTTTGAAAGTAAGGTGAGCTCCCCTACCTCACAAACCACCTGCTCTGCCAGCAGTGCCTACCTTGATACCATCACGAATGCCTCCATGGTCTCATATTGCTCCTTGCACTTGGGGTGCCTCCTTGAAACCTGGCTGCTAAGCCATTTCTTTCACCTTTATGAAATCCCTCCTAAAGTCTCCCTTCTGCCAGCACACCTACACTCAATCTGTGTGTAGGATGTGTAAATAAATTTAAATAAACATTTGTTTTCAATTGTTAACAGAACTAGCAAGGCATGCACATCCAGAGCTTAGACACACAAACAAGATACCACAAGGTAACAAGTTTCTGCTGAGCTGCAAGAACTGCCTGGATGCACACTATTCCCCCACAGCAAATGCAAGGTGAGTCAAGTCGGCCTCACACACCTGCACTGTGGGCTAAGCCCACTCCAATTACCATGCATTTGTTGGAGACTAAGAGGACACACATGGGCAGCTACCACGCATCAGCTGGTACTTGGTAACCCTTTTGTGTACAACTTGTTCATCCAAACTTATTATTTCTACCCTGCCATTTCTCACAGGTAGTTTTGGAATTGTAATATAATCATTTAAAATGTGTGGATAAACACATATTATGAAATCAAGGAAGTGGGAAGGGTGAGGGAGGATAACTTGAATCTATTAATTCTATTAAAAAAACCAAACCTGTAGACAGACAGACATTTGCTTATTCTTTCATTATAATTCAATAAATGATATTTTAAACACCTGTTTACAAAAGTTTTAGTGACACCTGAACCTAATGACAAACATCGCTTACAGTTCTTAGGCCAATAGGAGATGTCAGCAAGAGAGTAGGCAAAGAGCATCATTCCAAAACATTGATGAAAAATGAAACAAAATCTGAATTTCACTCAGCTCTCTGCAAATGTCTGCTCGTGAGCCTCAATCTCCCTATACAAATGGTGGGCCAGATTCTGCCTTCAGTTATCATGTCAGTAACCAAAGGAAGAATTTGACTTTTAATTTCTTTTTCCCCCAATGCCAAAAGTTGTGAAATGTCACCTTATTATACACCTCAGCTCCTTGTACAACTGCCAGAATTTGCCTAGCAGTTCCATTCAGTCTTTCTCTTGCTAAACAAAGTGCCTTCGATGCTGATCTCCAAGAACAGTTTCTCATTCTGAGCATTTTTTATTCTGAAGATTGGTTCCTTTTCTTTTTTTTTTCTCCTTTTTTTTTTTTTTTTTTTTTTTTTTTTTTTTTTTTTTTTTTTTTATTAACATGTCCACACTGTTACTAAACATAAAGTGTTTCTCAAGGAACCAATTTTACCACATTTGTTTGGGTGTTATATGGATGTTCGGAATAGAAATCAAGAGTACAAAAATAGATTTTCTTGATTTATGAGACATTCCTGTTTTCAATTCACCATCAGTATGTGCAGACACGATGCAGTCAAGAAATGAAGCATCTGGTTCTCCCACGTTTCATTTATGAACTTTAGCACCAGATGTAAATCATTCATAAAATCCCAAAGTGTTGGAAGAATCTCTTCCTTCATTTTAACAAACATATACTCCAAGTACTGTACCTAACACTTCACATCATTTGTTACAAATGATGGGATCTGAATTTTAATGACTTCCAGAAATAAATTTCAAGAAGGAAGAAAAGAGGAAGAAGAAAAACAGGTGAGTGTAGCATTCCTTGTTTCTGACTGTGAATTCTCTTTGAAACCAAAAAATGTCACTTTAAGTTATTATAAACAAAGTCTACATGTTATTACCTGCATACAGAATGTTTTGAAGAGAACAAATCTATTAGCTTATAACTATTCTTCTCCCAAATCCTTTCCATTAGTGTCACGTTCATGTCAGCAAATGCTGATTYAACTTCAAATCTGAATTGCTTTCCTATTCTCATCCCCCAATCGCCCTTCCTCTCCTCCTTCAATCCCTCTTTCAGTCCCATTTGTTCAGAGAGCCCCTCTTGCCTTTCTCTCAACATCTGTAATCCCTTCCTCCTCCCTTCCCAGTCCTTTGTTTCACTGTGTGCATTGAATTTCATAGGATAACTCACACTTTGGGAATTAAGCACCTGCCAAAATAATTACGGGATCGAGGCCTATTCTTTATGTCAGGGAAACCTGTCGTCTTCTCTGTGTACAAGAATCCTTTCAACGATATGCATTAGACAACGCTTTCAACAACAAATCAGTCTTTTCTGGCCCTTTTTTAATACTACATTTCCTACATATTAATTTAACTGCAGAATTATCAGGCATGCATTTCATGCACTGAGGTTGCCTTACAACATAGAGAGCCGAGGAAGTGCAAAGAAAGTGCACCAGCAGATACAGCAAGAAGGCTCCTCTATGAAGGACCCCTTGCTGGAGAAACCTCTACATGAGGGAACAGAGAGGTTAAGGTTATTCACAGAGTCGCAGATCCTCCTCAAGTCTGCACTCCTCCCTACACCCTCTCCACCCAGCTGCTTTGCAGGCTGCCATTCAGGGCAGCTCTCTTTACTGTCCTCTCTCCCGTTGTACAGTTGCTACACTGCTAAACTCCTAAAGGAGTGGGCATGATTATCAGCAGGAGAAATCTTACATTAACATTCATATAGTTCCAGTAGTAATAAAGCCCTGTATAAATTTTCTTATACATAAGAAATTTTCCTTGTACTTCAACAATATCTGGCATTTATTTAGCTCTTTATTAATAGCTAGAGCACCAATCACTACAGTAGCTGAGCACCTAGAGTCCTGTATAACACATTTACCTCCAAGAATGGACCTGAGACAAGGAAGAGCATTTCTACCAGTGGCCAGGCTGTGGGTAGTCTACATGAATTGATAAGGCCATGGAGCAGCCTCCAGATAGCCCCGAGCCTGATGTGCAACGCTTTCTGCAGGGACATGCTGGGAACGTAGAGAGTTGCTTTAAGCAGGCTGGGAACACAGCAGGGGCAGATCCATGGGCTGCAAATGTCATGCAGAGATCACAGCTGTGACTATAGCCCACAGTTTATAATACAAGCTGTAGATCTGTTGCTCGGGTGCCTTAAGCCCTTGGGCAGAGAAGGATTCTTTTCAGTCTCTTGCAGCCTTGTTCTCCAGCACAAACACCAATTGTTCAGCCCCTGCCCAGGCAGAGTTGGAGCTCCAGTTGAGTTAGTTCCCCTTAAAACTAAAAAAAAGAAAATAATCTCTTCTTTCGCAGACAAAACTCAGCAACATTTGAAGCAGAGCAGATGTTCAACAGTGCAGGCAGCAACGTTGCACTGTACTGTTTAAGGCACCAAATGAACGATACTGTATCGAATCAAAACTTCAGGGGAGATTTAGGTAGGCACAATATGAATGCTGAAGCTGAAATCTGGCCTGAACATGGGGAGTTAACATCTCCGTTCCTGAGAAATGCGATACAGGAACTTTAGTGATGGCATGTGCTCAGCATCTCAGCCTCCTACGTCACCCCGAAGATCCCATTGCCAGGAATATAGCTGACACCCCGCTGGGACATTGGTTACGGGAGGCAGAGTGTCTACAAACCGCTACCATCTCCCCTCTGCGGTCACGGGGACCCCTGACTGGTGTTAAAGGTGAGCCGCGCCAAGGCTTCACATTACAACTTCTGGCCCAATCCCCAACCCACACCAATGGCTGACCTAGTACAGTGGGGGTCCGCATCTGACTGCGAATGCGGTTGGATTGCTATTAGAGGTGATCAAGCAAGGGGGAAAATCACTCCATGGGTGGAAAACACAGCATTTTCTTTAAAACATGGATTCTTGCAGGAACAGTTTTAAAATCATTTTAAAACAATATAAGATTGTCTACTATAAGAGAAAACAAATTTTGGTAAATACATACAAAGTTCCAACATTCCTTCAATTTATTTTTTTAAAAATTATAAAATCTTAGAGTATAATAGAAAAATCTGAAGATAGTTATGTTTTTATTTCTTTTATACAGCCCTCTAATTTAGCTAAAGTGACGTAAAGTAGCCCAGACCAGTCCAAAAATGTCTATAATGTTTTATTAAAAAAAAGAGGATATGTTCCTATAGAGACACCTTTCATATTTTGCCTTTTAATTCCTACTGGCTTTCCTTACAGCCCAGAATTCATCTAATTCATTACTATATGTAGACTGATAAGGCTTCAATCACTGTTGCCATGTGTACATATAAAAAGGTGATCAGCTGCACTCTAAGAGGTTTTCCTGTGAAAGATGATAATTCCAAAACTCAGATCTCCTTCTCCCTTGCAAGAATTCTAAAGTTGTAACTATACATATATTCATAAGGATACTGTCTCTGTCAGGCTCCTTTTAACTTGGTATTTTTTGGTAACACTCATCCACATTCTGCAAGCCTTATTCATGTGGAATGGGTGCCTCTTTCCATAAGTAATTCCCACTGACTTCAATAGACCAGTTATGATGCAAGATTCTTCTCAACGTCAATGAARGCATCAGACTTTGGCTTCTGTATCCTGAAAGTCACTAGTGGCAAGCAGTGAAAAATGTGCATAATTTATCAATATCTTTTTCTTTTTTTTAATTGCACCTAAACATCAATTTATTTCCAAAGTAGGCATAACTATTACACCTTTGCCATTTTTTCTTTTCTTTTTTCATTTTATCTATCCTGCCAATCCAGTCAAAGGCAAAAAAAAATATTAGCAACAAAGCCAGTTCAGATAAATGACTAGTCATGTCTGCTGTTTGAGAAATACCGTTAATTTTATTTTATTCCCCACCTTCCTACCATGTCAGAGGCTGCAGCCTGAGCSTTTCAGAACTCTACAGGCACAACTTACAGTCCCATCTTTGTCCCACAGTGCTTGGGTGGTCTCTCTCAAACTAACCAAGGCAGGAATACTACCTCCTTGATCTGTAATGCGCTCATCCATTTCACTTGTCTGCTCAAACATCCCAGGCCAATGATTTATTCGCAGAGATGAAGCTAGGAAAACCTCCCCCCTTCCAAACACATGTACACATACTTTTATAAACTGGCTGAAATATTCAGTAACTTCCCAGAGGAGAATGGGTTTTCCCCCTCCCTCTCCTATATGTTTTATACGGTTTCCATTATTATTTGATAAATGTGTTATGACACACTATTTACCTCGGTCAGCAGCTCTGGGGAGCTTTGTGCAGCTTTGCTCCCCACCTCTGCCACCCACTAGATATTTCACAAATAAATCACATTCCCAGATTAAGACAATACAGTTTGGTACTGAAAAGGGAGAAGAGAGTTAGGAGGAGATATGCTGGAGGAGGCTTTGGTTTCATTTCTCTCTTTCACTTCTGAGCTATGTAGAGCTGCTTCTCAGCCTGTAACAGTGGCTCTGCCTCAGTCAACTCCTTTTTTCTTTCAGGGGCAGGAAGACATTCTCTGTTCACTGTGATAACTCTCCGCATTTGAGGTTCCCAGAGAAATATTCAGAGCTCGGTTTTCGATACGGGCAGGAGCAAGTCTAAGGAGGTCTATCGTACTGTACATATTCAAAGGTATTGAAATAATCTTTTCCAAGTGCAGGAAGTGTGCCAGGATGGACCGTATGAAAGAAGGGCTGCAGACCTGTCCTGCTGGAAATAAAATAAATATATTTAAGGTGGATGATCACAAACAGTTTTGTGTGGACTTGCTCAATACAGTCAGAAATTTGTGGGGAGGAGGAGGAGTTACCCTCCAAAGCAGTTACCAAATGACATTACTGCAGCAACTACACATACACTCAAAACAAGAGTTGTCAGTGAAACACTTGGTGTCATTGTAACTTCTTTTTATATGAATTTGATACCAAAATCCAGAGGGGACACCGTGAGTGGGGTCTGCAGACACAATGAGCGGTTTGGGGAGCATTTTGAAATCAATGATGCAGATGTGTGTGCACATATGCATGTGTCAGAATGGGGCAATATCAAACCTGATTAAGCCTGCTCTCTTGAAATTACTGAAAAACAGATCCTTCCTAGAGTCACAGGCTGGCTTTCCAAAACCAAACACAACCAAAAGCTCAAATGAAATTAGGTCCATGAGAAAAAGCAGCCAGCTGTACCAACTGAAAGCGTTTCAGAGAACACCACTGTTCCAAACACTACCTTGCTAATCCCACCAACACATAGCAATATCTGTAGAAAAGGCAAGAACAGAACCCAATCACAGTATTGTTGACTCCAAACATTCAAAAAGTATGAATTAATAGTCCTTTCTTCTTTGCCATAAATTTAAAAAAAAAAAACAAAACCAAACAAGACTGGCTGAGAGTCACAGGAGTTTTGTATTTTTTGTTCTATGTGTTTTAAAGTTGCAATAATTTTTAAAAATAAGTGAATTATGATAGAAGCATACTAGTATAAGATAAAGGATGTTAATGTTTCCTCCCCCATGACTTCAGGGTCCCTCAAGTTAGGTTAGTGGAAAAGCACCTTTGAACTATGCTCAAAGTGAAGTATGTCATGGATGCCAGTGCTGTCTTCTCACCACCTTCACACTCAGATAGCCAGAGTCCTTGCAATCCTTCTTTGAGCTCATTAACAAAAGCAATGTGGGGAGGTCCTTCCTTCAGGGACTGTGTGGCTCAGTACTCATTACTTTTCCCCCTCCTCTTACGCTTCTATAGAATTTTTAAGGCTTTTGTACTCAGTATTTCCTCTTATATTTGTCAGAGGAGGTGAGAGCTATCCTTTCCCATCAAGGCTTCCAGGGTAGGCTTCACCCTTCAGGTAAGATAAGCCAGCCTGCAAAGAAAGTAGAGCTGTCACAGACCTTCTGTCCTAGTAGCGCTAAACATTGGACCTCTGTGTAGGGAGGTAGAAGCTGCTACTGGTTCCTATTCTGTACATCCTACAATAGAAACCAGTTAAAGAGCAGTGCCTGCAAACTGGGTCTGCAGATGCAACAAAAACTTTCCCATCTCCTGCAGACCTTTGGAATACAACACCTACCCCTCCTGTCCTCTGTGCTATTAGAATGAAAGATAAACGTGCTCATATTTATAAGTACTAACCTCAAAAATATGAAATGTGGATATTTTCCTATGAATACAGAAGTCCAGTAGCAAAACCCCAGTAAAAGTATCCCCCCAAATTCCTATATTAAGGAAACAATTTGGCAAAACTTTGTCACAGATAAAATTTAGAAATATGAGCTGTGTAATGAATGGGATGCTATATTATGACAGATTATAATAATAGATGGCAGTATGCAAAAAAACACGGTATGCCAATATAAGCTGACGTGGCACACTCTACAGATGATAATTCCAGTCTGTCTCAGTGACAGTAAGAAAAGCAAAGCAGAGCATAGAAGAATCCCTACCAAATAAATTAGAGATAAGAATTAGTTACTGGGAAAAAAATGAGGAATATCAGTTTGATTTGGTAACTGACTCGTGCCAACTGTGGATCTTCGGCATGACAACTCATATTTCTATGCTTTTTGAGTCCAGATTGTTATGGTGTTTATGTGCTCCTGTGCCTTTGTTTCTCCTCAGCCTTATTGAAGAGATGTGCAAATTTACAGTAATGAGAAGAAAATCAAATCCACCTCAACATGCTAGAATAATGGAATTGCCAGATTTTAGCTTGTTGTTCATGAGTTTGCTAAAAAATAAAAATAATTAAGGAGAAGCAGGTGAATTATATTTGTTGCTTTCCTAATAAGAAGCAGGATAATCTTCTGTGAAAATCACCAGCCTAAAAAAAAAATCCAGAGATTATGGACAGTTAACAAATGTTAAAGCTGAATCAGTGGAGGGGGGGGAGGGCGGGGGGAAGGAAACAATCGTGTGCTGTGATAATTTTTGTCATCATTCTTCCCCTTTACAAATTTTAAAGTGTTCATGAAAAATATTGTCAAAGCTTTGAAAAAACAGTCAGTTTATTTCATCAGAAGTAGGACAAATGAAACCCCAATGTCTTACAAATGTTTATCCTATATCCTTCATTTCCCCTGTCAGAATAACCGCAGTTCATCTATCAGCCCTCTTCTCTCCCCATCCTGTGCAACCCCCGAGCAAGCAAAAGATAATTCTTGCTACAGTTAGTCTGGAATCGCAAGCAGGCTGTTTGGCTATCCAGTACACGTCTACTAATTGGCTTGCTGAGGGATAATTAGCATAAACTATTTTTTCTAGCCACTTACTCATTTTCATTAAACTTACAGGAATTTAAATAGGGACTTCCACTCCTCAATCAAGTTTGTCAAAATTGGGCCTTGTTTTCAATTGACTTTGGGGACAGCAGACAGATAGACAGTACAGTTGCATCAACCTTCATTCCTAAGGAAGCTGAAGCAGAAATTGAAGTGTCTCCAGCAAGGAGCATAACATGAGCACTCAGAATTAGGTTATAAGCTAAACTACAGTAATTTGTTGAACCTAGACGGAACTGAAAGATTTTCACTAGGAAAAAAGCTCTCAAAAAATACCTAGCACAGGGTCTTGTTTTATAAACAAGTTAGTCCACGAAGTGAATCCTGGTTTGCAGTGGCTTTATATTGCAATTCCCTATCTCCACACCTCTTTCTGTCAGTGTGTATCATCACCAGGTCTTGTGTCACGCCACAGCACGTCTCCGCTGCCACCTCATTCTTCCACTTCCTCTCCCAAATCCATAAGGATAACCCAGCTGTATAACACTCCTGGATCTTTCTGTGACTGCAGAGCAAGGAGCAGGATGTGTTGTGCTGGGCTGAGAGCCACACAAGCACTGCCAGGCTGGCCAGTGCAGGTGTGATGATGGCCAGCTCAGCAGGGCTCACGGAGCAGGTGACGGCTCAGCCAGCATTACAGCCCTTCTCTCAGGAGGGTGCGAAAGACATGTCCGTGCTTGGTAAAAGCAGCAACTTTTAGGAAATGCATTAAGAACTTCATATTTCTGAGACCTCTACCACTTCAACAAATTTGATTGGAAGTGGCCAATGGCTTACGAAGTTACTAGGGGACAGAAGCTGACAGACAGGTAAACATCATGATAGCACAAGTCTCGCTTCCTTAAAAAGCAGACTAAAAAGATGAGGAGGCTCACGTTCACCTGATTGTAAATTATTTCCCGTCACTGGGCTGTGTTTCTGTGACCCCAGTTATTTCATACGCTTGCTTTTCCCTATGTTGTCTGATAGTGGCTTGGCAGCCACCCTCCCTATGACGATGACTCAGTGTGCTGCTTTTCCTGTCTTATTCGATGAAACACATCATTTGATGTGACTAACACAGCTCATTTTGATGAGTCACAGAGCCAGGAAATGTAAAGAAGATGCGGTTTTCTGAAGAGTGCAGTTCAAACAAATGTTAGAAAAACAAAGTTTAAAAAAATAATTCTTCATCTTAAAATTGTGCATATGGTATAGCTCATGTCTACCTACCTACATGGTACAAAGTCCTTTTTCTGTTGCTTGAAATCATTAGTGTTAACATTCCTGGTAGCATGTCTGATCAATCTGGGAGATGGGTGGGGAGAATACATGGAAGGACATTCTCTCTGTCCAAGTTACAAATTTGACACCCATTTTCTGTCATTCTTAGGGAATCCTCAAAAAGCTGAGCCTCACTTTCTAATTTCTAATGTACAGTCTGTAACCGCTGCCTTTATTTCAGTGCATGTTTTAAGAAACTTGTATTCTAATTGGGCCATCTAAATGGGTCCAGTAAAAAAAAAAAAATCATTTTTTTGCCTGTGCTTACAAAAAAAATCAGACACACCAAGACTCTGAATCCACTTCTTCTCTTTTCCAGCCTACAGCTATAACCACAAAACTATTCTTCCCCTACATGTGGTTATAGATGTTTTTCCTATCTACATGGGAAGGGAAACCTATATGGATTTTCACATTTCTTCTTTAAGGATTCTTTATAATTAGGAAAGAAAATGGCCAGGGAAAGGGAGTTGCCACAACCTTCTTTCGCTCTCTGACCTCAAGCAGCTGGAAACTCCTGCAACGAGAGGAGGGTGGGGAGTGGAGGAGAACCAGGGCAATAATGCTGCTCTTCTACACAGCTTTTTAGCATTGTTTTACTGGAGTGAAGAAAAATCCCTCTGCTACAGCCACCGCTTCACTGGGGATGTGGAGAGGTTACAGATGTTTTCATTACCTTTGCTTACCATTACCTTAGAATACAGAAGAGTTTCTTCATCGTCTCCCTTGACAAAACCACCAGCTCAAAGAGCAGGAATGCAGTAAGAGCTTTTCCCCTACATCCCTTTCTGTCTCCCCAGAAGTTTGCGTTGCCACACACAAGAGGTGTCTAGCATTTCTCCTCCTTCCTCCTCGCAGGCAGAATAGAGAAGGCTTGTCGGGCAACACCTCAAAAATCGCCACTCACTACAGAAAGGGAATAGGAGCTCTGTCTAACCAAGCAGAGACCATTTGGACTGGACATTAGCAAGAGCCAAACTGACCTGGTCGGCAATTCTTTGCAAAATAGAGGATACTACAGCTGCAAGCAGCCAGACCACAGTCAAGCAATGGAGGAATGTAGAGCACTGTCACTACAGCCTTTTTCTTTCTAAAGGCAGAGATGTAGTTGAACCAAGCAGCCATCACCTCCTCTCAAATTATGACCAAGTGCATGCATTATAGAATATTTTTCTGAACAAAAATAATGTACTTATTTGAAAATAAAGCATGATTTTTTTTAAGGAAATGGCAGAGAACAAAGTGCACAAGGCCAAACTTTCTAATAAATGAGATTTATTATGGGAAAAAAGTCCAATAATTGCATTTTCAGGGGAAAGGTCATTATTACTTAGAAAGAGGTTAATAGAACAATATTAATAGCTTTTTACAGGGCAAAAGAGATAGATGCAGTATTAATATGAATGAAAACAAGAATGAGGATGCTCCCTGTTACCAAAGTTTAGACTAAAAATTCAGAAGGTCAAATTCATCTTTCATATTCCCCAAAATAAAGAATTAGCCAGTATAAAATGTTATCAAGCTTTTTCATTTAGTGAGTTTAACAGAAAGTAGCAGAAATAAAGTGATCAAAAGTTTTAGCCTGAAGCCAACAATTAGAAGCACGGCTCAAGTTCTGTGTCTCTGGGAGACTCTCAGGGAAGACTGTTGAAGATAAAAGTCAACATGACTCCATCATTGAACTTTTACTAAAGGAATTGCAGCAATTCTGTCTATTTGGCCAATATTTTAGATTAGACTAATTTTCTAAAGTAATGGAAAATTGCCAGAGATAAAAAATAATTTGCAATATACATTAATAATAATGTTACATTACACATCTGTAATGCATTTCATGCAAAAGTCTTAAAGTAATTTATAAACACATAATGAAGCCTCCCAACACCCTGGGAAGTAGATGATTTTTCTCAACCATTCCCCAACTGGGGAAACTAAGGCACAGACAATTTAAAGCAAACCATTTGCTTCAAGTTATGTAATGACTAGAATTGGTTACAAAGCAAGCACATAGGAATGAAGAGGACACATGAAAAAAATACTGCCAAAACCAAATAATTTTTCAGTCAAACCAAAAAATGTCCTACATACTTTCCCAGTTTTGAGCACTCAGCAATCTCTGAAATACTTCTGAGAATTTTTTTCCTCATGAACATCTTTAAACACATCCAGGAAAATATATTGTCTACCAACAAATAAATGGGCAAACAAACAAATAAATAAAACGTGTCTATTTAAAATACATGTTGCAAAAATATCTGCTCATCCTCATTGGCAAAACTAGCTAAAAAATAAAACAAATAAAACCCAAGAATCTTGATTTTTAATCCCCAGCCTTGACCACTAATACTGATTTTCTGTTTTAGATAGTGTTGAGTGAGGAAGAAAAGAGAAATCCAAAGGTGATTATAAAGATGGTTATTAACAACTGTCATGCACATGTGTAAACTATTAGCATGTTTTAACTACAAGGCTAAGCAGGATCTGTCTAACTAGTAATTCCAGCCTGAATACACTCAGCAGTACCACACCAGGACTCACAATTATATAAGTTTGCTATTAAAATGCAAGTTGGAATCAACTGTTAAATCTCCATAGTGACAAATACACTGAAAAGCTGTCCTACTTTGGAAGATTAAATTGACTTTATTTTTGGTTATTGTATCTAAACACTGTAACTTGCTTTATTGTACTCTCACTAATTCAGTTTTACTTTACCAAGCACCTCAGACAAGAGAATTTGCTTGAAGTCACAGTCAAGCTGGGAAACATATATATTTAGGACATCTTTTCAGAATACTGTAATTACGAGTAGAAGTATTTGAAGTCAAAACTCATAACTGCATGATGAGGGAAAACTGAGGAATCTTTTTGTTGAATGTTTTGGCTGTAAAGAGAGCCGCCAATCCCATCAGTTTGAGGAAGTTTCAGAGCAGATGTCTGTATAGTATTTGGGATGCAATTTTGTCATGGAGTTAAATAAAGAAAATTATTCAAGGGCTACAATGCTTATAAAATCCTGATGTGAAATTTATTTTACTAGTAATACTGCATTGTATAGTCATTTGAGGAAGAGATTACTTAATATAATGTAATGGGGGAGATTAATGTAAGAGATTAACTCTTCAGCCCTTATTCTTGTACTATGTTCTTTATATACTAATCAGGTAAAGAGATGGATAGTAGCATTTTAAAGGCTTCCTTTTCTGTGATCTATTTCTCTGAGTGAAAAGATGATGTCTAGCCTTCCTCACACTGAATTCATTGCTTTGGTCTATAGGAAAGGGCTTTTGGAAGAAAACCTTAATATAAGTCAAGGCAAATTAAATTGAGATAGTGCAAAAGGCATAATGTGAACAGAAGAAAATATCATGTGAGAACACATAAGGGCTTAATTTTCCCATTACTAAGGCAAGACTGGGTGAAAGCTAATAAATCACGGCAGCACAGCACCACATGGAAATCAGCATCTTACCTAGATGGAAGTCACAGCTGATGACTGCTGCAAAACAAAACCCAGATCCCTTAGTATTAATGAGGTACCCACTCACTACGGCTTTTACAAGGCACAACGAAACACTGCAAGGTAAGAACATTCATGAGTTTTGGCTATCGCAGYGCATGCAGTCTGCAGAGAATCACACGGGTAGTTCAGCTCCCTTAGCTGCTGCCAACAAAAGCAGCCAAGTGAGAAGGAMACACAGGTCTGGGTTCTCTCCCCAGCTCTGCCACCTCATCAGGAAATCGCTGCCCTCTAATTCCTCTGGTTTCTGCCTGGAAAATGGCTTTCTGCAGGGAATTTTAGAGAGAAGTGGGAGCTTTAAAAAGAGACTTCAGAAACACCCTGGTGCAATTTGGAACTTGGTGATGAAAGTATTTTGTTTTCTGGGGCTTTTTTCCCGTCCTCGCCATCTTCACAGGTAGAGAAATCAGTCGATTTTTTCAAACTGACTCTTGCACAGTCAGTACTGAAATCTACTTATGTTTCAAACTCTGTGGTATTATGTGATTTTGTCGGACAGAGAGATGGATACAAAGGAACAATAGACATTGCAAATATTTTTAAAATAAGCTATTTTAAGTCTTTTAATCTTAAAAAGTACTTACTCAATTTAATCATAATTTTCATAAACTACTCTAGTTGTCAGTAAGTTTTAACCCTAAAAATGTGAATGCACAAGGATTTTTATGGGTTTGTTGGTGGGGGTTTTAACATTTTAATTTTTTTTTTATTTATTATTTAGCTGCTGGAGAGGGGAAAATGCCTTATAATGGGACTGTAGCTGAATGCTTAATTAGGAATAGTTTATCACCTCTTCAAATAAGCTGAAGAGTTACATAACTAGGCCTTACAATTCCTACAGATAAAGACAGTTTAACTTGGCTTCCTATGGAAATAAGCTTTATGTAACTGTTTTGTCTGTCTCTCCATCTTTCTTTTCTCTCCCCTTTACTTTCCCTTCAATAAAAGACTGAATCATTAGCCAATTTGAAATTGAGGGCTAAAAATCTCCAAAATGATATTCCTACTGGTTTCATGAAGACAGCTGATGAGATAGAAGAGAAAGACCTAAGTCACTGCCCTAGTTTCCTCTAAAGGAAGAAGAAGTGAAAACTTGGTGTAAGATTACTATTTGTAATGCTTGAGCTGCAGAACAGGTTGGCTGCTTTAGATTTCATGGGCTCCATTTTCTTGCACGGAGAAATAAATGGACAATTTGCTTGCCTAATGGAGGCCTGCTTCAGATCGTTGTCTTCTCCTGGGTCAGTGCAGGTAAAGTCTGCCTTTACTCCAGGCTCAAAACACAGGCCTTTAGGAAGCACATGGCCACAACTATAATAAAGATGAATGATTTCTGTGATTTTCCATTTATTTGATTACTAATACACCCTATATTGTTTTGACTTTTCTTTTACCTGAATGCAGTGATAATAGCTGATGGATAATGAACTATCCAGAAGTGCTTATGATCGTCTACTTCAACATACTCTGAGGCAGAGTCAGGTCAATGTTGAGAGCAATTTTGAAAATCAAAGCCCAGAGTGATAATCCTTTGTTTATTCCCTAGAGTAACATCTTGACAGGACCACCTTCCTCATATGGTAAAGCCAATCTACCTTGACATTAAAAAATCCTGTGGTTCAGTCATAGTGCTGTTGTCTATCTTTGATTTGAAAATCTCAAGGAGAGAAAATAGTTTGAGACAACCGATCGTTGTATCTGTGAAGTATTCTTCTCCATTTTATGTTTCTCATAGATGTATAAGGGATACACTTTTAACTAAATATAAGCCCAAACCAAAATTCCTGAATTTTCAGAAATATTTGAACATTGCTGGATTTTGAGAAAGTTTGAAGACAACCCAAATTCTGTGGATCGTTCTTATCTTCACTGGTCTAAAGCAAAAGCCCAGATTCTCATGTTTTGGGAGATCTCACATGAAGATTTCACATGAAGGTTTAAATAGGGTAGTCCATGCTCATAAACAAAGAACCTGGTAGAAGCTGCATCTTACTCTAGTCAGAATTTTAATCTAGTTTCATTATTGTACTGTCTTATTTCAGTATCTTTATATGTCATTATACTCTTGAGGGTGAATTTTCTCCTATCTTTTTAACCTCGTTAGTCTACACAGCCAGGGATGAAACTGATCTAACGTGTGAAACACTCATGGCATCATCCCATAGGCAAACTATCATGGACCTACTGCTAAAGTGAGTCAGGGATGCAAAATATTTGTTGTCCACAGGTATGCTATTTTTTTTTCCCTCTGTGTGCTTTTCTTAATTCTGTTTCATTAACTCAGCATACTGTTTTACCCTCCTAGTCTACAGCTGTAATTTTTCTACACCTCCTTTCTGTCACAATGTTCATAACAGGCCCATCTTAATATTATTTCATATAGGATTACACAGAGAACAGTTTCACGGTGTTCAAAAACTGAACATAGAGACCTTCACAACTGCTTCTTTTCAGATAGAAGTAAGGGGAGAAGTGGTGGAGCTGTGAGATGGCTGGAGCCATATATTTGCTGTAGACATTAAAAGCGTTATTTTGGTATGAGGAAAAAAACTACCATGTTTTTTACCAAAGGTAAACTCATTAGAAGAGTTACAGAAATACAGATATGTCTATCTCAGCACTATGGTAACATTGTACCAATCATGATCAGGTATGTACTCAGAGCGTGGCATTCAAGAATCAGTACCAAAGATAAATATAGTAAAAACAACATAAATGAGCAGTCATTGAAATATCCTCAAACAATGAAATATTTAGAAAAATTATGAAGATGAATATAGTGTCTCATATATCTGCATGTCAAAAAGGGTAGTAATGTTTCTTGCATTAGTACAAAAATGAATAGTTTCATCAAGTTTTTATCCTGATAAAGATTTTTTCTTACGGCTATAGAAATGTACTGAAGTATTTAAATCAGCTGTCAAATGTAAACCTACTTGAGCACTGACACTTTAAAAATATAATGTGAAATCAGACATCATTTATACTTCCTAGGATTTTTCATGTTGTCTTATAACGTATAAGTGGTAAGAATAGATGCAGAAACAGTAGATTTTCAGTTTTAACCTTTTTTCTCACTAATTTCCAGAATGTAATTCTGCCCCCAGCTGGTTAAGACATAGCTGACATAGGAGACTGAAAGTGAGGGAATGTTGAACCTATGAACTCTGCTTCTTCTCAGATGATGAGTACAATTTGCATGCAAAGTATCAGCAGCTTTACTGTTCAGCACAGGTGCTAATAGATTCTAAGTTCTTTATGTAAGTATATACTGTGCCCTCTTCATTATAGTACTAATAGCGCAAAGGTGAAACTGTTTTCAGGAAACGGAGTTCATTGATTACTCCTACAGAACATTACAATTAATGACATCGGTCTGTGGTAATTGCTACACCTGTATCAGATCAACTGAAAAGTAGAAATTTAATACACACTCTTGTCACCATTAGATTCCAGAAAGTTGCATACATCTACTGCCTGGGATGGATTTTTACATGCCTATTTGTCTTCCTATTGCTCTTTTTCATCAGATTCTAAGTCTGTCTTTTTGCAAACAGAACATATGTACAGAAAAATTTACGTGACTTTCACTCCTTTTTCAGGTATAACTGCAGCCCATCCTTATCTCCCAGGGAGGAAGAAAAACAAAGGAAAAAGGAAAGTACAGCAATAGGAAAGCAGGGAGATAAGTTATTATTATTACCTTTTGAAACAAAAGCTTTCATTCACCCTTCAACCTCTCTCCACTATCTTCTATCATATTTCAGGACATCTCTTCTGATGCAGCTGAAGAATAGATTACAAATACCTTCAAATTCATCTAACTTACTTTCCATTCCATATATCACCTTTTCATATGCAGCTGTTTCTGTCCCATAAGCAATCCACTCCCACAGTAACAGCCCTGATGCGTCCTTTCAGGTTCTCAATATTAGTTTTCAACACCATGAGACGAAAGGGGGCAATGTCAGGAAACTTACCCCCTGTATTAGACTCCGTATATTCAAATAAATAAGGCTGGCAAAAAAATATGGTGTAAGTGGAAACATTCATTGGAAATAGCTTTCATAGAACAAGACAAAAAGAAAAAAAATAGAAAACATAAAAGAAAAAGAATGATTCTGAAAAAAAAAAACGTTAGTCCAGATTTTAGCATCAATGCAAATGTTAGCGTTAGTACAAAGTATGAACAAAATGAAATGGTCCCACTAGTAGGGCCCCACAGGATGATACAGAGTCTGGTAACTGCTGCTTTCCAGAGTGCCCTGCTGCCTCTATATCCTGGTGTCCCAAATGGGCTCAGAGGAGAGGGCAGCCACAAGAACACATGGTCCACCTGAGCCCTGCAGAATCCGAGGAAATGGAGCTGGACAGGGTGAAACTTTGCAGAGCACTACAGGAGTATAAACGCTAAATGAACTTAGTGAGTTTACACCGCAGAGAAGTGGAATTACAAGCCAGAACAGAGCTGCTGAGGGAGCACACAATTGAAGCAATGGGATGCGAATACTCAATCCATTAGCCTTGACAGAAAATCTCTAGCGTAGGTTTGTGAAGAGGCAGAAGGAGGAGGAGCGCTGTTGGGAGGTGAGCAGGGGACAGATCCGCTAGGCACAAATGGTTGTTAATGAAGAATGCTGCAAGCTCACCAGATTACTCCTTGACCAAGCACTGACTGCATGCTGAGGATGCCAGAAGAGGAAAGTGAACATATGCCTGAAGCAGGAAGGAGCAGACCCAGTCAGCCACATCATGAAATGACTGGGTATCACCAATTTATCAGAACAAAGTAGTATGTATCTAAGGATGTAATGAGCGAGGCAGGGCTGACACTGCATGGTAAGAAGCAGGTGGATATCACGTCTGCTGGATGAGGAGGGTGGAATCCTGGTCAATATTTGCTAACTCTGAGGATACAACTATCCCATACCCAGCATATGAAACTTTTGAAAGCCTCCTATAAGCAATTTTAAAGGTTTAATTTCTCTTTGCCATTTACCTAACAGCTCTGGTACTGATTTTCAATTTTCTCCAGATAAACCCTCTTGCAGGTGAGCTTTCCCCTTACATTCCATAGCAGCTGAAGTTTCTTTGTTTTCCTCCACCTTTTGCTTGTCACATAGCAGCACTTATGAAAAGTGTCCAATCAAATGAGCACTGGAAAAACTATCCTCTCTCCATTGTCCTTTTTGAAAGGTCTCTTCATTGTGCCTTTGATTAGAGATGATCAGGAGATGAAGCTAGGGGAGGGTCTGAGCACACCCTAAAGACATTCAGAACAAAACTCCTTTGACAAACAGCCAGACTGTGAACTACTGTGTCTGCAGAGAAAAAAAAAAAAAAACAAAATGTAAAAGCAGATAACTTCCAGTCTGACAGCAAGGATCCAATAAAAAACAAATGCGTTCTCCATTACGTGTTAGCTATTGTGTTGTGATTATTTTCCACAGGCCCATCTACTCTACTGATTCATCTGAATACAACTGCCCTAATCAACGCTAATAGAAAATTTGGGCCATAGTGCGACCTGAAAGTATAGTCCTAAATAAAGTACATAAACCACACCGGCCACTAAAAGGAGTGAGAGTAGCCTGGGTAATCTGACACATTTCCAGTCTGAGGATTTTTTTTGCCTTTTAATCTTTTAATTTAAAGAATACCTCCATATTGTAATCCTAGCAGCTCTGCTTCCACAGCTCTCTTTTTCAAGGTTTCCTTGACACACCACTCCCCCACACCCCCGAATTTTTTGAAAATCCTGGCATAATTTGTGGTCAAAACTAAATCCAAATTAAGTCCATCTGGGGAAAGTGGAAAAACCTGAACTCCATCTTGTTGTCTTGAACATCCTATGGTTGCATAATAACAAAATGCCTTTGTTCTCACAACTAAAGTATGCATCAAGAATCAAAGAAGCAAGAAAAAAAGGGAATGTTCCAAGCTATTACTGTAACAATCCAATTACAATGCCTATCAAACTTAACTTCACAGGTTATAGCTCCTAATTGCCTGACAAAAATTGACACTTCAGTCGCAACAGCATAATATAATCAGAGTCCAAATTAAATTTGATCGTGGGCAGAAAACGATGCTATCATTCGGCGGCATGGAAACAGGAGATCAACTAGCATGATATCAAGGATCAGAAATGAAAATTATTCATTAATGGCAATGGTTTTCTGATAATGGAAATGACACAGTTCAGACGGCTTCGTAAAAACACTATTAATTAAAAAGATGATAGACCTAACAAGGCATAGAAACCAGTGGAACCTTTCTCTGTGCTTGTTAAGGTGAAGGATGACAATGTTTAAGAACAGAAGTTTATGCACTTTTGAGAAAAGTATTCCGCTGATTCTGTAGCAAGTTTACTGGTTCTTGCTTAGTGAAGCATCTTTCTCTAGGGTGCTATGTTATAGGGACATAAAAAGTGTCTAAGGCCATAATATGGCATTGTAATAAGCATGAATACTACCAGCTATAAAACAGAAGGGTCCAATTCATAAAAAAATACACATGGGATTTTTGCATACTCCCAAGAAAAAAGTGCAGAGAAAACTATTTTATTTCCCTGTGCAAGCAGCTCTGTCCCCATTTTACTTTGGAGAAATACAGAGGTGCTTTATGCTGAAGAGAGAGCAAGCCAGAAATCCACGCTCAAAAGTTTCCCTGAGCAAGAAAAGGAAAGTCCAGTGTCTCAGACTGCTGAAGTTCAGACAATGCCTCTGTGTTCCTTACACGGAGCTCCAGATATTACCACAATAAAAAACTCCGATACTAATACAATGCCACAAGCATTGTGTTTGAAATAACCATCTCAAAGGGTTGATTGCTCTACCATTGAAACCACTGGATGCTTTTGCCACAGCTGGAACAAATCAAACTGCAGTTGCCCAGTTTGAGGRAGAAAAGGTCTATTGGCTTGCTAACAATCTCCATGATCTCCTCCCACGCATTATGTTTGGGCTCTACACCCTGCAGGATGGGTCACTGCCCAACTCACAAAACTAAAACTATTCTTGAGGACCCTCATGTCCTTCTTCTTCAGTAGCTGAGAGAAGCAAGGAGGCATCCCCTGTTGCAATTCCTTGCTCAACAGGCATCTGCTTTGGAAACACACCGGCATAGGCCTCTGAGACTTCTTGCTGTGGGAAACCAAAGATTCAAAAGCCTGAAAAATAAAGGACTTTCAGAAAGAACAGAAGGGACGAACGGGCAAAGATAAATGCTTCCTTGGAAAAGGATGACTCAAAGCAGATCCTCCTGACCCTAGAAAGCAACTACAGTAGGTTTTAGCAAATCAGAGACCCAGGAACAAATCTCATGTTCCTTAGATTGTCTGAGGCTAACTCAAATCCAAAATGTATCAATCATCCCAAGCTGCCCCTAAACTTTCTTCACCTGATAAGTAACACCCTTGAAGATCACCTCACTTACAAAAATAAAAAATAAAAAAAATAAAATAAAATAATACTAGTCTGCTTGGAGCAGCTCTAAAAACTGAAAAACATACAAATAATGGATATACTTTTAACTTTCCTTAACTATTTGATAGTCCTTCTACAGACTGCACAGAGCTTGCCTGAATTGTCAACTTTGTTTAAAAAAAGAAAACCTCAGAAGGGCGATGATATTACCTAAACTGTATATCAGCATTGCACTGTACCTGTAAGAGCTCTAGGGCAGGTCCTCCAGTTTCAGTGTATTTTATTGAAATACTCTTTAGCCCTTTAAACATGATCATTTAAGACAGATGCAAGGAGTGTTGGAATTCAACATGCAGACAGCTCAGGAGGACACAGTAATATATTAATGGAGAAAACAGCTACCCTGTAACATCAGCTAGCATGTCATTAAACAATATTGCAGCTACCACATGATTATCTCTTGGGTTTTGATAACTTGACCTCAAGAAAAGGTGTTTATAGATACTTCCAGAAATTTAAAAACATAGTGTATTGATAATATTTTAATGTTTTTTTTTTTGTTGTATAACAAAGTTCAGAACCAGGAAGAATGTAAAACAAGGAAAGAAAATAGAGACCAGAGTTTGTGTTGTTTTGTTTTTTTTTTTTTAAAAATACATAATTTAATTATATTGCTTATGATGTATTCTGGGCAATGATGTAAACCCCTTTCTGATAAGAGTGCCACTGTTCAGCAGTGAAAGTGCTCCCCACAGCAGGGAATTTAACACAGAGGCAGCCAAAAACCAAATCCCTTGTGACCATTAATCCTGCAGGATGCGGTTATAGATTGAGTCTTCTAATGGATAAATTCCCTCTCTAAATTCCAGCAAATTAAATCCCAGATATGTTCTTTAAGGAACCCAGGGTCAGATTCACACCCACTGACTCTCAGGCTTGTTGGGAATTTTCTGATGAAAAGTTTTGGTTTAGTTCTTTAGTTCAATGCTGGCAACAGGAGAATCACTGTAAAAAGAGATTCACCCCACTGCATCCCACAGCCATTGACCTCTGAGGAGTTAACATGAGGAGAACACCTTGCTCAGGTAGGGCCACTGTGGCTAGCAGCCCTCCTACATTCTCACTGCAGATTGTAACTTGTGATGGGTACAACCTGGAATTCTTCTGTTTTCCAGCAGCACTCACTGAAACAGGAGATACACAGCATTAAGAAGAAAATAAATAATGAAATTAAGCTTAACAGGGTTGCTGGCCCATTTTCAGATCCCCCATTCTAAAACTTGCAAGTATCACCATTAGGCACATTGCCAAGTCTATTTCCCTGGTGAATTCAGGCTTATGCACCACTCCAGAGGAGTCTGTTAATGACTACAAAGATCCACAGCTGTTTACAGTTTAGACTCAGTGGTGGACCAGGCAATAAGCTTGATCCAACAATGAAGTTGTTGGACTCTCACAGCAAGAGGAGACATTGTGTCAACTATTTGCTTGCTCACAGTGCGAGTGACTACCAGGACAGCTTAGCGGGGCTGTAAGAAACAGGGAAAGGAGTAGGTATGGATTGGAGAGAAGCTGTGCAGAGCCCTGAAAATGAAAGAAGAAATGTATAAAAAAACCAGGCTTAAATAGCTTGCAGAAGCATAAATGAAGAAACAAAATAAATAGGCCAGGGAAGTTCTTTACCACACATCCAAAAAGAGAAAAAATCTATTCAGAAAAATATTTCAAAATATTCATTTGTAGAAGTCTGCTGTGACATTACTGCAAAAAAATTTTTTTTTTTTCTTTTCGTTGGTTGCTTGCTATGGGTTTTTTTTTTTTTTGTGGGAAGTTTGGGGGTTTTCATGAATGAATAAATGACAGCAACAGCTTTTCACAGTAGTGTCTGGTCTTCAGGAAAATGATAGTGAAGGACAGACAGATTACCAAAAACCTGCAAAAGACGGGTGGAAAGTATAAGAGAGGTTTATATTAAGCTTCTCATTTTTAGACATGGAAGGGAACATAATGTTAAAAAAAGATATGTAAGAAGGTATTTAAGGTAAAAAATATGGGAAGCAGATAGAAAAAGCAAAAATGATCCTATCAGGGGACACAATCTTTCAACAAAATATCAAAGTAAGATGGGTTGAGAGCATCTCTTCTAGCCATGCTCTGGCTACAAGTCCACACTGTCTGCTGACTAGGAACAGATGTAATAATCTACTTTAAAAACAAAAAAAAGTACTTTTCAGAGAAGGATTCCTAGATACCAAGAACAGCAGCTCTGAAAAGAAGGCTTCAAATATTAACAATTGATGAAATTAGAAAATTTGCCAAAGAGGCACCTTTGTTGATGCTAGATTTTAAAGCATGACCTGACAATGTGCACTGATGCAAGTTCATTTCACTTAGAAGCAGTGCGTTTATCATTAGGGCAGCATTTTCAATCCTTTCAGTTATGATGATTCCCAGAACTTCCACATCTGGTGCCAAGGGGTTGTTACAAACTTATAGAAAGCATTAAGGACATGTCTGTGTGGGTGGGAAGCTGATCAAGTAGTTTATTGATTAGCTATATAGTATTAAGTACAAAAATTCAAAGGGAAAGGATGAAACTATTTCTGGTAAAAAGTGAAACCCTCCATATTTACCAAATAGATTATCCACAACAGGAAATGCTTACTTGATTGCTTGATTGCAAAGTCAGGCAGGTCCTCGGCCCCAGTGACTTCACTGGAGCTATGACAATTTACCAACGGAAGATCTGTGCCCCAAGATCATTTCTTAATGCAGTGGCAAGCTCTTACATTTATAAAAAGCAGGACATAGGAAATGCAAACATGAAAAATCTTTTATTCAGCCACTTTTCTCACATACAGGATTTTCTAATATACACAGCTCCAAAAAGCAGGAAGAGAAAATAGTAGAAATGTGTAAACTCACRAAGTTCTTTTTCAAACTGAACTCTTATTTCTGACTCATATGCGAAGTGCTCCTGTAGTGCAAAAAGGGGAGCAGAACAGTTACTGAAAACCAACCTCATTCAAGGGCGCAGCTGTGCAGAAGCTTTCCTTGACTTGCTGCCTGCCTGAGCCCTTGAGCACTCAAGACTTGCAGCACAATTATAGACTCAGAGCCCTGCCTACCTTCAGCTTTGAAAATTCCCTTTTCATGTATGGATGCCCAAACTCCAGTGTGTGCCTGTAAACCACCCTCTGAAAATGTACCACTCTACCCTATGCCACTGATGTTAAAAAGAACCATCACCAGAGAAGATAAAGGGATTTCTGTGATCATCCAGCTCTTCCTAATTCAAGTTCATGTCAGAAAGTGAAGGACTGTCTTTGTGTGGCAACTGCTTATATATTTTCTGGAGTGACTGCAATCTAAATATTGGCAGCCAATAAGAATGAGAATACTATACTGTGCCATAAAACACTATTCGCCATGACTGTCCAAGGTGATTGTTATTAAGCAGTTGGAGGTCAAAAAACAAAAGGCAAAAATCTGTACCATACATGTATCATATTTGAGAGCCCAGGCCTCATGGACCAATGTATTGCATGGCTACACAGTTTCTCTCTGCTCCTTCACCTTCATTTTACATTCAATTTCTTCAAGGGTTCAGAAAACTCTTTCAGTATCAAGTAAGTCAGATTGAAGTAAACACATAATATGCATGAACAGGTCCACTTTGTATAATATTAACAACGTAATTTCTGCCAGAAAAATGAAATTAAGAATGTAAAACAAATTAAAATGTGATTAAAAGCGACAATGCAGCAAGCAAAGAAAAGATGTCTGTATTTTGGGGGGAGCTTACGGTAACAGACAAGGTTTTTTGTCATCCCACTCAGTCCTCTCTATAGTCCCTTGCTACAATAACATCTTGGATTGTAGATACTATTCTCTATTGATACCTAAGGGACGAAACCTGCAGATGGTCCCCATTTAATTTTTTTTTTCTGTATCCATTTAAGATGTCAATTTATATTCCCCRACAAAATGAAACTACGTTTTTTGTAGACTCTTCTCTGATCTCAGACTTGGTTAAAGTAAAGTGCAAGTCACAACACTTACGCCCTTTCCTCCTACTCATTTTTACCTGTACGTAGTATAGTAGAAGCAGCTATTGCAGCAAGTGCATGCCACTGTGTCAGGTTGTGGAATATCATGTGATCTCACAAAACCTGCTAACAAAGTAAATGTGCCATGATTCGTCAGTTAGGTGGAGAAATACTGCTCTTCTTTTTTTATTTTATTAAAAAATAAATAGGTACTTCCCCATGGCTAAGATATCATTCTGCAATGCATAGGAGTTTGCTGCTATCTGCAGGTAAAATACTCTATTACTGAGTAAAAATCTGAAAAGGAAGCCAAGCATTTAGCTTCTGTTTTTAATTGCAGCTTCACACAAATCCATGTAAAAACCCCAGGTCTAGGCAGGATGAATGAAAATACAGATCCCTCACAAGGGACTGAGAGGAATGCTTTTTCTCTAATATGACAAGCTGTAGGCACACCACTCTTAGGATGTTTTCTACCAAGATCTGCTGGTAACCATGGGCAGGGTCAAGCTTTCACACAGCCATCCAGGGCAACTCTGACACCCTCTAGCTATTGCAGAAGCAAAGAACTCCTGGGACATAAAAGTATCCTTCTGATGCTCAGCGGCCCTCAGGTGTCCTCTGAGCTGTGACAGGCTGCCAAGTGGATGGGACACAGAGTTGGTTCCACAAATGCCAAAGCTTTCAGGGAAGCTGTAGACTATATCAGGAAAGGCAGTTCAAAAGGGTTACAGACAAATCATGATTTGCCCCTCTGTTTGCATGGCAGGCCTAGAAAGCCTGCTGTCATACAGATTGTCCTTCATAATCCTCCACTCCACTCATTCCACTACATGGCATGGTAGTGTTTACTTTTTTTTCTTTTTATTTTTATTTTTAATCCTCACTTTGTCCTACAAGCATAGAATAAACTGAAATACCTTCAACACTCTGAAGTAGAATTGTTACTGAATTTTCCTCGCTTTAAAAGTCAGAAGCAGACAAAAGATTCTGCATGTACTTTACAGAGCTCACTATGTGAGAATACTACCCCCAAAGTGTAAAATATGTTGCAAATAATTTCTAGTTTTATAGTTATACTGCTACAGCACTTTACCTGTTACAAAAAGTGTCCTGGGAGTGTTAGCTTAATTCCTTGTGAATACTATGGATGACACACTTTGTCGTCTTCTTGAGCCCGAAATGGATTGTTTAAGATTTGCTCCAAATGCAGCAAGACAGTTTTGACTAGTCTGTGGGTAGAAAGATGGACATGATAGAAGTCATTAAGCAACACTTAATCAAGCAAGATCATATTGGAGGAGTCATTTCAGGAAATATTGACTCCAGGAAATGACATGTCCCACATTATCTCATCAAGGCTTAGATATTCATCTTGCAGTTTTGCAGTGCTGTGTTGCAGTGCTATAGCACAGCTCTCTAGCTTGTTATCAAATGCACATCTCCAAAGGTCTGATCGAAAATTAGAGTCACCGGTGTTAAACTTTTCCTACCCTACCATTTTTTCAGTGTGGCCTCAATTCAAGAAAAGCTCACATAACTTTTGGTTTGTTTTCAAAGAAGAATTTCAATATGAGCTGATTTCAGCTTGTCGGTAAGAGGTGGGCACCAGAACCACTTAACACAAAGAGAATACATAAGAACACAATAGAAAGAAAATTACAAAATATCCATCACCAAAGAGTCTCCTTTTAACCTTTAAGTGTAGTCAAAACCTAATGACTTGCTAATTATCAGGAGTTTAATGATGCCTCTAAGCAGAGGTGGTACTACAGGGCACAGTGTCCATGAACCTCTAGGATCTGGGGTTACCTCGTGACTTCAGCCTGCAGTGAATTCTCCTCTTCTCCAAATCTGCTTCTAAGAAAGCTTTCAACCCACCACCCCCCTCCCCATTGTTGCTACCAACAGTGAAGGAAACAATTTTGAACTCTGGCGTAGGCTGGGCTCCAGATGGCTGCCAGCTTTTTAAGCGCTGAGTTGACTAACCTTGCTCAAAGCAGGTCTATAGAACACAGTGCTTCAAATATCAGTGTCTGCTGGGATTGCATCTATATATGTGGAGTCCCACAGTTCCTATCACTAGCGTAGTTGAATGAGTGAATCAGGAGCAAGAAGGATAAAACTGAGGAAAATACATGAGACCTCTCCCTCTCTGGTGTTGAATCAGCCCATTAAACAGCAGGGAGCAGCTGAGCATAGATTTTCGTTGAGCTTGCTGACCAGTAAAAGCAAATGAATATAACCCAGGCTGAGTCTGAGGCTGGGAAAGACCAAGAGGTTGGCTTCCACGTGGAGATGAAAAGGACTGTCCTGAATTCAGCCCACGTCAAGGAAGTGGTTCAGGATGGAGCAAAGTTATTCCTCCTCGGAGCCATTTTGTGAAAACAGAAACCATGGGCAATGACTAAAATTCAATCACTTGATTATGATATTTATAATTGTTCTTATGGATTGACAACAACAAAAGCACCAGCCAAACCATCGTGGAATGGAGTCACTCACTTCCTGAGAATAAAATTAATGGGGACAGTTTGATGCTGTTTCCCTGGAGTCTTGTCAGTCTGACCTGAGCCACAAATAAAGTTTTTTCAAATGTAAGGAAATAGCTCTGGGATATGTAATATCTGATGCAAAGAGAAAAAGCACCATCTTCATCCCCAGCGACAGGAAAGCCTGTTTTCTTTGGTTCTTGGCCCATATGAGAGTTAGTGCATGAAATATAAATTGCTGCTCAACATTTAAGTTTGGCAGAGCCAATTAATACTGCCTTCTCAACATGGGCTTGGAGGTTATTTCAATTAAATCCTCTGTACGAAAGTAGTTGCTGCACACTGGATTTCTTGGCATTTCTGAGAGGCTGTCCTTAGTGGGTAGTTTAAGTTCTGCAGTGCATTCATCTCTCCCTTTGATTACTGCAACCTTCCTCTCCCTCCCTGATATCTGTGTCACCCTCCCATAGGCCATCTGAACACTGCAGCCAAATAGATGGCCCGCACACTCTCTCACATTAGCTCGCTGTTCTGTTCAGATCTCTCAGTCGGTTTCCAGTGATCCATCATCTTGCTTCATATTTTTGTCCTGCTCCTCCAGGCTCACCTCTTCCATCTTTGACCAAAATAACATGTTCTGTTTCTGTTCTGAGAGCCTATAGACTTTCTGAAGGATAACGGACTACCATTCTAGCAAGAAGAGGGAAATTTTGTACATAAAAAATGCAATAAAACAGGAGTAGGGAGTCATTCAGGAGGCCACAGGACTAAAACTATTTTCTCCATATTTCTGTATGGCTTTCTAACGTCATGCTGATTCAACCAGCTCCTTGAGACAACAAGGAAAACAAGGACCTGATACTCTGCCAACACCAGAAAATCTTGAACCCAGAGTAAAGGACACCTTATTTTTAACTGCCTCTAAAGGCTCATCACTTCTGCAAAGTCCACAGAAGTCGCCCTCATTCTGATTTCCCTTACATTTACTATTTAGTTTGACTTGTACTGAGGAAAATAAATTATCTTCTTGTCAGGATGTGATCCTGGCTCTCAGCTCCCTGCTGTCCTGCTGACTTCCACTGTAAGCTTGGACATATTGCCTACCAGTCCATGCTTCAAGTCTCCAGCAGTGCTATAGGGATAACAGTGCTCCCCAACCTCACAGGAACTGTGTGAAGAGGAATACATTCCTGACTGTGAGGTCCTAAGGCTCTGCAATGGCAGCAGGGAGAAAGGTGGCAGCGCATGTGGAAGTACTGCAGAGAGGATAAATGCCTTCCCTACCTTGTGTTGCTGCGGCCAAAGTCTAACCATGGTACGCACCCTCAGATAAAGAAGGTGGGATGCATCTCACAATTACAGATGTCTAGAACTGAGGTGGTTCTATAGCCAGAGGAAGGAATTAGATACTTTCCATGTACAATTCATTTGACCTCTTTTAGGTATCCACATTGCACTTTATTTCTCTCCACACACAACTCAGGGAGTCTGTTGGCTTGCAAAGTCTGGGAGACAGTGAAGAGATTTAATGACTTGTATTTTGTCCCTTGGAATAAGTGGGATGAGGAAGCACAAAGAGTATGTGATACCTATTAAACATATTTTGAAAATATATAAAGAATATCAAGGGAGCAAATATTTCAGACATTCATATCTCTATATTCCAACCATTCACCTCATCCTTTAAAAGTGATCTTTAAGATCCTGCTCCTATCACACAAACTGGGTCTTCCTTTTATCTATTGATGTATCAGGAATACTAACTCTATGCGATAGTTTCTTACCTGCATACAAATTTGTCTTACAACCATTATGCAGAACAAACTTACTTTCTTCTATAATTCTTCAGTGGGCTCTAGTTTGCTATGTACAGCAGTTACCATGTTCTTGGATGATGAAATTAAGCAACAGGGGGTCTTTCAACCTTTTATCTTAACTAAAATTGCAATATTCATATACAGAGTACTTCACAGAAATTATCAATAATGTGCTAGATATTATTATTGTGTAGTGAATGCGATACCTTTGAGACACATCAGATCTGTCACATGCACGATGATGAATTTCTCTGCAATACTTAGCTGGATGTTGGAAAATCTGATCCATTTTTCAGAGTCCTCAAATCAAGCCTGGAAAGAAAAAAAAGGCATCTCTGGGAAAAATGTCCTCAAATTTACTGCCCAGTGAATCTGAAATTATAATCCTTGGTGCATCTCGCATACACAGGACTCTAGGTTCTGGGCTTCAACAGTATGTGTTATTAAGCATCCCCTGGTAAGATGGATCTAGATTTCTTGAAGGCACCTTCAGACAGTCCACCAGACAATTTTGAGTACTGAAGGTGGAATGATCGGACTTTGGCTGTTCAGGTTGAGCTACATGGTGGTGTGTAGGTCTCAGAATTCAGTATTTGTTTTTGACTGCTTGTCTCTTGAATTGCTTTTCATTGTAAGGGTATCTTCATTCCTTTGAACGTGCAGAAAACAGTTTTAGGAACCTGTTTTTCCAGCACTGCCTTGAACCTCCTTTGCAAGAAGAAGAAGAAATCACCACCAAATTAGGGACCTCCATCCAATCTTTTTGATGGTACTTCTGCACACCCACTTTGTAAAGCTGTAAGCGAACATACAAGTTTCAAGACAATGTGAATTCTAACTCTTTGTCTTGATTTTTCTTCATTTACCTCACCAGTCTATTTCTCTCTTAAACCACATGAGAACAAGTGCAACCACTGAAGATGTGAGCTTGGTGAGGTGTAGATATTATGCCTTAAACAAAGATAACACTAATGAATTCACATTCAACCTTTTCAGCCCAGTGATAGAAAAAGATTTTCAGTCACTTTAGCCTGAGCTACATTTGCACTCAGGGTCACCTAAAGAAAAGGACAACACATTCATCTTTATCCTCCTTGAGTTGTGGAACCACTCAGATAATCTATAGTGAGTTACAAAGTGAAATTAAATACCTTAAAATGCCATCTATCTGATCCCCAATTAAAACATAATCTTTTAAAAGCTGTCAATAGCTGCTGACCAGAATCAATAAGGGGAAGATTATGACTGGCACTTCTCCAGTGATCTTCAGGCAGACAGGAAATACATTGCTGTTGTCAGGTCAGCAGGAAAAGGGGAAAACTGGACCCCAAGCAGAACTACGTCATAGACAAGTGGAATTTGAGATCCTCTGCAATGATCCTGCTGGGTGGTTTTGGGGTTTATTGGGGGTTTTTTGGTTCTTTTTTTTAACTAAGAAGGGAAGGAATATGATACATATGAGGGTTTTAAAGAAATAACCCTGGGGTCTTAAAATCATGAATCTTTAGAAAAGTATTTGTAAAAGAAGTTTTACTTTGATCCCTCTATATATATACACTGAAGTTCCTGAGTCAGATTCAGCCAGTGTGTTAAGAATTTGAGGCATACTTCCTTTTCATTTGCATTTAAGAAATATAAGCTTACACTTATCTAAGTAGATCCTGGATATTCCTCATCATCACTACAGGAGTTAAAGTTTTAACTATCTAAATCTAGTGTTTGACATCAGTGACACGTATGATCCCTACTACAACATGTAAGCTTAGGGTAAGAGGCCTAAACTACTTCTTTTCCTCCTGACCTACATTAGGATTGCTTTTATTTCTAGGCCAGATTGGAAAGTTCAGGATAAAAAACTGTTTCCCGGTGTGCAGAGGGCTTAGTAGCCTTTCTACCCACAAGCTGTTGCTTTCCTCCAGCCTTCCACAGTACAGATTGTGGCACAAATGCTCCAACCTGCCTGTGAAGTTAGAGCAGTCAGAGCAATACACTTATTGTACTGACAAAAAAATCACCAGAGCACTACCTCTAAAGAAAATTCTTTCAATGCAATCCATAACTGGTGTTAAGTTGTTCAACAGTGCTTACAACTACATGCAGAAGAGTGGCTCATACATGTGAATTTTCCTCCTCTTGCTGCTCTAGACCCAGAAAGAAAAGCTACTGCCAATGATCTAAACTTACCTAGACCTTAGGAATAGTGATCCCAAGTACTTGCTCTGACAGAGTGTCTGTGAAACACTAAATCATTTCATCTCTATGCATTACTTCCCATCTGCAGGAAAGTGGGTGACAAATCTGCCATGCCTCTGCTGATCTGGGGAGAAGCGCAAGAATCATTCAAAATGTGGACTTGATAAGCACCTAAAATCAACAGAAGCAAAGCTGGGGTCTAAAACTGTTTAAGTGAGAAAACACATAAGGGATTGTAACACAAATGCAATATGCTGAAGCAGCACTTTTAGGTGCTCTTTGCATTTAAGTGGGTTGATGAACGACATATCTGACTTTTCTCACTGTTATCCATCATTTAAACATAAGCTTTAGAATGACCAGTTTTCTTACAAAACTTTGTGATATTTTGCAAATAATTTGGGCAAGAAGAACTCTTTGCAAATAAAACAGCCCATTCTAAAGTTACTTTCTCCAAAAACCTCGTGAAGCACAATATGCAGTTGTATTTTCCTGACCACAGGAAAACAGACACAGAAGCATGCATAGCATCTCAAAACACAGTGGCAAACATGCCAGCATAAAATTTCTGAAATCAGTCTGGCCCGGTTCTTTTTATAGGTGTGGTTTGGACCCCTGCAGATTTGCATATTCCCCTGCAGATTTCTCTGATATTGGTCACTTCTGTTACTTACTGGATGGCATTATGATAGCACTGTTTTGTTCAGAGCACAACTTTTCTGTCTCATTAGAACAGCAGAGACAAGGTTTCCTACAAAATGACTGCATTGCATTGACATTTTGTAGCTCCTCTCTACTCGTTAGCAGGACAGAAAATGCTGCTGAGATCACACAAAACTGCATCTGGACAAGGTTAGTTTCAAAACTAACTCTTCCTACTCATAAATCACATGAAAATAATCTAGTTATTGCAAAGTTAGAGTTGTCAGCACTCAACTAGCAGAACACTTAACACTCTGATCGCTACCAAACTTTATCCAAAACCTACAAAAGAAAAAAGAAAAGAAAAACTACTAAATGTTGTTCACTACCATATTTAATAATTTCAATCTTTTCTGGGTTTTCTACTGCTTTCTTTGCCAAACTTTGCATTCAAAAGTCTCCATCTTCTGAGAATAAGGTCCCTTATTTGGAAGCAACAGCTTCCAAAATCTTTTGTCTATATAAGACTGCTACATATAACAAATAATCACTGAAATCAAAATGAACCTAGACAAAGTGACTAGAAACAGACTTTGGATACAGACTGTTTCTTAAAAGAAGAAAAATAGATCTTTCTCATTTTTCTTGATCAGGGGAAAACGATGATGAGAAGCAAAACAATAATATTCCAAAATGGTTCAAAATTCATCTTATGACTTATAGTGAAGTGACATTCATACCAGAAGGGCAGAAAACATCCAAAACTTTGGCACCTACTTCCATAGTAAGTAGAGGGGTCTGGTGAAGAGAAAAATCAGGCCCGGGAAAAGCAAGAAAGTTGCTTCCAGATTATTTTCAAAGTCTAACTTTAGCCAGCGAGGTTTGAAAATGTTGGCATATGCATAAAGGAAATTCTTGTCCTGCGTTTGAATGTGGGGTATCTTACTGTGTGTTTCAAGCAGTATTTTAATGGTTCATCAATACATTATTAATTACAACAAACAAAAATAAAGAAACAAAGAAATCAAAGAAAAAAATAAGCCAGCTGTAAACAGCTGCAACCTCTTGTTCTCCTTAATCATTTAATTCCATACACCTATATTGAAATTTCACACTATGCCGTAGCAGGGCATTGTCACAGCAAAACACCAGAATGCTGATATTGTGCTAGGTCACGAGTTAAGTAAGTTCATTCCACCCCTGCTATTTTGTGTTTTAAAGCAGTCCTTACTCTAGGCAGTCTCTCTCTGTTATTATTGCTTCTTGAATGATAAGAGCTGGGATTGACCTTCAAAAGAGATTTAAATGGCTTTATCCAAAAAACAGTCTGTGAACATTTATAAACTAATGTGCTGCCTTTACACCTCCTTTCTCAGAGAGGAGGTGTAAAGGCAGCACATCAAAGTCAGCAAGGAACTTACAATAATGGATTTCAAAGTCAAAAATCTAATGCAAATCTAAGTATTTGCTTATAGACTCTTTGAAGTCTTGACAGATTAAGTTTAGAACTATTTTCATAGATGGTATCTACATAATCTAATAGAGATGATTTCAGGAACTGAGTAGATGTTTCCAGTAGATGTTTAGATTATGGAACACCATTTTTCAATAACATAAATAAAGAATACATTTTTGTTTAATTTCTTTTAAGTTTATAGCATAATGCTAAGCAGTTATAAATGGTATTCTGCATCTGTGGAAAGGTTTTTATCTCGATAGAAAAAACTGGCAGATGCACAGGATAAAGGAGTTCCATCTCTGTTACGCTTATATAATATAATTGACTTTGTTAAAGGACATTTAGGTGTTGTTTGATTTACATCCTATGTCAACTTAATGCATCAACCACGTAAGGTTCCACTTGTTTAAATATTTCATTTTAAAAGGTGCAGTAAGCTCATAACTTCACCAACATCCACTCTTCCCTGACTAAAATGGATTCTCCAGTTTAATCTATTACACTAGAAGCAAATGAAGACTTCACCCTTTCCCTTGACAGAGGAACTGAGGCTGTCATATTACTTATTACCATCAAAGTTGAAGAAGGTACTGGTAAAAGTGTGACAGTAATTATATGCTATTTTTCCTTTAAAAAAAAAGGTGTAAAATAAGACTTAAAACATAAAAAATGCAAAAAAAGCCAGTAATGCTTGTATTGCTTATTGAAACCATTCTCTACTACTACTTTTGATATCAGAATTTTTCTTTTAAGTAAAAAAAAAAAAAAAAGAAAGTGTTTGTTCTTCGTCCAGGTTCAGTTTGATTTATGTTTATTTGTTAACATATTATCAGAGCAATCTTTTTCAAATTAGGTACACTTACAGCTGTTGAAATTACTTAAGTTGTGTTTGTAGACCTAGTCTGCACCAGAAAAGTTTTCCTGGTTCTAGCATGCCAGAAAAAAACTCCTAGTGTGTGCACAGTTAAATATCCAGATAGAAGTTCTTTTGCTGGTGTATTTTTATTTTGTTAGAGCTTTTGCTAGCAATATTACAAATAAATAAATAAATAACAATCTTAACCAGCATAGCTTTCTAGGAAATCACTGGCATAAGCTGAACTTGTTTACACTTTTTCGTACTAAGATTTTAGAGGACCTCTGTCCCCACAAAATCGCATGAGGATACCTACTATTAATTATAAATCAGCCCTAAGAAATACTGGGCATTTTAAAACAAACTTTGCAGCCTTAGCTCTCAAATATTTTTAGTAAGAGCAAATATGTCACCCCACCTTTCTGAACATGGGTAAATTGAGGCTCTGAGACTGTGTGTGATGTACCAAATAATGTAGAGACTCCAGAGAGAAGAACAAAGCAACCTGGAGATCCCCCCTTCTCTCTTGGTAGAATTTTCTTCAATCTACAGGTGGGTAAAACTACACAAGATACAGGACACTGCAAATTCAAGACCTCAGTCCCTTGTATGCAGGCTATCAGACAACACAGTGATGCTGCCTTTCTTTGAGCTTTACATGGATTTTTTCTTACATACCCAGGAAAAGTGGGGCAGAGCCCCACTGGGGCTGCAGTCTTTTGCATGTCTCACATTTATATTATAAAGTTACTTAATACCTGCAAAGGTTTGGAAGTGTAAAGTGCCAAATCTTATCAGATGTGGGCTTGAACAGAAACTTCTGTTCTAAACTATATATACCCAGGGAGCTTGACTGCTTCCTATAACAAAGTATACAGAGCAAGGTTTTAAAACTGAAGTGATCTTAAAATCTGACTTGGTTTCTGGATGGGCCATTCTCCAGTCTTAGGAATTAAACTACCTAAACAAGCAGACAAGCTATTTTGCCTTCCTAAATTGCAGAATTATCTTGACTAAACTCCAACCACAAAGAGAGCATATACTTTGTTCAGCATGCTGCCTGCTCCTTTGAGTCCAAACTAGAATATATATGAATATACTTTCCCTCTTTCTTTCCTAGTAGGTGCTTATAAGACAGCAGTAGATTGAAAGAGAGACCTGGGATTTTTACCTTTCACAGCCTGGATGACTGGAATAAACCATTTCTTATCTCCCTTCTCTAGTTTTCTGTCTTTAAAATGGAGATGATGACACCGGGTTCTGCAGCTCTGCGATCCACAGATGTTTCTCCACGTAAGTTGGTATTATTTCATTTTCTGTCTTGGTACATTGGTTCTTTTTTTCCATTGGCATTGATCTCCAGTTATTTGATGACTTCTGTGTTAGGTTACATGCATACCAGACTGCACAAAGTGCACTAGCTAGACCACACTCGCTTCCGGATAGATTACATGTATGCAAAGGTTCACAGCAACCCCCTTCTCTCCCTGGGGATCAAGTGAAACTGCAGGGTTATGCCAGTGCCCTAAGCAGAGTCACATTCACCCTTACAGTGGGGATGAGGGATTTAAAACACCAAGTCATGTTTGGTACCATTGCCCTAGAGTGCTTATTTTTCTTTAATGAATTCATCCTTTTGAGCTATTTTGGGGGGGAAAAAACCTTTCTTCTTCATGCTTGTGTTTGTTTTACTTTTGAGGTGTGATCAAAGTAAGTCCTGGCCGTGTAATCATTTAATGCATTTTGGCTGCAGTTTCAGCCTSCTTTGAAATGTATCCCTTTTCTCTTGCTTGTGACAGCCAAACTTTACCTCCAGGTAGTAAAGGAGGCTTACAAACTCTTTTATATCTCACATCTGCTTTCAGCCCATTAATCACCCAGATTGTAGACAGCTTCTTCCCTCTCTTATAGAGTGTGACTTTGTCTAGACTAGGAATTAAAGGGTGAATTTTAACATGGTCCAGCTAACATGTTTAAATGTGGACCAGGCTGTGTATTCTTTAATTCATGTTCAACTGGGCAAGTTAAACACTTAGGAAGAAATTATGCTTCAACATGACAAGTTTAGCACATGCCAAAAGGTGTTCTCCCTTGTTTAAATTACAGGTAAAATCTTGGCCTTTACAAAGTCAACATAAATTTGCTGTTGACTCCAAATGACCCAGAATTTCCCCCATAACTTTAAGAATACATTAATCAGAACAACTTGAGTAAGAGCATCTAAATCTTACTACAGCTCTGATTTAGGAGCTCAGAAGAATTACACTGTGATTCCATATCTTTAGGGACCCAACTTCTTTGGCGCTGTGGCCCAACTGCACAGCGGTATTGAACCAGAGCTTCTAGCTGTGGGAGCTCAGCAGTAAAACAATAACCAGCCTGTCAAGTATCGCTTCACAAATAGTAGCCAATTTACCTTTTAAGATTAATTGCAGAAGGTCTACCAGTTTCACTCTCCTTACACTCCTGGCTGCTTATTTCTACCTTTCTCCAAAGATTTCCATTCAGCTGGGATAGAAGTCGTCTTCTCCATCAGGAATAGTCCTGCTGTCAGCAGTTTCTCCCCAGCCTCCAGTGCTCATTTTCATGTCCCAGCCTGGCACTCACTCAACTGTCATGAGTACTGAACCAGCCATTTGTATTACTATGCTCTCACTTGGCGTGCTGAAATCTCTTGCAGAGGAGAGCTAATTTGGGGGGGGGGGGCGTGTGTGGTGTTTGTGTTTTTCAAATCAATTAGTTCTTGGGCATACAAAGCAAAATTAACACTAATCATTTATTCACCAGGCTCTGAAGAGATGTAACAGAGGGACAGACAAACTTAGCAGTAAATGAAGGACCAAGGAAAGGTGAAGAAAACTGTGATGGAGGAGACAGACAGGCTTTTGTGTATGGTAACCTTTTCACCAGGAACACGCAAAGCCCTTGAATCAAAGACTCACATGTAGACAAAGCCGGTGAGTTAGTACGGGGATCTGCTCCTGTTTCTGGAGTCTGAACTTTTAAAAATGAATTAGGGACGATGGAGAACTGGCCTCTGCCAGCTTTCACCTCCTAAGAGAGATAAAGCCAGCATCGCCTCTGCTCTCTGATTTTGGAAGAAAACATTTTGTTTTAAAGTATCCATTTGATTAATAAGCTTTGTATAAATGATTAATAAGCCATCAAAATCTTTAATATCATTTTAACTTGGGTTTTGTTTACTCTCTATTTGCCATCTAAAAAATGTTTATGCAACATTATGAGGCAATGCATATTTATCAAAGACTGCAGGTTAATGGAGGATGATCAGGAAAGCAGAGAGAAAACATGATTTGCCTATTAAGTTGAATTAGGAGAATTTGGAGGAAAAATGCATGGTAACTGTTACTCAACGTCTGCCAAACCTTAAATCATCATCTTATATCAATGCAGTGCCTTCTGTCCCAAACTACATTGCAAGCTATGAGAGGATCATTTCACATTACCTTCAAAACTCATCCACCTCTTGAGTGGCATATAGTAGTTATGCAGCAGCCTCGCACAATAATTTTGGCTATTAAAATGAACTCAGACACAGCATCAGAGTGAAACAACAGGCCGAACAATGTAAGGCAGAGTACTGCTAGCCAACTGGAATATAGTCAAGACATAAGGTTATGTATTAGTATTTTTTTAAAATATTACAGTATTTGTAATACCCCACGAACAGCCAAGCTATGAATACAGGGGACTTAATGAAAGCCAGTACAGGATAGCCCCATTGCAGACTCACAATGAACTTTCCTTCTCTTGCATTTTACACTTCCCACCTTGTCTTATAGGTGCTGTGGCATGGCTGGGTAGACATACACCAGCAGCAACCAGGAATACATTATAAGGACAATATTCCCTGCCAAGTGGAGCTACACTATCTCTTTTTTGTTGTTTTTTGATTTTGCATGTATAATGAACTTCACAGAAGGTATTATCTGCTCTCCAGATAACAGGTCTGCACTGAAGAAAGTAACCATAAAACTATGTTAATGTGACCTTGAAGTTACAAAGCTTAAGTCTGAGGCATACCAGATTCCCAAGCAGTGTCCATCATTTTATAAATTCACCTTCATGCTAAGTTAATGAAATTATAGTCTTTCCATATAAGACTCTGATCCATGATGTCAACACAGACAACATGCAGGCCTTTTTGATTACCCCTCATTGCTGTTAAGCTGCATCTCAGAAGGAACTTTCCTACGGTTTACATATGCCTGTCAAACCGTCATGGTCTAACAGATCCAGAAATCCAAAGATCAATCTCCGCGATTGTGCTAAAACTCCATAGTGACCTGACCCTGAACTTTGGCACCAGCCTGCCCTTTCCTGTGCTGTTCCTTCTCACCCACCCAGAAGACATGCATCAAATTAACAAGGAATGGAACATTTCATTAGTTTAGTTCAGTTCTGTGGCTTAGCAAATTTTATGTATGTTGCTGGACTGGGAGGATCAAGTTTTAACATATTCTGTAGTCTTGGTCTATATGAAAGCATAATTGTTCTATTCATTCTCATGGACGTAAGACTGCAAGTATATAAGCACTTGGGAGATTTCAAGCAAGTGTTTATCTACACCCACCTCACCACAGGGCAAATTGGTCTCTAAAGTATTTTTCTCAAAGCATATAGTCTTTGAGCATGTTTCAGCATCATGATTGGTGGTCATGACCAGGACTTTCAATTAGTGTGCTCCCGTATGAAGTGCATAATCCAGTTTGAGAATAAAGGAACCCACATACTGTTCATCTAAAGAAAGTCTGACATGTTGAGTACACAGTTTACCTTTACATTAATACAAGTAGGAAGCAAGCATTTTGTGTATTAGATTATGTTCTGGAACTTAGAGGGTAATTGCAGCAAATATAACGGACTTTAAGGTAGTCAAAAGACCTGATAAGAGTCATTACTTCAGCTACAGTCCTTTGTTCACAGCCTGAAAATGAAGATTGCAGACAGACATGGGAGACTTCAGTGTCAACTGGAATTATTTTGGGTTTATCATGGAGTAAAAGAACTCAGAATCTCATCTCACTGAATGATGTTGTAAAACAAGTTCAGGGAAAACAACAGAAGAGGACAATGCAATAATACAATATATTCACACTGAATCAGGGGTTGTCTCTTGTTGGACAAAGGTTAATGCCATCAAATCAATTCATTTTTTTCTTATGAAAAAATGTAATATGTTTGGCTAAAATTATATCATTTTAATCTCTGCCCATTTCCACTGAGAGGGTGCTCAGAAATCTCTGTTCCGCAATACAACAGCCAAAAGCTCAAGCACCTTAAGAAACCACACAATTGGAACACACTAACAACAAAAATACACTTTTTTATTGGGTTTGACTTACCTTAAGTTTTAAATCAAACTAAAGCAATCAAATTTTTAAAGTCTGATCAGCTGAGAAATAAGGATATTAAATATGATTAAATGTGATTGCATTTGAGTGTAAGGACTGTTCTTCCATTACTGCTTTGATTAAAAAAAGCAATCTGAGCTGTGAGGTAGAAAAGTTAAATGCAGCAGGAAAAAAGAAGAGAACTTGAAGTTTCTTTCCTTTCTTTTTCAATATACATTATTTCTTGTATGAGAAAATAGTATTATTTTAAGTATGCACTTTTGCAAAACTGAAAGCACACTGGCAAAGTTTCTGTAACTTAATATTCCTTCATGCTTTTTAATTATAGGAAATATGAAGATGAAAAAAAGGAAGAATAAAAAGTTGTCCTTATGGGACGTATGGGAACAAGAATAGGAGATACATTTTCAAATGAAAAGTGGACTGGAAACCTTAGTTCTTAAGCTGGAATTTAATTGGTGCAATATTGGAGTTTAAAGAGTAATAAAATTTTTGTCCTCAGGTTATGAGAAGAAAATTACCCATAACATTTTTTTGGATTATAATATCTTAGCTGCTTCACCAGTCTATCTTTTTCTAGTATTATCATCATTACTACTATGATCATTTTCTGTGTTTCATACCTTTACCTCCAAGCATTTTGAATGGTGCTGAGAACCCCAGTGAACTTTTCAGATGCGAGGTGGAGATCAGCCACTGATCAAAATGCACTTGAACTGCAGAGTCTTCGGAGCTGTTTTCAGAAAGGCAAAATGTGTCGCTCCTTAGAGATGAGATAAATGGCAAAACCAGCACAGATCACTCACTCTCACCTCCTAATTGAAAAGTTGGCTGCTGATCAAGAGCTGGCAGTGACCAGCTCAAGCCATCAGGATGCCAATATATGCTTCGACCTTATTTCTCCACCTCAGGAAAGATCAACCACAAATTAATGTTATATTAGTGAAAGCAAGGACTTTTATTGAAGAGGGAAATCTATAAAAATAGCATCCAATGAAATGGTGAAAAACAAGCTAGAGAGAAAACTAGCCTAGACTGGCAGTGGAACAGTGTGCTTACTTGTACTAAGTAAGATAATCTGGAATCTTAATCATATCTAAAACATGATAATGCAAATAGGATCTAAAACATGGTAACTGGTATATGAAAGGTTCATTTTGGTTTGGTTTTTTTTCTGCAGCAGAAGTAGCAATCAGTTTTCTGGTTAAAATATCTATTCTAGTTTGCCTCTAAGTATTATCTGCACAGGAATACTGTATATTGTCATTGCTCCAAACCATTGAATGCAAGAAAAATTTCTCAAAAGGATTCTGGTTGTATGATTAAATGGCATATTAGGATGACTCCAAAGTAGAAAGACTTCTTTTTTTAAACCTGTTTGAATAGGTAAAAGCTCTGGGAACCACACAAATGAAATATTAGTCTCTGCATCTCTTATTCCTTGCTCTTCTCTCATTTTAAAAATGTTAAATGCAAACCACTGAACACAGTAATGTAACAATACAATGTGACTCCTGGACATGGACCTCAGGTGGGTGTACATGCCTGAATAGGCACTGACTGCGTATCGATCCTTCCCAATGCGCATGGAGCGCCTGCCTGCACCTGTGTACCAGGCATCCAAGCCTTAAAGACTCAGGGGAGTGACACAAAGAAAATAYATTGGTGTGGTCCAAGGACTAAATTTTAGGTTTGGTGCAAGGAGCTCAAAAGTGTTTATGTAGTTAAGAATGGGGTTTACACACCTGAAAAGCTTTACGGCCAGACTTCAATGCTAAACTTTTGTGGATCAGGTAAACCACTCGTAGAACAGATGTAGTCTCTCCAAGCTTGACAGTCGTCTTTTACCTCGGTAAGAAATACAAGGAAGCTAAAGATAACCCCTCTCCACTCATTCACACACGTGTGCACATAATTCCAGTTCCTGCCTTAAAGTGAAAAGACAGCTAGGGAGGAAGGACAGACAAAAAGAAATGTGCAAAACAGTATTTTACAGGCTGGGATACTGAGGGCACTGCCTGACAAGCTCTGATGATTTACGGCAAGTGCCAAAGAGGTTATTGTTCCCACCTGCCTACTGTCCTTACCAGGCAAAGCATCTATTCTTCAGCTATTGCCTCTGTTTTATGGAGACTCACACAGACTGGGAACTATGGTGGTTGTGGAGTAGGCACACTGCACGTTCAGCTTTCTCTGCTATGGCATCGGGGACTTCTTCAGTCCCCTCAGCAAGTACCACCAGAGCTCATGAGTCACAGGATCAAGACACAGAAAGAAGTTGCTGGATAAAACCTGCTGAGCTCAACAGTGCCGAAGAGCAGCAAGACAATCTCTGGCAGAACTAAAAATAGATGCTGGGTTTTCTAATTCCAAGTTCAGGATCCTATTAAAAATCCACACTTTCCGTTAAAGAATKAAAAGAAGAATGATGTATGGTGACACCTCCAGAGATTCAGCTAAAATTCTTTAGGACAAGGCAGAGTTTTGGAGGTAGCAAGCAGTTTACACAGTTTTCATTCTTAGACTTAAGCCTAAACCTTTCCAAAATGAAGAAAAAACCCAATCAACCACCTCCCCTAAAAAAAACAACGTAAAAACAAGGCACTCCAGGACACTGAAACAGATGGAGCATGCCAGCATTTGCTTCAGCAGGAAAAAAAAGAGTTTATAATGGAGGCGCTGAAACAAGTTTAATTATAGAAGCATGAATGGCATCCCTATAATAAAACAAACTAAAAAGTCAAATGAACGTCCTTGCCCTTTATTAAAGAGCTGTGTGCATTTGTTCTCTGATATAATGCTATGGAAGCTTACCTCCCTATTACTGGTTCTTCTTACACTATCCTGGGTTTTACAAAAAATGCAAAGCTCAGAGGCACAATGCTCTCGTAAAACTGAAAAGCATTTATTTCTCATATTTAAGCCTTGGTTTGCCAGGACAGCCTCGCAAGATGAACAGTCTTGTTTTCATAAGGGCCCTGGTACAGCAGGAATTATATTCATTCTAAATTTCAGTGCCATCATGCTAACATTTCATATGAAGCAGAAAGTACTTCCCCACATATCAGTATGAAAATGTGAAAGACACCCTGGCTTAATGCTACCTTAAGAGATCAGAATTCATCTTTCAGTGAGTGTATCATTCTCTCAGTAGCATAACGGAATAAAATCATATTATTGTTCTGTGCCCAGGGAAATAAAAAAGGCATCTCTCTTTCAGCATGCAGAGTAAATTCTGAGTGAATCTTCTGATTTAGCAAGAGCACAGTGCAAAATCTGCTGAAATCAGTGGGATTCTGTCTATTGATTTCAGAGGGCTTTCAAACATGCCCTGTGGTAGGAAGACATTTGTGAATCATTCACTACTAGCCTGAGTTTGTTATCAAATGCTAAAACACTGTCTAAGAATCCTACAGATTTTATAAACTTCTACTTGGTTGTGATGGACTTAACATTGTTCCAAATCTCTCCATAATTTACTCAATAAATTGGATAAATCTGATCCAGGACAAAAAAATAAGACATATGCTAGTATTTGTCAAATCTCCTTCTACTGTATTATTTATTTTTCCTCATTTGTTCTTTAATATAAGCACAAACATTTCTAATTCAAGCAAAGCATTTGAGAAATATTTCTTCCAAATAACATGCCAAACTTTAAAGCACCACCTTCGTCAAGAGGCACGGTCATTAAACATTCATTTGTGGAGTAACTGGAAATCCTATTTAGGATCAGAGCTCCGTTGCTCCTTTGGTTCTCTGTCCAAGAGCACCAAGTCCTACCTTCAGATGCTCACAGCCTAAGAAAATGCCAACCCRCAGCTGAGAAAAGCAAAGCAGATATTTTGGGCCCAAAATGAGAGTTATAAGTTGGCTGGTGGTAAACAGAAAGCCAAGTTGCCCCAGAGAAGCACAGGTGCCACTGACAGCAGCTCCTAGAACAGCCCTGGCTCCATGCGATGGCAGCACCCCTATGCCAGTAACTTTTCTGAGGGGACAGATGTGGTCATTTCTGGTAACATCCTGCCTAAAGCTTTGTGCCCTTTTGTTCACCTTGAACATCCCTCCCATGGGCCAAAAATAATATGACCCTTAACAGAACTATTTCTTCCTGATTAAGGCTGCAACACAAATGGACCAAAGCCAGGAAGTTTAAAATTAAGCTGACACTTTGTCCTTTAATTCTAGCTGTCAAGGAGAAGAAGAAGAAAAAAGAAAATCAGCTTCACAGAACAAGTTCTCCAGCCTTTTTTAGTGGAAAAACCTTTCCAGTTTTAATGAAGTTTCAGTGTTCTGTTTTTTTATGGTTTATGTCCCAAACCTATCATTATTCAGTTGAATTTTTTTTTTTTTTTAATTTTTTTTTTTTGCATTTAACTTCTTTGCTTTTTAAAGTGAAAAGAAGAGAGGCAGAAGTCTTTAATGGAAAGTTCTCCAATGCATATTAATTATCTAAGAGACCAGAATGGTTGCTTTGGTTAAATACATATTTATAAATCTTTTTTAAGTGTACATTATTTACTAATAGACTAGAAGTGTTCTAAAGGCAGCCATTTCTGTCTAAGCAGGTAAATATATCTTTATAATTTGTAATTAAGTCACATTATTTTAGTGATAGGGAAGAACAGCTCTCCTGATAGGAGTCCATGGTGTGTAGTCCTGCCTTCCCCGTTCAGAGAATTCACCCACAGACATCAGGAATCCGTCACTTTAGGCAAAATATACACATCTCAGGAGTCACTAAAAATGTTGTACAAAGAGAGTCCCTGATTTGCAAAGATTTAGGGGAAAAGATCCTTTTCTCATCTGTCACAACAGATCTGTACCTTTAGGTTTATGACTTTGACTCAGCACTGCAACTCCTACCTGTTTCAGTTCTTAGAGCAACTTGCGATTTATAATCATATGCTTTATATTCCCCAGGTTCTGGTCTGAGTAGGGGCTGACCAGGACAAAAAAATATCTGACTCCAGTCAGTTATGTTGAGGGTGGAGGATGCTTGCAATCCATGACTCAAGTTGATAATTTGGTCCCCGTCATTCCTTCTTCTTCTAATCCCCAATTTCCTGTGGAAAATTCGGATCCAAAACTTGCAGGTTCTATCTACTGCACATCTAAAGGTTTGCTGGTGAAATTCAAAAGTATAGGCATTGCTTCTGACTGATAGAGTTTTATTTAATCTGCATGCCTTCCAGAGAGAGACCAAATGAAACCAGAAGGCAAAACCATGGCATTGAGCATTAAAAAAAAAAAATAATCCTGCTTGTCTAGAGAAACAAGTTTGGGTTCTTCTTTGAAAAGTTTGTTAGTTAGACAAATTCTACATAAAACTCTTCTGGGTTTATTTCCACACTCAAACCCCAAACTACTAGAGGCTTTTGCATAACTTCAGATTTTGCTGTGAAGAGCTTACACAGCTCTAATCTGCACATGAAACTCATACTGACGTCAATGGCTGGTTTATGCAGGGATCAAGGGCACAATATGCAGTCAAGATCCCCTCTGCAGATAACCCAAAAGCAGAGTTTTGACCTTACAGCTCAGCAGAGAAAGTTAGATGCCAGGTGAGATATTGGTGGCCTAAAAATACTCACATTCAAACCTCAAACAAATGTTCAAAACATAGAATAAACCAAAAATTCTTACATGGGATTTATATCCGTTTTATATCTTTGTGCTATCATGCAATTTTTATTTTATTATGAAAACCTGTTTAAGATATAATGTAGGTGAATTTAAAACAGACTCTCAACCTGGTTTCTATCTTTATGCTAGTGATTTCAGCCTGCAAATAATTGTGGCCACAGATTTCATGCCTGCAGTTTTGGGAACAAGTGTTGCCCTTTGGATAGCTTTGTCCATGACTACCATGAAGCAACAGCAACATATTCAAAACCGCAGGCTCTGAAAGGCGTTTTGAGGCAGAACTTCACTTTACAGTGTCCACTTCTAGAGAGGTTGGTTCTCAGGTTTAAGGCCAGAACACTGGAGAGAAGATGAAGATATTTTAGACCAATATGCTTTATTCATTCTCATTTTCTTTTGCTAGAAACAGAGATAATACTTGCATGCACTTCTAAAGTTGAGCTGTTGAAAATACTCTGTTCTGCCTGACAGAACACGCAGCCCTTTTCCCAGGGAGCTTGCAAGACATGGTAAAGAAATACACTGTCTTCTCTGCCCTTAGAAAATAGGGACCTACTGATGAGTTAATTTTAAACTGTCAGGCCCAACCAAAATCCAAGATTCAATCGCACCTTTACTTTGGTGAAGGCAGGAATAAGGATCCAGGCTTAGTGATGACTCACAGATAGTCTCTACAATAAACTGCAAGTTAAAAAGGAGAGGGGATCAAGGTGGGCATAGACTCTGGAAAAACTCTTATCTCAAAATGAACTTCACTGCAGATTCTCTCAAACTAACTGAGCCCATGATGATCTTGTACAAAGCAGAACTGCTTCGGGGTTTTATTCACCAAACACTTTGGGAGATAATTTTGATAAAACTTTTATTTTAGGGAAAATATATTTGGGAATAAGGGAACAGTCCAAACAGACCATAAAATCACCAGTGCCCTGTGCTTTCAGGTAAAGAACAAAAAACCTGCTGTGATCTTGCATTAAGTATGAATTGGGCCTCCTTGTGAAGGAATTTCATTATAATCTGGTCACTATGTTGTTAGATTAGACTTCAGACTATGATGGCTTGAGTCCAACCCATTGCAACCTTTCTATTGTTATGAGGAATATTCTTCCTGAGTCCAATTTTGAAAGTATAGTAAAAAAGCTTTTTAATGAGAAGGAAAGAAATTTTCTGCTTCCAAAAAAGTGTATGTGAAATTTAATATTATTAACAACTTAGATTTCCATTTAATATTTTGCACTGTAATGGTTTCTTGACCAAAATAATTACATGTGACAATGTGGACCAAAGGCTTATTATGTATTATACAATTTCATATGCAAAATAGAATCTGATCAGCCTTACTGGCTCCTCTATTTTTTAAAAGGGTAAACAGGAGACCCCAACTTAACATATGTAACCATACTTCGTGTATATCTATTGTAATCTTCTCTTTGTTCCTTTCTAAACTACAGTCTTTACTTGTTCAGTTTTGTGTACTGTTAATTATTTCCAGTGCTTTTTATTTGGAACTTATTGCTATTTTTGTGTGAGAGAAATCTGGCCGTAATTGACAATAGCTTTCCAGATGAGGAGAATTAACCAACAGAACATATCATAATTGCTTCCTAGTCCTTCAGCATCATCTTCAGTGCAATATGCATCAAAACATTTGGTTTGCTTTATTGCAAACTACTGCACAGTATATGGAAGGTTATATAGAACTGTCCACAGTTCCCAACAATGCAAACCAATATTTAAAACCACCACTGTGAATCAGAAAATATTGTATCGCTATGTCTATGTGCAAGGGGCAGAATTAAGGTTGTTTAACAAGCCTGAATTATGGTATTTTTTTATTCTCAGGTGTTAAACGGTAACACTCCCCTAATTATTTTTTTCATAATTCAAAACTTCTTATCAGCACCTCACTGGAACTTTCGCAGGTTGGTAAGATGGACGTAGGTAACAATATGAAGCCAGTATGTTAGATTCATCAGAGTGACGTTTCTTTCTGTAAATCCTACATCATACCAATCAGCCTTTACCTGATCACTTTACTTACTCGCTTTGCAAAGAATAAACGCAGGACTCAGCACAGTAAGTCACCTTCCCTAACCACTTTGTCAGGTCAGAAAATCATTCATTTCACAGCAAAGTTAGCCTACCCTCTCTCCCTCCCTCAACACATACACACACGTGCACAGAGCATGCCGCTCCTTGAGTGCACATTTTACAAGCTTAGCAAAAAGCCCTACACAAACTGTACCGAACCACATGTCCAAAACGTGCAATTTCTAAAGGGTCATAATTCAGTCAACTGAAAACTGACTTTTTCACCTGCAGAAGTGCGCCTTGCCAGTTACGGTTGTTTCTGTAGCCTAAGCCAGCTTTCCGCTGCTACCTGTTTTGCTTAGAAGGCTATTCATAAACAAAATGGTCACAAGGATTTTGTTTGAATAAACAGAAATCTCTCTCTCTCCTCACTTTCCTCAGAGTAGCTCAAATTCCACCTCTGCCCCCACCTCCCCAGCAGTTTTCTTTTAAACCATCCCAGGACAGGAAAAATTTGGCTCAAGAGGTGCCATTTTCAGAAACTTATGTATGACTGAAAAGGAACAGGGACTAAGCACAGAAGAACAGCATTGGTATTTTGCTAGCTGTGACTTGACCTGACGGGACAGATTTATATTTTGATGTGGATTTCCTCCCACCAGGGAGATTGTTACGCCCCATAAATCCAATATTCACAGAACTCCAGTATCACTAGTACTGTGGGATGAAAAATACTGGTGACAAACACAGTTTGCCTAGGGTATGCGAAAGAGGAACTGAAGTCTTTGGTATTGGAAAGAACCCAGCCATCCTCTCCACACAAGCAAACAACTGTCTCTCCCAGCCACAAACTCCCAGCAGCACCTGAGGCTAAAAAGCACATTTAAAATTGACAGGGTTAAGAAATCTGGAAGCCACAGGTATGGGTTGTTATCCACGCTTCTGTGGTTAGCAGGCTATTACACCTCTGCAATAGCTTAAGACTGCCAGAATTGAATGCACTTGGGTTCTCCACTTCCATGAAGATTTGAGCTTCAGTCTGTCTCTCAAGAGCGAGGTATAAAGAGATTACTAGCAACACCATCTCATACCTTCTCCTCTCCCACCTTGTAAATCTGAGGCTGCCCTTGGTTAAAAAGCACTGATGTTAAATACTAACACTGCCTCTCTCCCTGTGTCTTTCCCACTCTTCGCTTTTCTTTGCAGATTTCAAGGTGATGACAAAAGAGAGAACAGCCTTAGCATTTGTTAATACCCACTTGACCCACAAAAGAAATTCAGTAGCATTCGCAGCTTCTAATTTAAAAACCATTAGACCGTTCCGCTTGGCGGACCAGATCTAAATATTCTTAAAGGGGTGGTTTAATTTAATCATTACCTTAACAAGCCCCCTTTTAAAATGATGATCCGCCAAATTCAGGGGATTTGTTTTGGAATCTGATCCAATAACTGGCTTTGTACAAAGAGAAGCATAGCCGCATCTGATTTGGTTCAGAACGGGGTGATAATCATGAAAATTACTTTGCATATTTAATCACTGTGAAAACATGAGTACAAACTACTTTCTAGAGATTACCTTAAAAAAAAAAAAAGCTTCAGGCTTTGCAGCAAGCATGCCAAGTACTTTGATTTACAGAGAATTATTTGGATTTTATAGAAAGCTCAGTGTTTCAAAGACTTCAAGCTACTCAGCCACTGGCAAAGAAAAAATTTTAAATAGTAAAAGCGAAAAGTTTTGTATTGGAAAAAAAATTATGTTGAGACCAATTGCCTTTTTTTTTTTAAGTCTATGTCACTTAACAACCTAGATTTGAAGTAAATACCTTACCCAAAATCAATCTGATCCTGTCAAGAGAGCAGAGACACATTCTCTCCAGGTTCGACCTAGTATGCTGCCAAACTGCCAGAGATGGGTCAGAAGCCGGCAAGTCAGAGCCCTGACGAGGACTTTCACAAAGTTTGAAATAGGAGAGTTTGCTTCAGGACTGCTCTCTGGTACCAGTATGCAGGGCTTACGGTGGAAAAAAAAAGACCAACAAACAAGGCACACAAGTGTCATCATCTTGTAGCTTCAGATTTTTATGTAGATATCATAGTCGAGATTCAGCTACACATAGAGCATTTAGAGACAAATGCCTAAAGAAATTAATTTTTCTCACATAGATCAGACAGATAAATAAAAGTACATTGTCTAGTAGTTAGCAAGGGGTACAAACGAGACACATACATATACATGCAAAAATTTCCCCAAGCTGAAGCAACTGGATGCCAGATGAGTATTCCATGGTATGTAAAACTAAATTTGCTGCTGAGATAAACAGGCACAGCCCCACTAAATCTACCCAAGTTGCCTCTGCTTAACACTTGAAGTGAATTAGGCCCTACCTTTATTGTCAGTTGCTTTTAAATCCTTGCACTTGTGATACATCAATGTTTGTAAATAACCTAGCATCTGAGAGCTACAGTGTAGGCAGAATATCTGAGAAATAGTCACAGGCATCTTAGATTACGAAGCACGCTATACCAGCTACTTGTAGGAAGCATCTCAGAGGTGCTTACCTATCTGTAGCTACTGTGCATGTACAAAACTCATGAAAAAGAGTACCTAAAGTTTGCTGTAGAAACTGATGTAATATGTACATATGAAATATATACGTATGATACAGACTGCTCTACTATGGACATGCATTTTTATATATGTTACACACACAAATATATACACATAAAAATATATATATATACACCTGTATCTTTTGCATACTTTTCATATAGAGTACATATTCCTTGAAGCATTATATGTTTCACAGCTTCAGCAGACTAGAGGTTAATGAACAGGCTTTTTCTCACATATGCACAGAACAGATAATTTTCTTTACTCTTCACGATAAGTTGAAGGAGCATTTGAGTGACAGACCAATTTGTCAATCAACTACAAAGTGTTGAGGAAGCTTCCTCTGCATAATTTTACACAGGGAGATCAAATGTGACCTCTGATTGTACAGTGGGTATGGACAATCAAGGTTATGAAGTCCAAAGGACTTGTCCTTGTTGAAGGACAAACATTTGCCTCATGCAAATCAGTTACCTTTTCTGAGTGCCTGGTCTTTCTAGGGTTGTCTGTGCACTAAAATAATCACAGGATTTTAAGAGAAAGATGAAAAAATCTTCTTTTTAAGTGTGTGTATGTGTGTGTACACATGTGTGAGGAAGGTGTATGTATGAATTTGTTGTGGAGCTTGTATGTCTGCGTTTTTATTTTATAGCCCGAATTATGTTTTAAGGTCTCAACACAGAGCCTCTGGTTCTGACATCTCACACAGTTTTTCTTGAAAGCTACGTTTTAATAGCAGCTCCGTTCATTTAATGTTAGCCACTTCAGATGATTTCTTTGCTAAAACCTGAATTATGAAAATCGCTTGTCAATTACCCTGGGTAGCTGTGTAAAAGAATTATTGCACATTCACAGTGAAAAGAAAACTTTATTTTCACCACTTTCCAGTAAAAGCTAATTCAGAATAACTCCATTTAACAGTTATTTTATGCTGAAATACTGAATACCTCAGGGAGTCTTTTAGGGATTTTAAAGTCTCTTTATTTATAAATGATTCATGCTGCATTTTCAGAAAAACCTACAATTAGTGTGGGAAGCACAGAGACTCCTTTGGGAAAGGTAAAAAAAAAAAAAAACAACAAAATATACATGCATTATATACAGCCTTTTTATCTTTTGTTGTTTTGCAGTGGACTATAAAAAGAAAAGAACTGGAAAAATGGCTAGGAGATATTTTATCTAACCTTTTAAATATATGCCTCAGTTGACAGTATTTTGTGAAGTAGTTACCCTTATGATTTGTACAGCCCACAAAATTCTTTTAATGCAGGTTTCATTTTGGTTTGCACTTTCCAACCCCGGTTATAAATGAGCAAGCTAGCTAAGAGGAGAAGCTTTCTGTGGTAACACAGAAGGACAAATCTTTCCTTCCGCCAGCCCCTCATGAGAGTGATGGTCACTAATGTTTCCATATTGTTTGCTGCCTGGAGTGGTGCTATAACTTAAAGGTCTTTTAAATGTTCACACTGGCAGGCATCAAAGATCACACAGCCTCATTCGGCTTTATGGTGGATCTTTCTGCTCACTCATGCCAGATGACAGATATATATTGTGCTAGTTGCCAGCACTGCAGGAGATTATGCACTCCCTCTCCCTGTCACACGGGTGGGCAGGAATGAGCAGGCAAAGGCAATGAGTGGCTCGAGACCCCCAGCACATCCCCCAGTGCCCCAAGGCTCTCACGGCTTCACCCTTAATGTGGCTGCCCTCGTTGGAGCCATGGAGTGGTTTGCAGCCTCCCTGCAGTACCCCAGTTAAGCCCTGCTCTGTGTGCTGGTGTTAGATTAGAGAGTCACAAGATGGCATCATGTTAAGGGTCATGCTCTTGCATGTCTATATGCCTTAACAAAATTACACTCAAGAGCATGTCAGGAAGTGGCAGAGTGGCACTAGGGTTGAAGGCTGGATACTTTACTATTTATATAGTCCCATACCTCCTCTCAAACAAAAACCAAAAAACCACCCTTAAATCTTCATTCAGTCAGACCTTCTCTGTGTTGATTAAATGTTCATCATTTCCAATCAGTGTAAACTCTATGAGATAGTTGCACTCCCGTGAACTGCAAGTAGTGAACAAGCAAAGCCAAACAGACACTACTGGCTTCAAAGAGACAACAGCTAATTAAGTATATTTTTTTTCCCCACCTCTATGCTGGCTTTGCAGGTGCTGTTACAAATGACTAAATATCAAATGCAAACAAAATTTCTCAGGGGTCAGACAGGTCACCCACAGTTGTTTTACAATTACACCAGCATTTACAGTGTGGCAATTGCAGTGAACTGAACACTTAATTGTCCAGACTTGCTCACTGACTGACACTGGTACCCACAGAACCTCCCATGAGACATGCAGAAGAGATGGCAAGAAGAACTCATGAGGGGAAAATGACAGACATTCTGTCTCATTGACCAGATGTACAGATGACATGGGGGAGTGAGTGGTGGTAGGTTGTTATTATTTAACTAAAACCAGGAAATCTTAAACTGACTGACTTAAACCTGGAGCTATATGGAATCTGTATCACAGTCTTATTGGCTTGAATCCATCTCGATGGTTTCCCAAATTGCCACAGTAAGGATTGTTCTAAAATAAGCAGAAACTCTTAATTTGCAGTTAGATGATTTTTTTTTTTTTTTTTTTTTTTTTTTTTCCTAAAGCTCAGCAAATAATACAAACAAAGTAGCAGACTGCACACATACCAGGACGTGCTTTGGCACTGCCCCAGTTGCTTGATACCAACAGGTGGAATGCAAAAAAGAATCACTTGAATAAATGGGAATACCAGCAAGAAGAACATTGCTAGATAGCAGATAAAGCAGAACACCATCGACTGAGATATTTGCTGTGTGTCAGGCTACTAGAAAGAAAAATGGGACTCCTAGGTATAACTACTGACTTCTTAACACACTAGTCTATATTTTTTAATTCTTCACATAATCTTGCATGACAGTGCTATAAAACTCAAAATACGCAGCTTGTTCAGTATCATTTTAAATGTAGTATCAATTGAGAAGTTACCCACAATCTCTTGCATGCTGGGTTTTCTATCCCGTCCACCAAAGAGGAAAAACACAGGCCTCTTCTTTCCTCTATTGAAACCAAAAAAATAGGTAAGCACATCTAGCATTTCAAGCATCCTCCAAGCAATTGCTCTAATTATACCTTCACAATTAAGAGCAAATTATCTGCAAAACCCTCCAGAACTGGGTGAACTGGTGAGTTGCCTGTCCTGGTTTCAGCTGGGATAGAGTTAATTTTCTTTCTAGTAGCTGGTATAGCGTTGTGTTTTGGATTTAGTATGAGAATAATGTTGATAACACACTGATGTTTTAGTTGTTGCCAAGTAGTGCTTACACTAACTCAAGGACTTTTCAGCTTCTCATGCTCTACTGACTGAGGAGGCTGGAGATGCACTAGAAGCTGGGAGGCAGCACAGCAAGGACAGCTGACCCAAACTGGCCAAAGGGATATTCCATACCATATGATGTCATGCTCAGTATATAAATTAGGGGAAAGCTGGTCGGGGGGCCGCTGCTCAGGGACTGGCTGGGCATCGGTCAGCAGGTGGTGAGCAATTGCATCGTGCATCACTTGCTTTGTATATTCTTTTTTTTTTTTTTTCTTCCCTTTTATTTCCATTATTAAACTGTCTTTATCTCAACCCACAAGTTTTCTCACTTTTACTCTTCCGATTCTCTCCCCCATCCCACCGGGGGGAGAGTGGGTGAGTGGCTGTGTGGTGCTCAGTCGCCGGCTGGGGTTAAACCACAACAGTTGTAATACCATGAAAGGAAGGAAAGGGAAAAGGGGAAAATAAGGAAAGGAAAAAGGAAGGAATACATTTTGTTTTAAAACAATCTCCAAAATGAACACAGTCCAGGTAAGTTTTCCCTGCTCTAAGACATCAAACGATGGTTTGTAATTTCCTGAATGCTGTGGACCTAAGAAGAAACAACACAATTTTTATAGGACACAAGGTGTGTTCCTTGCTCTATTTGCATTGCCACAAACCTTATCCTAAGCAAACAGCAGAGATGCATCAAGATTTGTTTAATTTTCAAGCCATGGAGATTTCTGGAGCTTTTTCTCCTCATGGGAAAAGTTCTTTAAAGGAAGAAGTAGAGATCCTGAAAGTTGTGACAGGTGAATTAGCAGAGTGAGATAAGGCTGAATGTTGGGGCCAATTGCACTATTTCAGCATTCTGGTAAAGGATGAGGACCCAAAGGTTTTAGACCTGTTTTTCAGAACAAAATACGACATTCATAATTAGGAGCAATGCACATCATATTGCTGAAGCAAATTAAACATTATTTTTATGTGAGTCAGCCATGATCTCCACCTCATATGAGGTCCAGTGGTCCCTCAAAGGAGCTGTAGTTTTAGATATCTCATGGCTCATTTCTCTTATGTTTGTGTGGATCCTAAAAATTGCATTGTTTTTATATAATGGTGGTGCACTGTGGGCATGTCAGCAAAAACTCAGAATAATACTATAGAATAGTAGGCTCAGAATAATACTATATCAAGGGATGTAGAAGCAATGCTGAACTAAAACTAAACTTTTTGTTTATGTTTCTTCTAGGACAAATGCCGTCACAAATTCCACAACTACAAAAATTTTGATGTAATTGTTTCATTCTTTTTTTTTTTTTCAAAGTGAAACACAAGACATTTTCTGCGCCATGAATGTAACATGAGATGACGATGTAAAAAATTCAAAGAGAAAAATTACTCTGTGTAACAAAATCTTCAGAAATATGTAACATGGAAGAAACAGTTTTGTTCTTTTGTTTCTTCTCTATAAATAAGAAGATGTGATGATTATGCCACAAAAATTGGCATTAGACTTGAGCAGATGGAATGCCTGAAACTGCTTTTAATCCTAAATAATAGTAATAATAAAAAAAAATTCAATTTCACAATGGTGTCTAAAAAGGAAAAGATTTCTTTTTTAAAAGTGTTTCCCTACCCTAGTTTTTTGCTATCCATTAGAAATAATGCTTCAGCAATAAAATTGCCAACCTTATGCTGACAGGAAGCTACCCCTCTTTCAAGATGTTAACTGGTATCAAAATGCAACAGTGTACATTTCAGCTTCTGAATAAGTAGCATTCACAGTAAACCACTCACAATAATTTCATTGACGAAGATGTGCCTTAAGTTAGATGCCAAGTAAAATTCAAGAAGCCACCTGGGACCAGCTGGTGGATACTCTGAACAAGATGGGAAAGGTTCAGGATAGGGTTAGTCAGTGCCAGTTAAAAGCACAGGTCAGTCATTCCCCTGTCAAGCATTCCAGCCCCTCAGGAGCTTTTATTCAAAAAAAACCCAAACTGTTTCCTTGCTGCAGAAGAGGCCTTTCAAGGAAGTTCAGTTCAGTGGCCTTCAAGTTCACTGTAAAACTTCTGTAGATTTCAGGCCACGGGATTAATGACAAATCCAGCAAAGCATATGACTAACTTTAAGCCTGTATGTAATCTCAGTTAAGTCAATTAGTCTGCCTACATGCTCAAAGGTAAGCGGGTCCTGAAGTACTTTGCTGGTCTGGTGTGATTATCCCTACTGATGCGTAGACACAGTAACTGCTAACCCGTACATTGAGGAAACCTAATTTCTGCCTCCAGCTCAGAAATGCATCTTTCTGGGGTGTCTAATATATATCCCACCAATTCTCCTCTAAGCCCCTGAACCCACTGAAGGGCTGAGGAGAGATTAAAAAAGGAATAAATAAGGGATGTTCCTTTCTCATTTTGTGCAATATGTAATAGAGGTGTTGGATACACAGCTGGATTCTTTAACAGGTAAGTAATATTCACCTTTGGTGTCTCTCTGTGAAAAGCAAAACAAAACAAATTTTCAGTTATGATAGTTAATTCATTTCTGTGCAGAGCTATTGTTTGGGTCACCCATGTTACATTAACACAGTTCATGTATGTAGTACAACCATATTAACATTTAACTCAGAAGCAGCTTAGTCTAGGAGTATCACTGGTGAAGCTGTGAGATCCTTACTTCCAGCTTCTGAGTGTTGGTATGCCTAGAGATAGTAAAATAACTCATGAATGCCACAACCAATCCATTTCAAAGTCCCCAGGAACATTTCTGTAGGCAGATTATGGTCTGCTAAAACTATATTCAGCACTCAAAGGCCTTCTGTTTCGTTTATCTATCCTCTCCAGCTGCTAGTAAATTACCAGGGATCCCAGCGAGGCTGTCCACACTTGAGTCTGCCTTGACCTAGAACAGCCAGAGCTTCTTTTGTTGGCCTGAAGGATGAACCCAATCTGCGGTGGAAATACCATTTCTCTGCAATATATTGCAGGTTATGGAAGACGTCGCCTGAAAATTGTGCAAGATCTTCAGAGCAAGTCATGTAAATCTGTCATGTAAATATGTATTTATGGGGTTTTTAGAGCTTGGATCGCGGCCATACAGACAGCTCCCTATGATCTGAATATATATTTAAGAACTTCAAAAAATACAAAGCTTTGACCTGAGCTGTTGCCATATATCTCATCACTGCTCCGGCTGCTGTGCAGGCATAGGATGGAGTTACTGCATTTTCCTGTTCTGTGGGCCCATGTGTAACCAAGCCAAGCCTTACAAATGATGCAACATTATAAACAGGGCAAGACTCCTTCTTGATACAGAAAAGTGTTTGTTCAGGAGAAAGGGCTACTGCATCTCCTGGAAAATGCTAGCTTTGGACTGGCAGAGTTTGTCTGCTAGAGAAAATGAGCCCTTCCTTGGCACCAGTGCACCTCGGGGGAACCTGACACGACATCATGACTTGACACACCGATATTTCTCTCCTGGATCTCTCTCACTGTGCAACTTTGAATTAAAATTATCTTGCTGCAAGTCCAACAGGGAAACAAATGTGCTTTTCTGTTTTCACCTACATCTGCTAGTATTAACAGCAAAGGGAAAGATATCTTGTTGCTGCACTGTTTTCCTTCCACCAATTGTAAAAGCCAACTGGAGTCACAAAGATTTTCCCATCTCTAGTAGATTTTAACTGAGATTTGGACTTCTTGGTGAGGTTCTCTCCTATCCTGTGGAATCCTCTTTGCATTGTGTGAGAGAGCAGACTACATGATTACAGGTAAAACCATATGCTCTAGTCTGATTTTTCAAATGGGGAGGACAAACTTCCTCTTCCCATATTTATTTCCAAGGGAAAAAATTAAAGCAGTAGTACTATACCCTAAAGCAGTAGTACTATACCCTAGCAACAGGGTCCATCACAGACCAGGATGGTATATTCAGTTCTATTTCCTGATTTAAACTTGTTTTCAAATATAGACCCAATTCTTAGAGCTGAGTTCATCCTGAGATATCTGCTTTCATGCACTGTGTGCTGGTATCTCAGAATTATCTGCTTTTTGCAGATATCCCAACCTGCTAATTAATAACATGAATTCACAATGGGAGTTCTCTAGCTGAAATCACAGCTAGAAATAGATAAGAAAACAGTATATATTTTTAATTTTAAACTTTTTCTTTTTGATAAACTGCATGCAGTGGTTCTGCTATGTCATATACTATCTGTCATGGGTTGTGACATAATGAAACATGACATGATGTAACCATTAAGATGACCCAACATGGCATAACCAAATGCAAAATGATTCATTCTGACTAAGCATGTCATAATTTTCTTATTATTTTTCTTAAGTCATACATTCTACCTTACTGTTAACTGGTTAATTCTATTCAGGAACCAGGTACAGGACTGCAGGAAACAGAGCTGTCCATGCAGTATCAGTAGCAACACAACATACAGATAAGCAGGAACATAAATGTCATGTTGAAGTGATGCTAAGGCTGCTTCTAAACTAAGGCCCCAATTCTGTGTTGGGAACTATGCAGGCATGCTCTGCAGAACAGAAAACCTGATGTTAAAAGGTTTTAAACATGATCAGGGCACAAAATGTGCTTGCATTTTTCTGTCTACACATTTTTGATACCAGCTGGAACTGTGCAGCAACTGCATTCTGAAAAAAAGCTCTGAAAGAATATTAGGAAGATACCATGAAGTGCAGAAAGTTAAGGCTGTGAATCTTTATAAGTCTGTCAGGGTCTAACATACTAAAGTGCTCGTTATCAATATAATGCATCAGCTCTGTACTCTGATGGTTGTAAAGGTCAGTTATCCTGTATAACAGACCACGACGTGAGCATTCTCCAATTAATTGTAAAAGCTGGTATTATAAGCCTACCTTCTACACCCTGTCGTGACTAACGGGTGACATGAGTAGATGACAGACTGTACAGACATCTCTTAGTCATATTAATACTCAGGCACAGTGGCAAGGGTTAAGGACAGAGTGTCAGGTTTAACTTCCCCTCATTACCATTCAGAAAACTATCATTTAATATTAAGGTAATTGTAACACAAGGATATGAGTCATGCCCTTGTGTTACAATTACCTTTAATATTAAATAATAGGTTTTGTAATGGTAATTTTCTTTGGGGATGTTTCATTCTACATTAGGCAGTTCTGGCTGATGTCTGTCTTTGCAGATATCTCTATCAGCCACTAAAACCTCTTCTACGAGTGTATGTCCATAATCTACAGGAATTCCAGACCATGAATGTTGTTCCATTGAAGTCATTGTCTTTTCTACTTGATGTTTCTAATCTATTAACAGTTTGACTATTTGATTGTTGCCATAACTGTGATTTCCCTTTTGAAATCTACGCAGAAGTGTGCACCTCTTACTCTGCTGTGCTAGGACTTCATCCACATCCCTAGCTGCCTGGTTATGCTATAATACATGGTATATACATGAGGTGGGCAGTCTAGAGGAGGCTACGGTTTAACTTGTTGTTACCGTGATGTTTTAGTAGTAGATTCTAGGAGCTGGACAAAAGTATTGAAAAAAAAGTATTGAGTTTGAATTAGACTTTTAAAAAGTATTTCCTATGTAGAACTGTGTTGGTGCAAGCTCAGAAATCAAGGAGCTGCAGTAAAGCTAGCTTGTGCCTGTACTAGGAGCAGAGTTCCTCTGTCAATGATTACAACCATACAAAGCTGTGCATTGTATAAAAAGTCATCTTCAGAAAGGCATCATTTAAAAGAGAAAAGGACAGACACTAAAAGCTACAAGATCCTACTGTTGATCAATTATGAGAGGAAAAATATTCTCAGTAAGGTCTCAATATCCTCTCTGAGACTGTAAGAACACTATGGAAATATTTTCATTTAAATGGAGGCTTCTGCACTCAGAATGGTAGGAGGAAGGCATAAGCCTCTTCAGGAAGAGTTTGGTTGTCCCGCTCTAAAGAAGGTACGAAGGGCACTAAGTCCTGCTGATCCGTAGGAGCTCTTTTGTCAGTGGCAGGGAACAACACGGGTACTGCAGTAACATCCTGGGGAAGAACTTTCACCATACTGCCCATGGCAATTTTGCAAGATCAACAGAGGGAAAGTGCCAGGACTAGGTTTGAGGCCAGCTGGTTCCACAAACCACTTGTTGTTACCCCAAATTGACAAAAAGTGGGCAAAAAGGTGGGGACTACTGCCATCCTTCTTGTCCTCACAACGCTATCAAATGAATATTGCAGAAAGGGACAACACTGAACTCCCTGGTACCCGCAGGCCAGCTCAGATTGTTCTGAGGTGGGACTAAAATCTAATGCTAAGTGCCTGTAAACTTTCTGAAAACTTCTTAACTTCTTGCAGATTTCCGTGTCTAATTAGTATCTGGGACTGAATGTCAAGCTTTCACCGCTTTCACCAGCAGAAGATATAAAAAACAGGTATAAATTCTGGAGAAATTGAGTCTCATAAAGGAAATTCTATTTGAAATGACCGTAACTTTAGTGTAGAAGTAGTTTAAAGAGCTCTGCATTTTCATCTTCAATATTGTTTGCCCTTGTCAGTGACAGCTCAGCCAACAGTTACTATTCTTTTCTCTCTTTCAAAAGCTTGGAGCATGGCTAAGGGCTAGGTGAGTCCATGTTCTCAGTGTGGTTATTACTTAAAAAAACCATTGGATTCTACACAAAGCAAGCAAGCTCTATGCAGCCTCTGTACTACATTTGAATAACATAGGTAATGAAATATTGGTGCTTCAGATCATTAGTCAGGTAATTATGATTTTTGTTTGTTTGTGTTTAATTAAAATTAGTCTCGGAAAGTGTCCGTTACAAGAAGAGGTCCTCACTGAACAACTGATACACAACAGTCCTCGTCTAGTAAATAAAGAACGTCCATTCTTATCCCCAGCTTAAAAAAAACTCCCTAACTGTTCAACACGTTTTCATTTACAGATTTCAAATCACAAGTGAAAGGAGGGAAGTATCACTCTCTCATTTAACCAAAATCATCTAGGTCAGGGGAAAAGAAGGAATAGAAACTCTGTTCTGTGATTCATACCTAGCCATTATCTACCTTAGATACGCCACAAAGCCACTCATTGGTATTTTAGTAGTAACATATATTTGCCTACTTAAGGGCAAATCCTTTGTGCAATTCTGCACAGCTTCACTGAAGACAACAGTTTTGTACTCACTTAGACCCGGCCCATATTTTTTTTTCAGGTGCAAACCATTGCATTTAGACAAATTTGTTTTCCTCAAGTGCCGTCCTGTTTGTATTTGTGGCAGAGAAACTGTAAGACAACAAACACATTCATCTTTAATCTGATGAATGCTTCACCACATGCTAGGATGTGTGTTTCAAGGTATATTGTCTGAGAGATCAGTTCTCAGAAATCAGGGGGTTTACAAAGAGAGAAATGTAGAAGTACTTACATGTTGTGACTAAAAGCTGATTGGCCCAAGTACATGAAATTATACAAATCTAGAATTGAGACTAGCACAGGCTTAATGATGCAAATTTCCATACATCAGTTTTATAATCCTCTCCAATTTCCAGGAAACAATGTAACATAGCAAAATTAGGGGGAAACAAAGGGTTTCTCAGTTTATTATGTACATGATCCAAATCCTGTGAAATTCAGAGGCAGCCTTTTCATAGAGAATAATGGACTTTGGAGTAGGCTCTGTGCTATAGAGTTATTCCTGGCTGTAGAAGCAAAAATGCCCTCAGCCACAGAACCACAGACTTGTATTTTATATGCAAAAATATGATTCCTTGTTGAGAACTCTATACGTTATGCTTATAGGTAAAAGTTAAATAAAGCATCTATCTGCTAGTATTGTTTTTCTTATTAAGCAGAAAGGGATGAATTCAATATTCAATTCAAAAATAAATTTTGGAGAAAAGGAAAAGGGTGGGGGTAGGTGAATAAATATATGTAAAATCACAACATGATACTAATGTTCAATTACAAAAACTTTACAGAAGTCTATTTATTTATTTATTTATTTATTCTAATTCTAAATCCCTACCACTACACAACAATGTCACATTTTAATGTAATATCATGTCCAATGCATATTCATGAAATAAAAATCTTGGCAGTGGCACAAGAAAAGTGGGATGAAGTGTGTTTGGCGGAGTGCGTCACGTTTCCAGACCAGCGGATTTTTTGATTAAAGTCCCTTATCCGTTTTATCATGCATATCCACTCTCTGATTAAAGTGATCTGGAGCTGACACTCACAATGTCAGTATGCACTGAGACCCTTCACACAAAACATGGTTGGAATTTATATGCTTTAAAAAAAAAGCGGGGGGGAGGAGAAATAGGCCAACCAAACCTGCTGCATTAAATTAAGTATATATGTATATATCTATCTACTGAAAAAACACACTTTCACTTGTTTGTTTTAATCTTACATCTTTCTTTTTAACATTGCCAGGCTACAAATACTGCATGTTTTATTTCCATTTCAAAAAGTATCTGTGGTGCGAGTTCTTTATCTCTGTTACACTGGGCTTTCGATCAAAATGCTTCCACACTGAGGTGAAAAATATAGCTAAGGTCTCCCACAGTCACAAATAAATAATGAATTTCTCCAAATTTACACACATCATCTACTTTTCTTTTCCCCCCAAACTTTGTTTAATTAATGTACCATATCTTTATACATCTAAACCACAAGTTATCTGTTAAGAAAACTGATTCCGCAACAGCAGAAGTATGTGGATGTTGCAAGGGGAAGTTTACCACAGATTCACAGATCTCTGCTCCAGGTCCCATCCTCAGTAGCCTCCAGGTATGTGTAGGTTATCTGAGAATTTATTTTCAAGCCTCAGGACGTTTAAGAGGATGCAAATTATCTGAGGTGTTACATGCATGAAAATATGGTAGCCATTTTTCTGGCTCTCTGTAAGTGGTTTAATTCCCTTTGAATTTAAAGAGCTTGTGGTCAGGCTCTTCACCTTGATTGCAGAAGGTGCTTAAGCATAAGCTCAACTTTAAGCATAAGATCAATGAAATTTAAGTACTTTAAGTATTTGTCTTACCTGTGAACAAGGGGATTTCAACAGTGCCCTTAACAGAGGTGTTACAAATGTTCATTCTCTCTAGCAGTACAACAGTCTTTTGCATTTCTAAATGCTGGGTTCCAATCATGAAATACTTATGAAAAGGCATCCTTGGTTTCAGAGACCTCTGTCCATAGATCTCCCAGGGTCTGCAATGTTTTTTAAAGCCTGCCTTTAAACTGAAGAATTCTGGATCTTTTGGTAAGTTTTATCTGATTGTTAAGTTTTCAGTAACCTATGTTTCCTTGATAGGTTTAATTTATCCAATCTAACTTTGAGTATTTAATAAATAGCTTACATGAAGTCCAAATGTGTCTGAACTTTCCTCTGGAAAAAGTTTTTACTTTTATAAAACTTTGGGGTTTTTTAAGTAGGAAAATTTTTTTACTGAGAAAAACAACTGGAGCAGTGGCATGTGTAAGGGCCAGTGTTGTCCCTCTTCTCACATCCTGCTTAGATGTGTGTCTTAATGCCAAAGTTCAATCAATGTGCTATTCCACTCCAGGGCTTTTTCTGAGCAGTTAATGCCAGTCACACTGAACTGTTGCTATATTGCAACTTTGACAGACATTGGGTTAGAATTAGTGAAGGACTGTCAAATTAATTTCACTTGTGAATTACGCCTCTCCCTTCTTCATAAACTTTAGTATAACAAATACAGTGAGAGTCTAGGGAAAAACACATGTATTTCTTTTACTTGTTAAGGCAGTGGTTTGAAAAGAAACAGACTTTCTGCATATGACACCCCCCCCCAAAAGAGAAGGTGGGCACTTTCTGCACTTATTCTTTCTGTTGATCAATATTCCGTCCTTTCCACATCACAATTCCATAAGGAGAAGAGTCAGAACTTGAGAATTTAAAAGAAAGCAAGTGGAAATTTTAGGAAAAGCCTTCTGGAAAAACATTACCAGGAATAAAGTGTGTTTTCATCAGCATGAACATAAACTCAAACTGCTGGGCAGTTTCACAGCGAATAGCCCAGAGGTAGAGTTTCCACGCATCAGTGATGCATACAGTCACAGTGGCAACAGAAATCAAGTAACACCATTGCTTCCCCCGTAAAATACACCTGGTAGTGTCCCATATTTGCAGTGCATATGGGGAAATTAATTCTACACAAACGTTTCTGTTAGATCCTTGAAGGAAGGTTTCTGCTATGAAGACATTGGGGGTTGGGGCACAATTTAAGCACAATGATGACCTATGCAAAAGTGATACTACAATGAAGCATCTCGACTACTAAATACCACTGCACTAAGGAGCTGCAACTATCTAACACAGGGTGTACAAATGAGTGCCTCATCTTGCCTCATACGTTATTTGCTTCTTCTGCCATTAGGGATAACCTAGCAAATACATAATGACTTCAAACAACTGCCACAACTGTAAACAAAGGCCATGCTTTTGTACCTCTGCTATCCATGATCAAAATCCTAGAGAGATACTAGGCAACACTTGATTAGGCATGGCTTAATGACAAAAACCAAGCCAAACCAAAACAAAAAAACCCCACATCTTTTAGTGGGCTGAAGTCTGATTTTGGGCATCTAAAAACTTTTCAATTCTGAAATTGTATTCTACATTTTCAGATCAACTGCTTTGAAAAGGGTAAGTCATGGAAGAGGTAGAAGGGCAGCATTCAAAAGACAAAGCAAGTTTATACCACTGAGCACTGCTCTGAGTATTTACCTGAGATTTAAACAGTTCCTGGGTCTTTTGCTGCCTCTGTGCAAAGAGGTGCATTTCATGCCAGCAGGGAACTGTGCATTCACTTGCCAAACTGGCACTTTGTGTTCAGTAGGTCAGTTTTGAAGACAAATTACTGAGCATCTTTGCCCTCACTTCACATACAACTTGTAAATTAGCACAAAATGTTTGTTGCCCCCGTGTTCATGGACTGATTTATGCCCCATACTGATGATATTTATCTGGGCCTTGCTGAGTGGATACAAAAGATATCCCTAAGTTTAACATCCTATTTTGAGCCAGTCACCCTGAGTTCTGCTAGTGGCCAGTGGAAAGCAGTGAGCACTTCAAAGGACTCAGTTCATCTAGGCCTGAGCTGACAGGTCAGATGAAATCTTTTCCCAAAGTTTTTCTTACTTATTACAAAAGGAGGACTAGTTCAGGGGAATAGGGTAGATGTAACAAAAAGAAAAACAAACTAATAAAAAAGCCACACCACACTATGCTGTAGATGCCAAAGGTGAATGAAATGAATCAATGAATCCTTATTAAATGTCTTACCACACACAGCACAATTAGTGCAGCTTGACTTTTTCTCTAAGTACATATGCAGTCATTTCCACCCCTTTTCATCATGCACGTATTTACTCACTAATGTTAATGGCACAAGAGCCATCTCAGAAGGGCGGATAAGTAAAACTACCACATATATAGCCCAGGCCCCAACTTACGCTGAGAGGCAGTTGCAAAATCCTTCACTGGCTTTTTATTGTCTCAATATCAAGCATGGGCTGGAAATGAAGAGCTGTATTTGCATGTGGTGCCCAGCTGAGCACCATTTGTCCTGTGTGAGGACACCAGAGATTTGGATGGATGAAAAAAAAGATATAGCTACAGTATTGAGAATTTGTATATATTACACAAAACCTGGCATATATGAAGTACACACCTTTTCAAGTAGCTGTTTACGAACAGTTTGCAAGCCAATTATTACAACTAAACAAAATTTGTAGACGTGTCCAGGTAACAAATGCATCTGGGGATTTGGGATTCTGTTCACAGACCCCAATATAAAAAGGCAAAGAAAAAAGAAAAAAAAAGAAAGAGTAAAACAATTACTTGGCATGGATTAACCATTCAACTCTAATTGTTATTGTTACCAATGACCATCATTAATCTACATGCTTTCTAATTTGCACCCAAAATGGCTGCCTTTCAACCACTTCTGATCCAAGACTGAGCAGAAGCAATGCTGTAGTAAGATCTCACATCACTTAATGTCTCATGTTACAACTTCCTTACATTTAGCAGCTATACAGCAAAAGTCAGTAGTACATAAGGCATTATGAATAATGAATAACTTACTACATTATAATTGCCAAAGTAAATTAATAAAGCACAATCTCTGTTCCAGTGTCCTTGCTTTTAAAGAGTGTGTTCTCTTACTAGAGGGAGAAATGAAGACAAATGTTTGCAAAAGATGCAACAGCAGGACTATTGGGAAGAAAGAGGGGAATGACAAAAAACATAAATGCATACACAGGTTTAATTACACAAGTGAGAAGAACAACAAAATGGTGAGTCCAAATGTGAATCTGATGGGGAAGAAAAGAAAAAAATCAGACACTTTGACACAGGCTAAGGAGTGCAAGATGATAAAGGTTTGCAAAGCAATTTACAGTGCCCAGAGAGGGGAAATTGTGGCCAGAAGGACCTCCCTGCATTTGCAATTGGGCAAGTGGATATTCTCTGATGGAAGTGCTATTCTGAGAGCTTCCCACTAAAAGACTGGAGACCACCACAAGCCCATCTCCAAAAACCTCTCAGGTTACTGTTAAGGCAGAACAATTGTTCAGACCACTTAATAAAATGGTTTGAGGTATAAACAGTAAAATCTTCCACTTTGTTTCTAGGTAAAATTCAGAAATAGTGAAACTTGCCCTTGGGCTGAAATCACCTCTCTCCATTTGCACCCTCCACAGGCAGAAGGGCACTTTCACTTACAGCACCTAAAGGCAGGGGCTGGAGATAGGGGTCTTAAATCCACATCAAAATCCACTGAATGGAGCATATCCTGCAGCTGGGAACCACTTGTGACAAGCAGAGGTGGCCCCCCTCCCTAATTAATTTGTCCATGCTGTTCTTACTTCAGTCAGTATCTAGACAGGAAGGGAAGGGTGCAGACTGGAGAGGCGAGCCAGGCCTGCTCATACCTACTGCAGCATGGAGAAAAAGGAGGAAATAAGAAAGGCAGGAGCAACCATAGTGCTACATAGGACCTCAACAGTTACTGCCACTCACAGACCCAGAGCGCTCCCTTGCCAGGAGCTGCTGCTGTCAGTGGGTTTCCAAAGCTGCTCACCAATACCTCGAGCCAGACATGCTGCACCACTCATTCAGGAGTGAAGCAGCCTCTTTGTAATACCTGGGGCCACGTCTGCTCTGCAGAAGCATGGATCAGAATGGAAAACCACAACCTTTAGAAAAAATTTTTAACCTTCATCACTCCTTTAGGCTTTGAGATCCCAATCAATTTACTGGATCTCAGAATATATTTTTTTCCTTCCATGAAGGACCAAGTATAAATGCAACTGGGACTGGAGCACATGCTGATGTGTTTGTGGAAGAGCGAAGAGGATTGATTCTGCTTTAACTAAGTTCCATCCCTCTCTCTGCCTCTCAGGTTTTTAATGCAGTTGCTGCTCTGGGTGTCTGCTCCTCACATTAAGAATTAAAACAGAAATACAGAACATTGCCCATGAGCAGGGCTACTTAACCCCCATAAAAACAATATTCTGTACACTATGTCTGTGTAATAGATACATGTTATGAATATAAATAAAACACACCATTTCCAATTAATGGGATTTAGGGTTGGGGCTTTTTAACTTAACTCCCATGGTTTCCTTTTGAAACTTCTGCATATATTTTCTATTTTTGAGGGGGGTATAAAACCTGTTCTAATGTTTTGCTGTTTATGCAAATTTCCAAATATAAAGGCATATGGTGGCAAAGTGGCACTAACTATCTGCTTTTCAGCACACATTCCTCTGCTATTACAAGAAAAGAAGGCCTAATGGAAAAGGATAAAAAAAAAAAAAAGGAAAAAAAGCAGTGTACAAACTGACACTTTGCATTAGCATAGCATTGGTTCAGATATCTTAGCTTTATTCTTGAACTCTGCTTCACTAATAGCTCTCCTGGCTCCTGCAGGGCAAATGTGGATGCTCCTTCATGTCATAAGGTAGAGTGGGTGCTCATGTTTGTAATTATAGTTTTAAACTAGCAGAGAAAAGGAGAAAAATAAAGGAGAACTTTTTTGAGTCAGAGGTTCCCCCTCACACTGGTAGCCTCACTGCGTGGGTTTCATGTATCCAGTTTGCATTTTGCCTGATAACGTAGAAGGCACATCATGCTATTCTAAAACAGCAGGATTATTTTCTCCATTCTAATTGATGAACAGCTGTGCTGTAATAGACTACAAAGCACAGCATCACTGATCTCTCCTCAGGCCACCCTAGGAACTGAACACTCCACAGGGAACCAGGAAAGAATGAAAGCTAAAAAAAAAGAAGAAAAGAGAAAAAAGAAAAAAAAGAAGAGACACCAAACATTTCAAAACATTCTCCTCTGGATTACTATTATTATTTGGCATCCCATTCAGCAATAATTAGCTCCAATTTTCCCCACAGTAGCTCTGGTGTATGACATGACCCTAAACCAGTCATACTTTATAAAAGCTAAGTATCAGCATTTTTGAAAGTGAAATGTTGGACCTCATAATTGTTTGTCACTGCGCATCAGTGTTCACAACATTCAAGTCACTTCTGGGATCACGTGTTCCCTAGAACTGTTCTTTGTCCCAAGAAGCCCGTGTTAGCCATTTGTTAATCTGCTGGAATTCATTATTCCTTCATTCTAGTTTATCAAAGTTACTATTACATGCCTCATTATGGAATTGCAGCTCACGTCAATTTTTGCCTTGTCTATTTTACCATGCTACCACAGTATACTAAAATAAACTGATCTGAAACCTTATCCAACTCAGGCCGGAATCTGATTTGGATTTCCAGCCAAAGGTTAAATGAGGGTGAAAGTCAGGTTCAGGCTCACTGCAACTGCATCTTGCAGTGCCTTCTTGAAAGATTTTGATCCCAAAGGTTGGAACCCTGCACTGGAACCCTTCACTGGAAATACTTGTGGGTTTTTGGATGGGTGGAGACTTCATAAACTCAGCAGTGTTCCTCAACTTTCCTTTTTCTTCTGCTTCTAGAAATGGCTGCTCCACTTGCCTTCAAAGTGAAATAGGAGAGAGTCTCCTTTATATTTTGGAGACAATCTAGAAGCAAGCAGGAAGAATCAACCTGATATCTAAAAGATAGATATGCTTCCCTTCCTTTCCCTCACCAGATTCAGTGGGGGAAGGTAAGACTCATAATCCTCATTTAAGACCCTTTCTGCCTTTACTGTGTTTTCTGTGGGCATGAAAGTGTAAGGAATAGTTAAATGATGCTTCTTGTTGTACCAGTGAACCAGTTCCAAAAGCACAGACTCAATTCAATCAAAATTAGTGACAAGAAAGCAATCTTCCCATTCTGCTCAGCAACGGAAAGGTTTTGTTCTTCTTATTTTGTGTTATTGGAAGTGATTTGCTGCATCTTTCCTATAGGTAAGCCGTGTGCTTATATGTTCTTTTGTCTAGATAAGTAGCTATGCTGTAAAATGAACACAATAAGACTTCTGTTTACCTTAATGCTATTTAAAAAAAAAAACCTCACAGATATAAGAAATCAATAACCATCCACAACAATTTACCAAGGATTCAGTCTGAGTAGAAAAATTCAAATTGTATTGATTTTTTTACAGGGAAAAAAAGCCAGTTGACAATACGTTTCAACTAACAAAATGCCATGTGTACACAACTGGAAGAGACTCAGAAAGCCAGTTATTTAAAAACTGAGCTGCCAATTAAGACAGGTAAGACAGGTTTGAATACAAAATCAGGCCCTGGACACTGGCACATTACTTAGTTTCCATGCCTCAGTTTCTCTATTAATAATAGGAAGGTGATAATGCTTATTTTGTGGGGACAGCAAAACTGTGAAGAATTTTAAAACTTACATCCCAGAGAGATGTTTCATTTAGTGCAGCATGCCACCACCCATAAGCTCTCATGGTCAGAAAGAATGTGTAAAAAATATGCTCACCAGGACAAATGGGATGCCATGCTCATTTGGGGTGTAATTTAAGGTGTTGATTTTAACTTACCAAGGCCTTTAAAGACTGACTATTCAAAAAGCCACCCTTCTTCTCACTTTTCTAACTGCTAAGTTCTGTTAAAGGGCACAAGGTAAAAGCCCCCGGACTTAAAGGTCAGTTGTCTGCCAAATGAGAATCACCAGTGAAGAGATTGCTCACAGCGCCACTTGTCTGAAGGGCCTCAGGCCTCCAAGCAGGCTAAAAGATGCACTAGGTTTTTATAAGATCATAAGTTATAATGGATCGAAGGTTTGGGGTTAGGGGTTTTTTTTGTTTTGGTTTTGTTTTTTTTAATGGCAGCTTGCAAATTTGGTTGAGATTATTAGCAGACCTGTGGTCAGCTTGTTGATTGTTTTTATTTGCATTGTTAATTTAAAGTGATTTGTTCTTGCTCACGGTATAATGTGATAAGCACATTTTAAAAATAATTTGAGAAGAGTAAATAATAAAATGTGTGTCATATGAAAGCAGAGCAAAACACAAGACATTTCCCACATTTACTCTTTCAGTTTTCTCTTCAGCTTCATTTCTATTTATTCAGCCCATTTCTCATTCCAACTGCATGAGGAGTTCAAAATAAACTCTGGACACACCTTAGTGGGTCACATCATCTTTCCTTTTCAGCAAACACATAAAGGAGCCTTTGAAGACCTGATAGCCCATACAAAATTTTTTTATTGCCTGATCAAATATGCAATGYCTGGAGCAAAGAGATTTGGTGGAGGATGGTAATGCAGGAACCTGTGTCCTAGGTCTGGGCTCTTCGTGGGAAAACTTCCACACGAGTTATGTCAAGTGGTGGTAGTGGGCTGGGTTGGACTTGACAGCTAGAGAAAAGAGCACACTCGTCCAGGAAGCATCAACAAAAGGACCACAATAATATGGTCAAGTGACAGCAGCCGGCTGTCAAAAAGCAGAAATGACAACCCAAGAAGATCTGGGTGAAATATAGGAGTGGACTAATCTTGACCTCCTAGCAAGACTGTTATTTAACCTGGCTGAGGGGCATCAATGGGATGGATCAGAATAGGATACTGTGGTCCAGAGCAAATCTGGTCAGATTTTGCCTTTGGCTATTCTGTCATCATCTGTAGAAGAAGTATTCCTGTGCACTAGCTAGAAATTGTAAACCAAGGAGAGATTCATACACACTCTTCATTATAGCAGTTTGATCAAATTTGTGAATGAGGTAGCAAAATTGGTTTTGTTCTGTTTTATAGGTTTCCAGTAAGGGCTTCAGGGGACTCCAACCTGCCAGCCCACAGCTAGTAAACACAGACTGTGGCATCTGCCAGGCCACACATAGATTTGGTGGTTTCCCTTAATTTCATTTTAAAATTTAATTAGGTATGGTTTACTCCCAAATACAAAGAAACCATTTTTCAAGTTCCCCAAACCTCCCACATGTCTTGGCTGTATAGGGAAGGATGACAGCGTTGAAGACAAACACTTGCTTTTAAATTTCTAGAGTCAGAAGCCAAAACAAAGTTTTGAATACAGACAATTCACCTGATTTATTTTCAAAGGGACCCCTGAGGTAGGAGTCATGTCCACAGGTCTATTGAGAATCCAATCTTTTTTTATGGGTTCGTGCTACTGTTTTGCGCTGGGGTCACAATGAAAAAAGTGGGTTTCTCTAAAATAGCCGGTCTATAACTCCACATTTCTACCAAATTTCTGAATAAAGCACATACACTTTCTTAGAAAAGCCCTGCACACAAGAGAAAAAGAAAAAGGGAGAGATTTCTCAGAGAAGTGAGCTGACTCATGTCTTTGTAGTTATGTCCAATATTTTGACAGTGGTGTAGTAATTAACCTTGCAAGAGTACTGCACTCTACTCGGTATCACTGCATTTCTGCTGTGACCACTATGAAGTGCTTTTTTGTGAAAGGAAAGAATGAATCTAAGTGGGAAAATTACTGAAACAAGAGAGGAGCTCTAATGGCAACCTTGGCATCCTGCAATTTCACACATTAAAATATATTTATAAAAAAAAAAACCCTACTACAGCGCTTGTTGTATAAGGCTAAGCTTTCTACTCTTCAAACTATTAATAAGGGCTTCCCATTGAGAAGACAAATACATGCTTGATGCATTTTTAATCCTGTGCCAATACATTTGACTAAAGCTGTTTGCTGTTTCAATGACAGGATTTAACTTGCCCTTCTGTATTCAACATTTCTGATTATTAATGACATTTAGAAAACACAGACAGAGGCTGTAAAAGTTATATTCTGGTCAATGTTTTAAAAAGTAAAGATTAGCAATTAAAGGGCCAAATCCTCATTACACAGTAAATTCAATCATTTAATAAAATAAATTTTAATCATTTAGTGGGTGCAATGGAATCAATACAATAGCAAGGAAAAATATCATCTTGTCCACTGTTTCAGATCCCTGATGCCAACTGAAGGCAAAAAATTGCAGCCTTCTCAAATCATACATAAATGCTATATAGATAGTCTGTATATGTAAAAGTCCAGTAGCCTTTTCAAGAAAGTACATTTCAAGACCCCTCTTGGTCAGAAAGCATTCTTGTCTGTAGTTTCTACTGTAAATACATCCCACACTTAAATGAAATCAGAAATGAGTCACAGACCATTGCTGAAATGTAAACGACTTTTTTCTTTCTGAAGATCTCTAAAGTTCCAAGCAGTTTCTCTCCTAAATTTGCCAGGAACATTTATTTGAAGAAAAATAAAATGGCATTGGTATCAGTAGTGAGAAGACCAATATAGGGATCACATTGAGTTAATTTTTTACTGCAAGAAATGGAAAAAGAACTCCCCTTTCCCACAGACTGATTATTATTTTGTTATTTAAGTGATAATGTAAACCTAAGGTTAAAATGAAATTACATATACTGATGATCTCCTAGTGACCTCCATTGTGCTGTTCCATTACAGCATATAGTAATAATACACTAACAAAATGCACACACTTATGGTACTGTCAGGCACCAATGCAAATCAAACAGCACAGGAGGCACATTACTTTTGTTTTAACCATTAAAGGCTCTAAGAAACACAATATGACAGCCAGAAGAAAGCAGGCTTGAATTTTCTAAAGGTATCCAGGAGTGGCACTGATTTGTGTTTTCTTTGGTATCCTTTTTAAAAGGCCTTTAGCTGTGCCAATATAATACATTCAAATCCTGACCTTTTTCAACACAATGAAGATACTCTGTATATCTTACCGTATAACACAGGGAATCAATACTGTATTTTACTAAATGCAAGTTAATTTTACCTAGGGAAGGAAATTACTGCTCTTAATACTAGAATTCTTTTTTTTCCTCCTCCGAGTCAGTGAGTTTCAGGTTTGCCAAACCCTATCACTGTTTAAAAAAGGGTTTGAGAGATTTTAATAGCTAATAATAGGAGGAAACATAAAAGGACAAATCCAATTTAAGTGAAAGGGTTCCTGTGTAAGCATTACTTGTCAGTCTTTGGTCGTACTGTATAGGGACCAGCTACAGAGCAGTGGCAGCAAAGAAATATAAAGTCCAGATTTAATTCTGATACAGAGAAATACAATTTCAAAACCGGACGTCTTATCATAGGCATGTCCCATTGGAGAACTCATTTCCCTAGCAAAAGGCTGTCACTGCCATTATGTTGTACAAGGAACCAATTTACTACTACAGCTAAACAGGGTTACTGGTGCTGTTGGAACTTAAGCATTTGAAGTTATCGCTGGAAAAAAAATAGCATTTCAAATGTCAGTGAAATGGGAAGGTATAATTGAAAAGTATCAATCAGAGAAGCAAAAGGGTTTAGAAGGCTAAGACTGCAGTTTTAGTACTGCCTTTTCATCCCACTTCCTCTTTTTATTTCTTTAAGATTCTTTCTCTATTTCCTTTTCCCTTTCACATGCAACTTCAGATTTAGTTCTGTAAAATAAAAGATTTTGGCTTGATACTTGTCCTGTGTCAGACATGAAATAAATTTTGATGGTTTTCTTCTACAGTCTAGTGACTAGTTTCACTGCACAAAACTCTCATCTCATCCTGCATMCAAAGCTGCCAACCTGGAAGATATCTAAATGAATGAAACAAAGCCAATTTGAATTTTGGTTGGTTGGTTTGTCTTATTTTCCCCCCCCCWACTTCTAAAACAAGTCCCATCTACCCATTCACTTGAACCTTCATTCTTTAGTGGAAGCTTTTCCCCCATCCTAGGCTGATCCTACAGAGAATTAGAGAGTGAACAAACCTTTGAGCTTTCAGGACTTGAAAAGTACAGAGAAATGGCCTATGAAATAAATTGAATTAATTTTGTTTCAGAATATCCTGTTCGTGCCACTACTGCTAGCTTCATGATGTCTCCCACACAGAACAGGAGTGGACTTTTTCAAACTGCTTCATGATTACCTGCTCCATTTTGTTGTATTTTATCCTGAATCAATGTGTGGCAATATTAGGAGCATGTTTAGCTAATCTCAGAATCAGAAGGCTGGATTTACACAATCTGCATCTCACATGCAGAATATCAATCTTTCTTTCATTATTTCTTTCCTTTGCTATGCATAGCAGATGTAGAGGCCTTGAAAAAACAGCTTTCAGTCAAAAAGTAATTAGTAAGACAGAGCTGGTGTATAGTCATGCTAAAACTTGCTCATTTTACCCCTTAAATAGGTTGTCAAATTGCATGTAGTAATTTATCCTTTTAGCCCAACATCACTGCCCAGGTCCCAGGGACATCGGTTGCTCTGAAATACCAGCTCTGCTTACTGGCATTGATACACAAAGCAAATTTATCCGTTGCTTGCTACAACTCTGTGAAAGCAAAACTACACAAGAAATTCCAGTTCAGAGCACTGGCCCTTCTTCGCATTTTGTACAAGCTTTCACCTGCTAAGAAGAGGTAAAAAGGCGATATTAGAAAGCTGTGCTATAGTAGTGTACTGTGTTGTGAGCATATCTATTTACAGAAAAAAGAACTTCAGCCCCCTGTTTCACAGCAGGAAGATGAGATCTGTGAAAAGAGTCAGGCTGGAGATTTGTGGTGATGAGGCCCAGAGCCCCCATATATGGCATCTTCCTTTTTCCACAAAACAATTCCTATGTTAAGGAAAAACATGTACTCTGCATTTCTAACAGTTAGCTTTTTTATTTAAAAAAGAAATTTAAAAAAATTAAAAATCAGAACAGTGTACAGGAATTAATTTTTTTTAAAGGTTGGGGAGTTTCAGAAAATTCATAGTCAGGAATGGACCTAGTCTGTAGAAACAGAAATTTTCATCTTAGGGGTGTTTGGGATCTGGTTGGAAAGAAACTGAGAGTTTGAGCTGAGGTTAGAAGAAAGCCACTCTGAAGAGAAAGTTGCATGTCTTCTTTAGAGTTTATTTAAACTTCTGTTATTTCAGAAGTAATTTTACCTCACACAGAAGATCCTTTATCCACATTAGAGTGCAGATATATTCCTCCTCCACCACCTTTTTGATGAATTTCAAATTCAAATAACTTAACGACTAACAGCCTGCAATTGTTCTTTATATTAATAGAAATACACGGTCTCTTTTGAAGTTCAGGTAGTAATTCAGTTCTTAAAATTCTTCTGCTGTTTATAAATGATTTGAGCAGGGATGTCATAGCTTTTGATGCATCATTACAACCCATGTTCAGCTACATTCTCTTATTCAACTGGAAGCAACTTTTACATGCTTAGGAATCAATTTAAATGTTGTGCTAACTTGAACCACTGAGTTGTCAATTTCATTTATTTTGGACCACAGGTTCAAGGTATTAATTACATCATGTGTCCACCTTAAGAAATTAGTGAGACTGATTGTGAAAAAACAGCTTTTTGACTTAAAAACATTCAGGGAATTTTTTTTTTTGTGCTAGAAAGTATGAGGCTTTAAAGATAATCCCTAGCTCTTCAACACTCTCCAAATTTCAGTTCATTAAAACAGCTGCAGCAAATCAGTAGTGTGGGAAATTTTAGTAGGGGAAAAAAACCAAACCAGAAATCCAAACATAATTTCAAATGATAAAAAAAATATTAGATAGAGGGAAAGTACTTTTGCAATGAGATGCAGTTCTGCAAATCACTTGTTGATAGAGTACTCACATAAAAGCTCCCTTCCACTACAGATGCAGGTGATGTACTACCATATCCTAGAGCGCCTTGATTCTCCCACTGTAGTAATAAGGTAAGTCAAAGTGACTTAACTGAAATAAGTCACTGTTGCTAGAATGGAAGGGGAAGAGGGATTGCTTATTTCATCAGCTAATATTGGGGAAAACTGCAATTTCTACTTGGGCTGAGGGTGAAAATTTCTTAACCCTGATTATGTTTCGTGAGGATGAAGAACTATAGGTTGTTCAGACGCTTCTGCCCACAGCCATGTCAGTCATGCAGGCAATGAGGGGCAGCTACCCCATGTCGCTGCATCTTACAAACAGGGCTTACAAACATGAGCCAAAACCTGATTCTATTTTTCAGAACAGTTTACAAGAAATCCAAAGAATGAAATATAGTCACCAGGAGGATATCAACAAAGAGACAAAAATAGAGGGAGATGAACTAGGCTGTTCACTGACAATTTGCAAAAAAAAGAGGAGTTAATTTACAAACAGTCATTTTAAACAGTCCATCCAACTCTGAGCTCAGAATAGTGATATTTCTTAAATACAGCGTGCAGCCACTTGGCAAGGCAAAGCCTCTGTTTCTCTGATGATACCATTGTGGGTGGGGGGCAGGGGGAGATAGGATAGCAATAATACTTAAAGAATGTTTCTTTCCCTTTAAAGAAGAGAAAAGGTCTTCAGTAAAGGAATATCTCTTCGTCTTATCAGCTCTCTAGCCATTTCTTGTCACCAGATGAATACTGGAGAGTCTACTCCAAAAGACAAAAAAGAAATATGCATGCTTTAAATACAATAACTCATTAAAAAAAATAGAAAAGAGATGCCTAGATTTTTTTTTTCTAAGATAAAAGGAACCAACTAGTTTTTAAATCAAAACTGGAAGAGAGGGAAATTAAGGAAAAAAGCCAGAGGGAAAAACCAACAGGATTAATATTGATGCAGCTATGGCAAAAGCAAACAGACAGGCAGGGACAAGATTGCATCCAACCTCCAAAACACATGTAAAGTTGGAGCTAAAATGTCATATGCATATGCAATTTATATGCAAAAGTCTTTTACATAAAGCTACTAACTGCCAAGTCTTCTTTCACAACTTTTTCAAGGCTTGCAGTAACTCTGGGATTTTATATTCTCCCTCCGTCACCTTACCGAAGGCACGACTGTCTGTGAAGAACACGGAAACTTTCTTAAGGCCATGGTATTAAATTCTTCCTTACATTGCTGGGCTGGTGGCTCAGCAGGAAGACCTATTTTTTGCTTGTGTTCAAGCAACTTCCCTGGCAGTTATTGCCTGCAACAGACTGTAGGGAAGTTGCCAACATTTAGAAGCTCTGATGATGTGAGCCAACCTTAGATTAATAATTTTTTTATCTCAATATAAGTGGAAGAATTACATAAAAATAGACAATTTTTAACAGTATGGTATTCTGTTATGAGAGAAGGCTAAATAACACGGATGCCATATGAACATCTTTCTCCTATCTACAGCACCTAACTTTAGCATAGTCCATATGTCTATTTGTCTGATAGCTGAACTCATTGAAATAACATGAGGTTACAAAAGAGAGTTCTAAAGCTCAGCACCTCCAAACCTTTCGAGGTGAAACACCTATCAGTCGTAAACATTTTTTTGCATAACCTTCAAAATCAAAACCAATTAGCGAGTGCACTGGAATAGTACGTGGGAAACCCAAACACATTTTTAAGAGTCCAGAAATCAGGATGAATACTGTAGTCAGGCATTTACTACTGTCTTGTGCCTCTATCTTGATACATGCAAAGAGCTTCTGCCATCATCTCTTAAGAACCTGCAGGACGACAGCATAGGCTGGAGAAACAAGCCCCCAGAAAACTCAGCCTGCACACACAAGTCAGTCAGTGGCCAGCACTGGGGATGGCACATGGAGAAATTGGAAACAATTATTTAGTTTCCAAGTTATTTTAAACTCAGTCAGAGCAGTTTCCTTCAGACAGGAAAGATGGGCAAACCACCAGAAGGAGTCAAGCAGACAATAGTTTTACAAACATTTTGCTTTCACTTCTCATCTCTGTGGCTATTGTACATTGTCAGACTATTTAGTGAGCGCACATGAGCTTTTCCAGAGCAGAGGCTCTGACATCTCTGCTCCCAGCAAACAGTTTAAATGTTGGCTTTAAATTCCTTAACAGATTCCAGGCCATCATCTTTTTTAATTAAATGCAAAAAAACTATGTTAATGTAACGTTAATGTTGAGATTGTCATTGGACAGATGTCAAGAAATTCAAAGTTATGGTTCCCACAGCAACCATAATTTAGCGACCCCCTCCCCCACTTCCACAACCACCCTCCTGAAACATATTGGGCTCAAATTGTACAACAGGCACCAAAGTGAGGGGAAGCTGTGAGAGGCAGAAATTGCGCGTGGGACCTCTTGGAGCTGCTGCAGATGGGGTAGACTTTGCCTCAGTCCTCCTTCTGGAGGAGAAAGTACTGCTAGTGGCAGCACTGGGACAGAATGACCCCTGCCTAAAGAGAAGCGCAGACTGACACTGACTATGCTCTTGTGTGGCAGGGGTAAACTGGGAACTGATTTCATGCCCTTCAGCAGTGTATCCACCTGCATAGCCTGACCTAGCACAAACCAGCTGTACAGTGTAGTTACAAAAATGACCTCTATAGTCCATGTGTGAGTATTAAGCCAAATGCTGAAAGGAACCAGCTCACAGCACAGCACAGACAGAAATGCAAACATATCTCTGTAGCCACCGCGGTCAATATCGCACAACAGAACTATCCTTTATTCATCCCAGGATGTAGTACACTTCATCACTACGCACCAGAGTGAACATTGAAACACAATATACAAAGAACAGAAACAGTAATTTCCAGTGAGAGAACACTTTTCACAGTACAGCTTTTCAGACCCTGATCTCTCAGCCTTCGTATGTAAAGGAAACCTACAAATTACTTCTGAAAAGAAGAGCTTGGAAACTTAAAATATAACCTAATACAGTGCTAAAAATCATGAGCTTGGTAGCAATACTGGTTTTCTGACATTTTATAATTTTTCTTGTATACCATTCCAACTAACTCCTCAAAATTCAGTACATGAAAAAATAAAAAAGCCCATTCAGCCAACGATTTCATCACCTCTCTCTTGCTAATGTCTCCCAATGCTCCACAGGTCCCAACTGCCCTTCTTTTAAATTGTCTAATCAGAGTTAACCTAATTAAGTTAGCCAAACAATTACCCTCAATATGTACTTTGAAGTTTGCTGCTTAACCTTCAGACCTGTAAAAGCACTTACATTCATGAAAGCATATCTACTTTTTCCAACTTTATCAGTATTCGTACACCTCTCCCTCCAAACCTATTTGGAGGTATTTTGGAGGACTATTACAGCTACAACACTGGGCTTTTGTCATTTTGCACATGCCTTTTTTGAAGATCTGGAGTCTTTGAATGATTCTGCATTTAATCCCAAACCCAGTGAATTACATCAATCCAGCATTAAAATGGTTACTACATCCTACATAGCCAGGTCTCCATCTGAGTGGAAGTGACAAATTCCGAGGTATAACACCATGAGAAAAAAAAACTTTTACTACTGATGTTGCCTGACCATATAAGCCAATGTTGGAGTCGAGCAGAATAACATGGATGCTTTATGTCATTTTGCAAAGCATCAGGACCAATGTTGTTGGTGAATGGGGCTGACTGCATTAGCCTTTCCTTACACATCACTGTCACCCAGGGCTGGCTCAGCTGTGCCCAGCTAAATGTAGACCAACGGTTTTTTTCACCAGGTTTAAGACTGACATGAAAGAGAAAGTACGCTTACAAGGAACTGTAGCAATTATTTACAACTGCTCTCCGTGTGTCTTACACACCCATTTTGCTAGTCTGGGCTTTAGGAAGCTTGCTCAGAGCTTTCACAATAGGTCCTCTCCCTAAGAAGCACTTGACCTGCATATGGAATGGGAGGAGAAGGTGAGAGAGAGAGAGGAGAAGGAAATCGTAACCTGTAGGATGTCCATCAAGTGATTTAAGTCTATACGTATGACTGCAATTTTGCCTTTGAAAGATGAATCAAGTAATGCTGCCGACACTTACTCTTTCCTGTCAGACGCTTCTTTTACTCTCAAGCTTGTCGATAGCTTAAAAGTTACATTATATCTTCTCCAGTGTTAGTGCAGCAGTTTCCCATTTGATTTCATATTCAGTTCATATTTGTGGAAGCAGGAGGGGCTCTTTACTTTACTTGATAAATGGTAACATCTGGCTTTGTGATGGGCCATCACCAGCATGTTTAAAGAGCTGCTGACGCTTCAGGGAAAACTTGGTAAAACATTTCATTTAGAGGCAATTCTAGTTATTTATTCTATTTTCTGCATTCCTCATCCTCTGCTTTATACTAGGGACATTTGCATGAAAACAGACTGCAGCTCCTGAAGAGTTCATCTTCACATAACATTTTTTCATCTGATGTCCTAATCACTAACCGTGTTTGTGTCACAGCAATCATATCCATAGCAACCACTTATGATGTCATTGAAGATTATAGTTTCTGGGAAGGGTAATGAATAGGGCATAATGGTATTAAAGGGCCAAACTCCGTATTACACTACAGCAGCATAAATTTGTTAGAAGTCTGTAGCAGAAAACAGAATTGTGCTATCATTGTTCTATAATCACACACAGGACTTGACCTTTTCTTTTGATTACAGAAATARAATGACCTAAACATTCCTGAAAATCAGAATATTTATATAACTGCTTTAACCTTAAAAAATGAATAGGCGGTTTCAAAATCACATTTTTGCACATTCTCATGGGCAGCTTCTTTCCTTGAAGTAGCAGCAGGTCAAATATAGCCAGAGGTGTAGACACTGTACAAACAAGGTTTTCCAAAAGCCAAAATAAATTTTTGACTCTTACATGGATTCTTTAAATTTTGTGCAGTTTTGTGCTGAATATTTGTAAGCAAATAATTATTCCCCATTTCTTAAGCATGTGTTCAGTGGCTTAGCCATAGCTGGAAATCATAAATAATTAGCAGGAACACAATACAAGGATGGAGATCTGGCCCGAGCTTTAGAACGGTGATTTATTTATTTACTGTGTGTAAATACTAAAATATTCTTATTTCATGCATAAAGCAAAATGAAGCAAAGCTCTTCATCTCTATGAAGTTAACTCCATACTTCATCCATCAAAAAGGTGTAGAGCACAAATTCTTCTCTTAGGTCACTGCTAGAGAACATCTGTTGCAGGAAGTCCACTTCTGGGGATTGCATTAACATATCCAGAGATACAAGGGCAGATGAACTAAGGTTCTTCATGGTGGAAGAACTAAGTTGTGAACTTTTAGTTACTTCCCAGGAACTGCTGTAGGGATAGAAAAGTTGTTAATGAGTCCTGCACTCTGAGCAGTCATTCCTCATCCTGTCATTGCACAGGTAACAAAGTCTGTGCAGACAACGGTAGGTGCAGTTCTTCCCTGACTCTTACATTCTACAGCCTCACCCAGAGAAAGAAAACACAACTTCAGCCATGGGAGACCACTCGTGTCACCATTTTCCTAGAAGCAAATACTACTGCAGCTGAGCTTTGCCTGAAGTTTGATATATAATGCAGCTCTTTTCATCTCTGCTCCCAACTGCACCGTCTGGAAATGCCCATTTATGCACTTATATACATTATTATAATGTGCAAAAACTTGGAATTGAAAAGAAGGTAAATAGTGTATCTTTATGCTATGTTACATTTTCTAGAAGTGCAATTGAAATATCAATCATTCCATTCTGGCTGCATTGATCGGTAATTTTCATTTTGTAATTTCAAATAAAGCTTCTCTCCACAGCAGCAACGGCAGCACTTTCCAGCATATAACTTCAGTTCATTTTAGCTTCATGGCTTAAAGATCTTCTCTCCCCATCATTCTTGCACATCTTTTAAGTGGTAATTCCACTTTTCCAATTAGATTACTGGAACATGCCAAGTAAACAGGCACCTTTTCCTAGAGCCACTAGGAAACATCTAACTAGCAAGCAAAGTTAGTGCAAACAACAGTTCCTACACTCCCATTGTAGTGCCCACATTTAAAATGTGGATCTTTACAGAGAGAGAGAGAGAGAGAATATATATGTGTGTATATATAAAGATGTATGTATCTATATAAAGATATATATATAAAAAATAAAAGTAAACCTTAAATAGACAGTACTAATGAGAATGATGGTTCAATTCACATCAATTTTCAAGAAAAGGGACTTGTGAAAGAATAAAAATGTTAGGGAAATAAAAAAAAAAAAAAAAAGAAAAGAAAATATTGTAGGTGGCTGAAGCCAGAAGTCAGGCATGTTAAAATCCCAGTTTGCCACATAGCTCCAGGCAAGTCACTTCTCTCTGTCCCTCAGTTTGCTCATCAGTAAAATGGGGGTCACAACCACTTAATTCAACAGGCTGTTGCAATGACATACAAATTCACTGCTCTTTCAAAACCTGTGAGCTCTCCTAATAAAGGGCTCCTTTGAGGTACGAAGAATTCATAGTGGGAAATTATTAAAGTAAGAGTAAGGCTCATTTTGATTAGTTCTGACCAACAGCTTTCTGTGATAGCAGGTTTGTTTTAGACATAAAAGCAGAAAATTCTTACAAAACTGACTAGAAGACTGACTGAAGGAGAGGGAGCAAGAATGACATTGTCAGGATCAGTATTCTGCTTTTAAAAATTATTCCTATTGTATTTAAATACCATGTACCAAAATACTTCAGGCATATTAGAAATATTCAAAACAAAGAAACTTCAGAGAAGCCTTACAAATGACAGTAAAGCTAAATTGAGAAACCAAGACAATATCACCTAAAAGTTCCATGAATCCTGCATAAGAAACCATGTTACAAATTAATTATAAGACATATGCAACATTTTACATATTTTTTATGTTACAGCAGCACTTTGGGATGCAACTATGATTCAGGCCGTGCAAGGCTGGGTGCTGTGCTTAGCGTACAGAGTGAAGAAAACATTGCTGAAGAGACATATCTGAGGTGGACAAAGGGAAGGAAGAGGCAAGGCACAGAGGGAGCTGGAGTGACTCGTGGCTCGTCACACCGTAGCAGAAGCCAGGCAATTTAGTCTTCCAACCCATCTGGTTAGTAGGCCATACAAGCACATTCACACACCCTTTAAGAATGTGCTCTGACAATGGTTGCGTGCCCTCTTATATTCATTTTCGACAGATATTCACAAAATAAAAGTTCAGTTCTAAAAATACCTACCAAAAAAAAAAAAGTTACAAGCTATACATTTATGGAGAAAAAGAACAGTCCAAACAGAAATCATCAGCTTACATGTTTCATAAGACCTGAATTAATACATGGACCATTGTGTTTTCACAAAGCAAATCCACATAAACACATGATAAATCTTGTCCTTTGAGGCCAGAGTTCAGCAGCTGATGACAAGGGAGACCATGCGCCATCTGGGAGGGTGGCAGCCACAGCAGGGATTTTACAGCAAAGTTTTCCCACTGAGGCAAGGGAGCACTGGAATGGAGCTCCAGTCCCAACTCTGCCACCTGCCTTTCTGGTGACTTTGGTCACATCACTTCACGACACTCACCACTCCCCCCCCAGCCTTTGAGTCTGTGCGATCTATGCAAGTTACATACTCCATAGGGTCTGGGAGTACTGGGACTTCCCAGCATCAGCCTGATGCCACCACTACCACCATTCACTACCAGTGCATGCGATGAGGACAACACCAGCCAGAGACAGACTCCCAATCACTAACGTTTGGATTGGCCTGACTTCCAGTCACATTTGTACAGCTTCAGCCACTTACATGCACATTTTAATTTCCAACCTGCTTCAAGAAGTGATGCCCAGATTATTTTGCCTGCTTAGCAAGAAAGACTGCATACAAACAGCCTTACAATAGAAACTGCAGTGGAACGACTATGAGAAAAAGATGACTTACAGGGATTATCACTGCATGCACACACAAAAAATGTTTGGCCTCATTAATAGTGGCTGAAATAGGAATTTCCAAGTTCCAGGATTCATCCTCCTGCCAGCTTACATGAAAAATGTCTGGCACATATGTTTGAATAAATGTCAGTTCACTGCCTAGGTCAGTTGTTGTGTCACATCAGGGAGGGGTGGCCAGAACCCCAGCTTACAGGGCCTCTCCTCAGACTGTGCACAGCATCCCTGGATGGAGCTGTACCACCCGAGTCCATGACAGCAAAAACGTCCCAAAGATGTAATAGCATTTTGATAGAAGAGGACAACAGGATTCCAGGGGCGTAAGACTTTCTATCTCTCCTTCTCCTGAAGGACTTTCCATTACTCAGCAACTCTGATGTGATTTTGCACAGGACCATTTCCTGGGGGACTTCAGCCAGGGGCAAGGCTGCAGCCCAAACTACATGTTGATCCTCCCGTTATTCTTGATGCATTAGAGGACCTGCTACCCCACAACTCCCTCGCAGAATCCAGTGGCTCCCACTGATCTCAATCCCTACCCATTCCCCTCCTCTCCCCAAACTCTTCTACTCCCCTTTTCCTTGCTAAAGGTACTGCTGGGCAGCAATGCGAGGAACTGCAGCAGATACGCCATGCAAGTCAGGTATGGCCCAGAGGCCCGCGAACGATGGCAGCCTGGCCTGGGTTCATTGCAGGCAGGATCAGAGGTTACAGAGGTAGCAGGGGTCCTGAGCAGGGGTTGCATGCTGCGGGCCAGCCTGAAGGGTCCCTGTGCCACCAGCAGCCCTCAAACACAAGCTGCAAGCTAAAAACCGGCAAATACAAAAACCCCTGCCTTCCTGTAAGGAACTGTCACCTACCATTGAAGTTTTCCTCAAAGTAATAGCATACTACTATTAATCCACTTTGAAAAGTATGATAATAGAGGAAAGTATGATAATAGACTTAACGAGAGTTTAAACTATTATCATTATAAGACAGGAATAAGGAGGAGGGCCTTTACATTGCAGCAGGAGTTTCCTCATGGTCACACTGCATGAGAGGAGGCCAGAACAAGTCACTCAACTCCTCTGAAGACACCTAGAGGAAAGTTTTAACTTTAACAGTAATGTCAGCACCTCCTGCCTTGCCACCAGTGTGAGGGACAAGGCCTGCAGGGCAGAGGTCCCTTCACTTCCCCTACAGGGTGCAGGAGGGCAGCTGGGGGGGGACATGGATGGGACTGATGGACATTTTGTCCCCTGCCATGGCTGAGGCAGCAGCAGCTGACAGGAACGGAGGGGCAGTGACTCAGGCCTGAGCCAATCCTTTGTGCCACTGTTGTCACTGAGAACTGACCTTCATACACAACACCCCACACACAGCCCGCTACCGCTGCTAGCCCCAGCACGCAACAAACTCTTCTGGCTGTGCTGGCTGGCTGCTGTGGCACCTGTCCGCCATTTTAACTGAGGAGCTTCTGCTCCAGGCTCCGTGTTCTGATCACAGCTTTTCAACAGGCAATAGCGAATAACTGAGGTAAGAGAACAGAAACTTTACCCATTTTATGGGGTTTTCCTATTGCACGCTGAACCTAAATGGGTTTAAAAGAAAGCTCACCTGAGTGAGTAAGGAAAGCACTATTTATGCCCATTAAAGCTTTACCACATCACTCCTGGTCACAGAAGAGTCCAGTCAAGGGCTAAACCCTCCCCACTTTTCCTCTTTCTTTCAAAATTTGGCTTACCCAAAGGTAAGCTTACCCAAAGGTAGGCAAATACAATTAGTGGCTTCTATGAACCAGATGGATTCTCTCCTTATTTTGTGCAAAATTTCATTCAGTTTGGCCATAGCTAGCAGCATCCAAGTGACAAAATCTTCTGTTTCCCTCAGCTGAAACAAGAATAAATATTTATTTACTTAACACACGAAGAAACTGGAGATATGGAGAAGCTGAGTAGTTTTGCAGGCTACAGCACAATTTTACTGAAAGAACTTGAGGAAACAGTTTCTCTGCAACCAATACTTTTAATGACAAGACTACATACATTCATCATTTATTTTAAATTTAAACTTTGGCATATATGAAATATTGAAATAAACTGAGCCTAGAAACAAATAAACATGCCCAGAGCCACAAAAGAGCCTTTTTTTTGTTTGTTTTCCTGACTTTTTTTTCCCCCACTTCCCATCTCGGCGATGTCTGCCTGCAATGATTAAGTTGACAGATGAAGTTCTGACTACTAATTAAATTGAAATAGCAGATATACTGTGACAGTGATCTCTTTCTCCTTCATATATCACCAATAACAGTGACTGCACATTGCTTTCCCTGCTCAGCTATCTCCAAGCCCAGTGGCACAAAGCACAGCAGCTGACCTACACCGAGGTGGGAGGGAGGAAGCCACTGAGTGTCTCCTCTTGCATATCAAGAGAAAAAAGAAGGATGCGTAAGTATCAAAGCCTGGAATCATCACTGTGCTGGTGCAAGCACTGAGGAGACATCAACTTTAACTTGTCCTGCTTTAGCATGGCAGAGGTTGGTTTTCCCTCTAGGACACACCTTGTAGCCCTGGCGACAGGGGATCGATGTAACACTGTATAGGTCTATTTTTCTCATGTCAGCCTCACAAACCTGCTCCTGGCCTCCCATGGATTCTAGCAGTTCCATAATGGGCAAGAGGTGGTTGGTGCCAGGAGGAGTAATTGCAGGAAATCTCTGTTATCCATTGGGATAGCAGTGCAGGAATCGCTTGCCTTCCAAGAGCACAAGGAAGGAAGGATACACCTGGGCTGCMGTCATCCCCACTTCCACCACCTAACCTTTAAGGTCTTTTCTAACAATTGTAGCCATTCCTCGGACTATCTACTGTCCTAACGATTCTTCTCATTTTGTAATGTTTTATTTCTTCTCCGTTGGTGCAGTTCCTTTCATCTACATAAATAGCAGAAATTGGAAAGCCCCTCTGAATGCTCTGATTTTAAAGAAATTCTTGATGTATGTGACATGTGAAAATTCTAATCCAAATCACCTCTGAAGTTTATGACTTATAGCCAAAGATAAATTTGTTCAATTGTTCTCATTGCACCTCCTGCTTTATTGGGGTTGTCTATGGATTGTCTTTCAATATGCTGTGCAGGAGATGACTCTCACAGCCAAAAAAATACAAGTATTCAATGTAAAAATGTCAACAGTCATATTTACCTATATAGACCATACACATGTACAAAAATACAAAGATATTTTATGAATGGTAATAATACAATTTGTGTTTGCATTTGAGTCAGCTGAGTTTTTCACTTTTTCCTCATTTTGGGTTAGTTCATTTGATTTAATTATTTAAGTATTCTTTTAAAGAATTGTCTTTATGGTTTCTTTTTTAGTCACATTGAGCCACCTGTAGACTTCTTTCCTCATGAGACAAAATACTTCAACAATGTTTTCTGGTATTTCTGAAAGAAAGAAAATTATAGCCAGGCCAATCCTGCTTTAATGTTAGTAAAATGACAGTACCAACAAYGACAGAATAAGAAGCTGTTACCAAAAACCCCAACTATCTCTGGCTGTTTTTATTTTTTGTCTTACAGAATTTCCTTTTGATTTTGGAAAATGTAAGGAGTAACCAGCTTATATTTTGTAGAATACAATTTATATTTATTTCTAGCAGGTCCCATCTAACTGAAGCCTTAAGTGAAGCTTTGGAAGTATTTAGGCATTCTTAACAAATCTTAACAAAATACAGAGTGATACGTAATCACTCTGACTGGAAGATCTTTGGGGCAACAATTATTTTTTCATTCATTGTTCCACCAGAGCCTCACACAACAGAAGCTGTGGTGGGCATCCAAAGCACAACCACAATGGCCAACTTAATCCAAGCGTCTTTTAGGAAAATACCAACTGAAAGCCAGTTGCTGAACTGTTTGCCTGTTCCTCCCCCTTCTTTTCAGTCTCACAAGAGTGATGGACTCCTTTCACTCCAGAGAAACTTTTGCTGATATACAGGGTGGAAAGTTGATGAGACAGCCTGACCCATCCATGAAAAGTTAGAGAAGCGTCCATGCTGTAAAATGCCCCCAATCTTCCTCACACCTCTTCCTAACCAATTTAGTTTGCCTCACTGCTATGCATAGAAATATACTTTGCCCTTTATTCACCCAATTTCAAGGTTATACTCAAACACGTACTGGAAGATAAAAGCTTTAAATAATGTACATTCTTTCATTGTCCTTTTCATCGAGATCACAGGTGCATGACCTCGTCCCCCAACACAAAAAGCTGTTGTCATGGAAACAGCTCAGGATGCCAACTTGACAACAACTGACATTCAAACCAGGAGGGACACCTTGTCTCCTGCCCTCCCCCACCAAATCAGCACATTTCAGCAGGGGCCAAATCTGCAGTATTCCTTCCTTGCCAGGGCTGGGATGCACTCTGCTGTGAGGAGGAGGTGCAGCTGGCTCCAACCCTACACGCCACATACTGCACCCCAAAAACCGCCTTGGGAAAATAACATCTGACACTACAGCCTAACCATGTGAGGTAAGAAGAGTATCCTTTGCTCTCAATGCTTAGCAAGACCTGGTAGGGGAAGAGAAGGCCACCTTTCTTAATGGTTAGAACAGAGAATCTCGTACCAGATCTCTCACAGTGCCACTAAATCTTTCTGTTTCTTCCAGAGTGCCAATGGATCACTGCTTTCCTGGATGAAAATCACTTCAGCACTCTGCATTTCAGTTTCCTGCCTGTAAAATGGGGATAACTATACCTATGGCAAGCCTCAGATAAAGAGCTTTTAGTAATCAGTATTGTAATCCATTTTTTTCCTATTCTATTTCCAGCTGTATCGATACTTTATGGTAATTATTCACCACCTAGCTCTTCTAATTGAGTAATAAATAGTCCAGGAAGCAGGAAATAGACTTTTAGGCAAACGTGTTGAAAAAGTGGATGCACATTCCAGAGAGAAATAAACTTGAGGGAAAGGTCTCTTATTTATTTATATTTTGTCCCCCAGGAGATTTAACTGGAAAGAACTATATAGTTAAAACACACCCACACTCCTTGCCTCCGCCATACCTAAGGATTGAGGAATATGTGAAATTGTGGTACACAACTTTAAAGGAAAAAATACATATTTTTGTATATACATATATTTCTACACACATACATATAAAAATAAATAAATATGTATCATTGTAGTTGGGGGAAGGGAAACAAAATACACACAACGGCATTTGCTTTCCTGTAGGTTTGTGCATATTCTCGTGCCTGAATGCTGTCTTGTGATCTCTACATAACCTTTGAAACACAAGTGCATATTTCACCCTTGCAGACTAGCACAACCATTTTTTTGTCATTCCAATTTCATTTCCAGTACGGTGTGGACTGCGGGCTCAGCAGTCACTGGAGTCTGAAGTGACTCTTGGGACCTCCTCACTGTTCTATATGCAAATGGCCCTGCACCTGGGCAGCCGAGCGGGCTTGCCGACAGTTTAGTTATGCAAATCTGATTGATCGAGAGCATATTGCAGAAGAACACACGCAGGCCTGAGACACTGGCAGCTATATTTCACTGGCTAAATTCCCGAAGAAAAAAAAAAAAAATTAAATGCCAAGCATTTTGATGCATATTCCTTTCAACCCCTGAAGTGCACTAGCATTTATTTCAGTATGTTTTCAACACTTTGCTTAAATGTTTTTAATGTAATTTCTTGTGCTATTGCTGAATTCACAGAAGGGCTTGTTTTCTCTGTTGTTTTTTTTAAAAAAAAGAAAACAAAACCCAAAAAACAAAGCCACAAACAAAAACCCAAAACAACAACAACAAAAAAAGAGTTACTATGATGTCACAACACAATAGGTCTGTCAGTTTATTTGAAATAATTCTCCAGGCAAATGGAGTAAATGCAGTGTTAAAATATAATTAGGTCCTACAGTATAGAGGAGTGCAAAGAAACTGATGTACTTGCACAAGCTGCCCAGACTTTATTCTTTCTGTAACAAAAGGTAAAACAAACAGTGGGAATGTAGATTACATACTGTCACCCAATGTCAAAAGCACTTCTTTCTATTTACCAAACACTCTGTATAAAAAGGCAGAGAAGGAAACAAAAAAAGAAGAGGAAAAATAAAAGAATCATCTGGGATCAGCTTAAAATAATAAATTCATTTTTATTTAACAAAAAAGAAGAAAATAAAAGAAAAAGACAACCCACCTGTGTGTGAGCATGTGGAAACCTCTAATATAGAACACGCTTCAGGCATCAAGTTAATCTCGGTTTATTGCATACAACTGATTTATCTTCATTTATAAATGAGTGGTGAGCCCTGGTTCTAATATTTGCATTTCTTGTAGTTGTGTTTATGTACTTTAATGCCTTGGGGAGCCATTTATGGTGTTGAAATAACATGATTTTTATTTTCTTTTCCCCCAGTTTTTCCAACAGCAGATACAGACTATTTCAATGCTTGGACACTGGTAAAGCCACTGGGAAGAGACGTGAAATTACCCTTTTGAATCACTTATTTTATCTTTTCCAAGTCACTTTTTGATAGAGGTTTTCAACAATAGTGTTAATCAGTATGAATTCAGGATATAATTTTTTATTGATTTGAGGTTGGGTTTTTTGCTTGTTTGACTGTTTGTTTAAAACAGTCTCTTCTCAGGCAAGTTTTGGTGTTGGTAGTTCCATAGCTAAAGACTTAGAGTTGCACAGATCCCAAAGCAGAGAAGAGAGAAACTGTCTCAGATGGTATGCATAAAATGACTAATGCAGCAGAGTCTGATCTCAGTTGGAGCCACAAAGCATTCCATAATACAAATAGTTATAACAGGCCACTAGACAAACACCTATTAGTCTGGTCCTACAGAACATGAATTCACAGAAACTCTCGCAATAAAATATACTTCCATTGTGAATCAGTGCACAAAGTTCCATACTTGAGAATGTTTTTACATAAACAGCAATTAAAATATGTATCATCGGGCTTAACTTGAAAAAGTATTTGATTTTTAATTTCAGTGTTTAATTTGTCATAATCTCAAGAGGACTGTGCACATAACAAAATTTCTCAGTTACAGAAGATTGTCCAAAAACACTCCTAGAAACCCTCCTGAGAAATAGTTAAAATTTCTAGAAAGAAGCCCAAGTTATCTAAAGGACTTGAAAAGCAAAACAATCCTGCTGTAGCAATGTTAGAGCACAACTTATTGAACAGAAAACATTTCCCTGCACGTTAAGTTGTATTGCCTTTGGCACAGATTCTTCAGCTGTAAATTTGTCCAAGGAATGACATACAGTACACATTAGAGAAATAATGAAGGAAAGAGGTTTAGATGGGCACTTTGCAGCTGACGGGGAGCCGTTATTGAGCCTTGTCTGCTGTATTTAGCAAAAGAAAAAAAAAAAAACAACACAGAGAGAACATCTTTGTCCCCAAACCCTGCTACCTTCTCTTTAAAATAAATAAATAAATAGTAAAAAAAAAAACCATCTGACAAGCAATGCCTAACCAGAGGGTCAAAAATGAAGACCCTGGGAAAGGTCAAATTTAATCTCTACCCACGATGCCCTAGTGCATCCCTCACAACAGCTGACTAACAAAAGGGGCTCAGCACTGTGACTGACAGAATTCTTAATTGTATCCACTCATTCATGACAATTTGATTAAAATATTACGCCAAAGTCTCACCCCCTGTTTGCTTCGATCCTCCAAATCTAATTTTGAATTTTCAGAAAGGAGATTACCTCCACAAGCATGACTGGGATGCTATTAACTTCTACTTAATCTTTATTACTGATGTGAATTTAACATATGTATGGCTTCGTCTCGCTCCTGTTGTTTTCTCTCTAAAGTAACGTCTAGGCAATATACAAGTGGCGGACATTAATTTTCACTTTGATATTCTGTCATACCAAAGCTCATACTTTCATATGAAAACTTAAAGATGTACTGTCTTAATATCATGGCACAATTAGACTGCATTAAAAAAAATAAAAAACCCAAACACGCACTAGCTCCCTCCAGCCCCCACCAAAGAAAAGAACAAAACCCTGTTGAATAGACTTCAAAGTATTATAACTTTTCACTGTTATCTCCAGCTATATCCCCTTCATTATAGGAGCTGCTCCAAGGCCTGACAAGAACTGGTAAATTCTAGTTAATGTCAATAATGCAATTGTGAAGAAGTCAAGCAGGCAGTTAAAATTTCTAATCGATTTGGATTATTCCTAAATTGATGAAACTAGTAATTGAATATGGCCATTGTTACCTGTGTCCTGATTTTCAAAACATATTTGAATAAAACGTGTGATTTCATTTTCAAAGATGCTTACTCCCTCACTCTTTTTCTCCTCCCAAGTAACACAGAGCGAATTAACATCACCAGCTGCAATTGTGTTTACAAGAGTATTCACAAACGTATTGAACATGAAACCTTACTAATAAAACAGACTGGGCTGGAAAAAATTCCATTGAAAAAGTTATTTTATTTCCTTCCCTCTTCCCCAGAGAAAAAAAATGCCTTTAAATTCCTTTTTTGCAAAACCTTTTCCATCATTTCTGTCCATGTCTACTAATTGTTATTGTAAAAAGAGAAGTAATAAATTAATCTTCCTAAATTCAGACTCAGTGACTTCCTAATTTGCCTGTCTAACTGCTGCTCCCATCAGCAGGAGAGCATTTGGATTTGATTCAAACTTGGGGGGGAGGATATCACCTACAGTCATTTAACATGTACAGCAGTTACAAGGAGTTGTAGAACTACCTTAAGTCTCTCAAATCCCATACTACTTGGACAATGAATAATAGGCTGATATCTAGAAGTAATCACTGGAAGAGGTTTCTCAGAATCCTTTTCCACATTTCATACACCATTTTGCTCAAATAAATATTTGCAGTGCTGTTCAGAATTTGTTTTTTCCAATCAAGGAAAATAATCTGTAGCTCTGTATTGAAACCTCTGTCATCAGCTCCCCAGGCCCAAAATTGTACCCACCTTCAAAGTATTTAAGACACTTCTACCACCTCTGTATATGGGAATATACACATTTTTTCTCTAGCCTGTTCTTTCTGTTTCTAGCACTGAAGTGAGGCTCAAGAACCTCAGGTTAGGAGAACAGCAGCGCAGTAAAGAGCTTCCATGTCCTGCAACAACTTTCAAGATTTCCAAATTATTCCCACTGCAGTTGTAGAAGTGCAAAAATTGTCTGAAGGCACATCACAACTGTGATGATAATACTAACGAACACCGAAAACATGAATCTCACTGGCCCATCCCAGAGAAATCCCTACTTCGACAAATTTCACCATAGTTTTTATAGGATCGATACATAAAGGATCATGTCACAGGAAGCAAAAGAAATATGCACTAGATCTGCCAATCTCATCCTTAAGGAGGACAATCCTCCCTGACTCCAAATCTCACAATTCGTTTAACCCTTAGTATGACAGTACAGCATAGTAGACCCCTGAAGGCTTCCCAGTACCATTAGAAGTACTGGTGTAACATATGGAGCACGTCACGATCAGCTTTGCTACCCTCCAGTGACTCAGGAAAGGGTGGATAAAAACTTCAAAAGGTGATAGAGAGCTCTGCTTCTCCTTTGCAAATGAACAGTAGAAGAACTTCTGCACCCCCAAAGGGCAGGCCAAAAAGGCAGAGTTTCTTGTTAGATGTGCAGAAAAGGAAAATGTACATGTGTGTCATCCTCTGAGGACACAGTGTCTTCTGGAAGCTCTCTGGATAATACAGACCAGAAGCTGAGCAACAAAACTGTATTGCAGGGGCAGGCTTTGCAGGACAGCTGTAACAGATAGTAGCTTTGCTTTGTTTAATGTTACATTGCTTATACACAGATATCACTAGAGGTTCCTTTTTCTTTTGCCAGATTTTTGACAATTGCAAAACTCCATCAGTTTTACTAGCTGGCTTTCTCTCCATTTTCAGTAAATCACTGCTGGGAAGATATGTACTAGCTGTGCAGGCAGAGGAACACTGGGATCTCTCCTATATCCCATAAGCAGAGGGACACTCGGCACGCTTAACGACACCAACAAATACTCCAGCTTTCTTTGACTCACTCTCTCCAAGAAAATGCATCCCCGGCCTCCCATCTTAGCCTCCTCCACAGCATGCACAAGTTTTCTACCACACAAAAGTCAGCATAGCAGTTCCTCAGTTGCCACAGGACCAAAGTGTCTAGAACTAAACTTAGCTCCTAGGTTTGGGCAAGTGTGGTTGCACCAGGGCAGGGGCATAAACTCAGCAAGCCAGTTTCTGACACTGTCTCAAGGATTTAGATGGGGAGAGAAAAGACCTGTTGTCACTAAGGGAAGGGAACTCTCACCACACATGACCCTCATGGGGCCACAGGGTCTGCCTCAGRACTCCAGCTGAAAAATCCCTCCAATAACAAAATTAAGTCCCTTGTAGGGTTTCACCCTAATTTTGACACAGGCAGTGGCTATGTCCTTAAGTTAAAACTACATGCAGCATAAAAATTACTCAGTGGGGAGGGAGGGATGGACGCTAACACCACACCAAACCGCATTTCTCTGACTGTGGTAAATCTCCATGGAGGATGGCCAATTTGTGGTTAGCTGCCCACACTCCTTGATGTCAAACTGGAAGTTATTTCCAACCACTCCAGTCTACTAAATGCCAAATACATGTCCCACATCTCCTGAGACATTTCTCTAGGGAGCTGTAGCCAAAGGGTCACAAGATCTGGTTCTTCCCCCATCCCTGTCTTCCCTCCATCTCTAAAAACAGAAGGGGCATTTTTCCTTGCTGTAGCCTTTGGAGTTTTCTTCCTCATCTCCAAAGCCCAGGAAATATTACAGGACTTGTGGAATTACAGCAACAGAAACCCAGATAAATGCTCAGTCATGCTGAGCCTCGCTGCAGCCAGCAACCACATTAATACATTGCTTGCTCCAACATGCCCGAGCTCCCCACAGGGTTTCTACACTGGACAACTAGTGGTGAGAGGAGCAATAGTCAAAAGGCTAATGGGAATATAAATAAATAAATAAGGGACAGCAGCTTGAAGAAATTAAGGCCTAAATAAGGAAGCAGAGCACTCTCCTATAGGGTCCACAGAAACAGAGTAGAACCTGAATATACCAGGGGTTTAAAGTTTCCATATGAGTATTTCTAAATAGCCACGCCAAGACTTCTGAAAAATCGTTTTCACTACTGTATACACAGAAAAACTGCACTCATTTTCCAAATTCTCTCTTTCCATACCTAGAGGTTACATGCCCCTATAGGAAGACTCTCAGGTGTTAACTCAGATATGGAGTTTACTTGGAACAAGAAACTAAAAACCAAACAAACAACCTCCCCCTCCCCACATATATCTCTAGAGGTCCATTCCTGGTGCAGAGGCAGGGCCTTTGTCAGTAGTTTCTGCCTATTTGAAGCATACTACTAAGCAGTCATTACTTTTTTAAATATAACTGGGAGTTTTCATTGTATTACTCTGGTATCCAAAGAACTGAAATCAAACTGGGGGGAAAGAGAATGGGATACCCCCCAATCACTCCAAGCCCCAAAACAAATCTGATGGCTGCTTAAGAATTCAACCATCGTTTGAATAAAACCAGCCTGCTTTCTGTTCAGCATATGCCAAATGGTTTACTGTCATTTCCAGTAGGATTTTTTTTTTCATTTTTTTTGCCAGTTCACAACTGCATTCTATTGTCAATGCTGTGAATAGCCAACAACAATTTAAAGTAGTGGGCTCCTATCAGCATTGTTCTCCTGTTCAGAGGCACAGAAAATAAGACTACATCTATGTTTTCCATACAGTGTAGAAAAATATAATTCTCTGTTTAGTGTCATATCAACAACTCGTGTCCCAATTCACCGCCATGGGCAATGAATGACAGACTGAGCTGTCCATCCTGACAATGTGACCAAGATATCTGTGGTCGAGACTGCTGTATCATTTTTCCTCTCCCCAAAAAATGTTGCCAGAGAAATCTCCTTTTTTTATTCCTTTATTTGTTTCTTTATCTACATACAAAGTACAGATAAAAATGAAATTGAGTTCATTAAACAAGCTGCAAATAATGTCTTGATAGCACAGGAAATGTTACATTCCCTTGCATTGCAGCATGTGCTCTCAACGGAGTACGGATTTCTTTATAATACTAATAAAAAATAGCTGTAGTCCCCTTCTTTCAACAAAGGCTTCCCCCCACCCCAGCAATTTGGTAGAATATATCTTATTTTCTAGTATAAAAAGAAGCCTTTTCCTCCTTTATAGGTAGCAGGCACATCACAGTTAACAATATGTAGCTGAAGGGCGATTAACTCCAGGTACCATAGGCCTAGAACTGGCAATAAAGAGGTAGCTTGGAGCTGTGCACAGAAAACAGCATTTATTCAAGGGAAGGGGAGAAATGAAACAAAACTTTGACAATGTTAGGACAGAGGAAGAAGAATAGGTTGAGGAAGCTATAGCACAGCAATGATTTACATGCCGTTAACGTACAGTAGCTGTATGTTGTGTTCAGGACAATATTTAAATAAAAGCAGCGTTAGCCTTGGCAGCCTGCGTATTAACACACTGAATTTATGTTGCCTCCAAGGTAAAGAGCATCTTCTTATTGTAACGTATACAGGAAATATAGTGTGTCRAGAGTATTTTTGGCAGTATATTCTACCTTAAGCATAGCTTACTGGATTTGTTTCAGTTTATTTTTATTTTGCTGTCATTTTTTGAGCGTTTTCATTTGTTTGTAAGTTGTTGATGATATTGATAATTTTTTCTTTCTATTGCTTCAGATTTAAAACCTCTCCAGCAGAGGAAAAAAGTAAATTTACACAGGAGACAAAGGAAAGTGGAGGTTTCCACTTAACAGACAATTGGAGTTGATGCGGTAGGGGTATTTGGGCTGCAGACTTGTGGCACAAGAGTTTTCCTATCATGCAATGGTTAACTATTTTATATGAGCTATGGACTGGTGCTGTGGAGAACAGAGACAACGGTGATGTCTCCGAACAGGCCTTTTGACACTCTGCCAGCATCAGTGTCATCTCCGTCTTGATCCTCCTTTGCTTCTTACATGGCCCTCCCAAAACTATCTGAGCTGCCAGGTAATGTTGGTCATAGGGGGATCTTAGCAGCTGGCTGTTTTGTGACAAATGACACAGAATCAACAATAGTACATGACCTTTATGGATTCTGGCTGTCTCTTAGAAGTATGTGAAATATTCACAATGAAATACAAAACCTACTTGAAATTCAAGTTGCTCCTCAGACAATTACTATGGAACCAAAAGACCTAACTGCCCTGTATTGGTAAGGTATTTATATTTCTACTGCCCCCATAAAGTTCTCTGCCTTGTGCATCATTATAGAAAATAACAAGAAGTCAGAGCTTTTTTAAGTACAAGGCCTGTCCTAGATGACTGTCTGAAGTACAGATGAATGACAGTGAAAAAAATAATCCCATTGGTARCAATATGATCTGAAGGCATAGCCTTGGAGCTGAGGTGTGAAACCCTTCAGACTCAGCCAAAATAAACCGCTGTTACTGGGAAAAAAAAAAAAGAAAAAAAGGCACATATAAAATTCAGGCATTAGTTTAGAAAAGCAACTGCAGCATTTGCTACAAACTTCTGAACAAAGCACACTGAATCAACGATATAAGTAAAYCATAACATCCTCTCCTGCCTCCCAGAGCAAAAACGCTAATCATGTTAGGTCCCTCTGAACATCTGTCATCATCCATAGCGTATGGAAAAGGGTGAGTTTTAGATCAACAGACTCAAATTCTGTGAGATCAAGTATAAGGAAGTCGGTGTCATACTTCAAGGGCCTGTTCTTTCATGTGTCATGTCCCCTTCCAATTTAATTGAGGGTAGATTTCCCTGCCCAAATTCCTTATACTATCATTTAGCATCACACTCTGAGGATAAAGTTATGGACATTAAAAGGCTGTTGTAGAGAAATTAACAGTCCCACTGGGTTTAAGACCTCTTCATGCACTTCAATATATCTGGTAGGATAACAGGGAAGATAACAATAGGACTGAAGTTCCGTATTTGGCAATTATAATTCAAGAAGACTGTACCCTCTCTTATATAACTTGATAATAATATACTTGATAACAGAAAGTGGAGATTATGGGCCTGGGGCAGATGGATTTTTTTATTTAAAGACATAATCAGCAGCATGAAAAAGAAAAAATAAAAACTGTAATGGATAGCTGCCTCTGCAAGAGCAGAACAAATGCTTTCTGCATCTCTGATGGCTGGGAAGCAACCTGGACTGCAATCCAGGGGTTCCACACACTCCCTCACTTCCCCTTCTTCCAGCAATTAGGAAGATATCAAAGACTACACCCTTGCCTTCATTGCCAAAAAAATGTGATTTTATCACAAGACAATTAACATACTTCAGCAAAACTCTCACGGAGGCATGTGTCGTGGTTTAACCCCAGCCAGCAACTAAGCACCACACAGCTGCTCGCTCACTCCCCCCCGGTGGGATGGGGGAGAGAATCGGAAGGGTAAAAGTGAGAAAACTCATGGGTTGAGATAAAGACAGTTTAATCGGGAAAACAAAAGCCGTGTACGCAAGCAAAGCAAACCAAGGAATTCATTCRCTACTTCCCATCGGCAGGCAGGTGCTCAGCCATCGCTAGGAAAGCAGGGCTCCATCACGCGTAATGGTTACTTGGGAAGACAAACGCCATCACTCTGAACGTCCCCYCCTTCCTTCTTCTTCCCCCAGCTTTATATACTGAGCATGACGTSACATGGTATGGAATACCCCATTGGCCAGTTGGGTTAGCTGTCCTGACTATGCTCCCTCCCAGCTTCTTGCACACCTGGCAGAGCATGGGAAGCTGAAAAGTCCTTGACTAGTAGACTACTTCGCAACAACTAAAAACATCAGTGTGTTATCAACATTCTTTTCATACTAAATCCAAAACACAGCACTATACCAACTACTAGGAAGAAAATTAACTCTATCCCAGCTGAAACCAGGACAGCATGGGACAAGTTTCTTATTTAATACACTACCTAGGCAAGATCAACACCATAGCCAGCATCTGTGGTTCCTCTTTCAATAAAAACTTTATTGCTTTGCTTCCAAAAGGATTTTGCAGAAGGAATAATAAATGCATGGGTATTATTTTTTCTAAAATACTTTGCTCTCTTTGACATTAAAAACATAACCTATGTTTATATTGGCCTGTAAGCTCCAGTACAGGCCTGAGAGCACTTGGATGCTGTTGTCTCCTCATCACAGCGCTGAAATATCAGCAGCTCCTGAAATCACGTAAACATTCACTCCCTCAAACACAGTAAGGGCTTTCATCCCAAATCAGGTTCAGTCCATCTGACAGAAGCTCCTAGGTGCTCGGAGAAGGTGTAAAACCTTACACWAGAATGGCAGTCTTTTACAACCATGAAAAGCACTGACCTCTGAGGTAAAAACTGATGTTGTTTCATTCCTCTCTAATTGTATTTTCTTTCTCTGCAAAAGATAGATTGTTGTTGCCATATGCAGAATGCTGAAAACTTACCATAGCTGATCATGTGCTACACACAGGCCTGTTTTTCCTTTTCTAAAAAGGAAAACAATCCTCCACAACTACTTAGATTTTTTTCCTTGACCAATTCCACAAGGTTAAAAAAAACCAAAACCAAAACACAAACAAACAAAAAACCCCACTGGTAAATCTCTTTGAGAGTTCCTCATACCATCAGAAAGCGTATTTTTAAAAGATCATAGTACAAATTTAAAGTGTACAAGAAATAGTTCTGGTAACGTGTCTTGGTGGCCAGATTTTTAAAAAGTTGGTAGTTTAAATGGCTCCAGAAAAGAAGCCCCAAAGCCTGGAAAGCCTGTGTTCCTGCCAGAGCTGAAAGATGCAGAGTACTGAGTTTAGCAATGAGAAGCCTAATAGAGAGCTTCAGTCAGATTATAGGTATGCATATAGGGAAAAGACTTCTGATAGTGAAAGAACCCTAAATCAAAGACAAAAAGGGTATCAGATCCCAGGCAGAACGTGTAGCTACATTGATAAATGCAAAGCAGAAATAAGATACAAATTTTGAAAGCCATTAAATATTGATAATCTTGCCTCGGGGCAGGTTTTCTCATCACCTATAATCCTTAAATCAAGATTAACCAGACAGTTTTGCTAAAAGATATTCTTTGGCTCAGGAATCATCCATGAAAGTTCTGCAACCAGTGCTATGTGTGACCAGTGCTATGTGGGATATTAGACTAAGTGGTCACAACAGTCCCTCCTAGACTTACATTCTTTAAGAATTCGGAATTATCACAGCAACCATCCTCCTCCCTCCACCAATAGCTATGAAATGATTTCTGTGGGAGAACAACATAACATACAGTTCTGAGAGTTACCAAAAACTATTGCCAGGTCACAAAAAACTATGAAAAGGGGTGAGGTCAGGAAGAATTTCTGTAGATAAAGCGACCTCTGTTGAGTGAAACACAAGCGTTAAGAAAAGTATATTCAGATAAACTGATGCAAAAGCATATGAAGTTAGTACACAAACACAAAGTCCATGCTGATTATAATACGATCTGATTTAAAATATTCCTTGAGGCAAGGTTTTAATAATACTTAAAAAGGCCTGACAGCTCCCTGTCATGCTATGTCCATGTTATTAAGTTTTAAAGCAACTTTCTTGCTCATAAAACAATCCAAACTGGAAAACACATGGTGGACAAAGCCAAGGACAACAGCAGAAATCAGTGCTGAGCCTTGGTTTGATTATGCATTGAGATGTGCCTCCTAAGAACCTGCATTAGCTTTGACGAGTCACATCTTCACGCAATTCATCTTCATCCCGCTGAAACATGAAGAAATAAATAGGCAAATGGAAGCTAGGCAAGGAGGAGGTAACACTGACAAGAGCATCACTAGGACAAATTTCCCAAGTCACTCCCAGAGCTGAACACCAGAGCTGCAGTGAGAGACAAGATGACGATCTGTGAAAACCTTCTGTCGCTATGTCAAGTGAATGCCGCGGGATCATTTCATGCCTGCATTCCAGCCAGCGTTCAGGGTTTTCTCCACCCTTCTCTGAGGCAAATTCTGGGTTCTGTGATTCCCTTGTCATCCTCCTCACCCATACATTATTTACATCCCCTCATCTGATCTTAGCCTGCTACTATTCCTCTATTATTTCTTTTCCAGGAACTTCATCGTAGTCATGGATTGATTTTTTTGTACTCTACAATTCAGTTCTCCATTCTTCTGTTGACTCTGTTGTTTCACACACTTCCCATCTCGTTACAATACTTCCCAGTCTTCTGGTTTTCCTCCTTGCACTTGAGCTCTGTATTGTACATACAACTGATTTTGCTTTCATCATCTTTTCTTAAGATCGTTATGATGTTTGCTAAATATTTTTACTTTTCGAGCTTGGTGTTTTCAAAAATCTTACATTATGCAGTCTTGTATTTTCCCTGTCAAACTGGCCAAGCTTCTTAAGATTTTACTAAATTTGGCCCAGCCAGTCAGAACAAAAACCTGACCTTGCTCCTTCTGTTATCTGAGCTAGTTGCTGGTTCACCTGAATGTAAGAGCTTACACAATTCGTTTCATTAGTAGTCCGTCAATCTGGTTCTTTTCTAAAGTTTCTCTCACATCTATTCTGGTGGGTTGGTGTAATGCTTGAGACGCTGCAATATGCTTAGCCTTAAAGTTTTCCTTGAAAGTACATCTCATTCACAAATACTTAGAAATTGCACCTGCTTTCGGTCACAAAGTGTTTTATAAAAAACAAATCTGAAAAACATCCATGCACCTTAAGCATTATCCCATTTTGAAATGCATCACAGATTGCAGGAGCACACGGACAGACGTCAAGACAGTTTGAATTAGTACACTCAGCCCTCCATGCTGCTATGCCCAGATTACATAGGACATGTTTAAACTCAATGTGTTGTACAGCCTGAGATGGGAGAGGGGAATCCCCTAACCTGCCCAAAAAAGGTGAAGAATCATTTCAGGATTCAAAGTGAATGGAGCATGTAATTTTTCCCTCATATTCCCATTAAAGTTTTGTCTTTTGTCTTGAAAATTCAAGCAAATTTCAAGTCCCATTGTACTGGCTGCTCCATAGAGATACGGCATGTGACTCCCCCATGTGATTCAAGGACAACTAGAAGGCAGTAGAAGTCCAGGCCTTTTTGAAATCCTGTATTAAATGAACAAGACAACTTCTGGGTGCTTTGCCAACCGTAGAGCAATAACCCCTCACTGCAGTACAATGTCTCAAGCTCCAGGATGCTTTCTCACACATCTTTATTCTCTCTTTCCCAGTTCCCAGGATGGTACAGAGCAAGATGTTGGGTACTGTTGAGAACTAAGGGGGCAGGGGGGAGTCCGGAGCTATGCAGTACTTATACTGCCAATGACTGCCAGTAGTAAAGAGAAAAGAGAGCTGAGATGATAAAAGCTTAGCCAAAATTTCTGCACATAGAATAGGTAAACTACTTACTTTTAAAGGTCAACAACAAAAACATTGACACCAAAGGGATAAAACTAGGAAGATGGATATAAGTCTTCAATAACAAGTGGACTGGCATGACCCTGGCAACGTCAAGCTCCCTACAGTAGCTCTTTCTCTATCATCTTGGATATCACTTAAATAACACATTTACTGATGAGAGTAAAGCTAATGTAGCATGAAGAGAAGGATGGAATAGAAGGCATCTTATTTGTCAATACATCGTCACTGTCACCCAGCTTTGGTAATGAGGTGCAATATGAACGGCAGTCTGATTTTCAAAAACACCATGCACCAGCATGTCTCTTTGTTTTCATCTGGAAGTGTGGGAGATCAGAATGACAGAAAAAAAGTTGTTATTGTTTGTTGCTTTTTTTTGCCCCTAACTTGTATGTTTGTGGTCAATAACTTTATCCATTTGAGATGAGCTTTAGAATCTGTTAGAATAAAAGATTTATGTAGTAACGTATCCAATTCTCATGATTCTACTATTATATTTATATTGTTGGGTGCTTTCCTTATAGTACAGCTCAGGCTAATACCTCTGCTTTCATTTTTTCAGAAAGTATAAACTCTCCAATTGTAAGGAAGAGTTTGAAAATAGACCCTTCCCATAAAGCTTAAACAAGAGAAGACAGACAGGGCAATATTTTGCTTCATGTCTTGAGAGAAAAGGGATTTGATTCATGATTTTTGAAAATCTGAGGTCAGGAACAATTTGCAGATTGTTTTACTACACCATAAAGTAATAATAATAATGAAAATCTTAGACAAAAGTTATTCTGTTGCTGCTACTGAAGAGAGATTTACCTCCGTTTCCCAGGGATTACCAATTTAATAGTCTTGAATAACCTGCAATTGTCAGACAAGCATGTTTTATTCCTTCAGTTCAACAATAGCCCAAAAGTGCCAAAAACATCTGCATTTATCTTCAGTTAGTGAAGTAGATGGCAAGACCAGAAGGAGCTTTATCTAACAATAGCTCTCGTGCCTTACAATTGTCTTAAATATTTCAACAAAGAGATACCTAAGTGTATTTCCCTGGCTACCAATGAGTTGCCAAACATCAATAACTTTAGCTTTAAAAACAGACTGATATCTAAAGCTTTTCTTGCAGTTGAGAGATTAAGGCAGACTCTTATAAACATATTTATGAAATAAGAGCAAGGGACTTCAGCCTGGCAGTTTGGAATGTAACACCATTCTGTATCTATATTATTTTTGGGATTAGAAACCATTAATTCCTAAAATTGTGCTGTGGAGCATAAGTGGCAACAGCTGCAGCTATCTGTTTGCTGTCTTTCCACATGGGCTATTTTCTATGCAAGATATGCATGAAGAACACAAATAAATGGGGTGCTACCTCTTTAGACAGGGCCTGGCAAATTTAAAATAAAAAACTAAAAAGCATGAACCATGTTTGCCTTAAAATTATGAACTTAAGTGTTAATAAAAATGGCATCTTAAGGCAAGTCCTTACATACTTCCTGTTTCTGTAATCCATTCTTCTTGCATGCACAAACTAATAAAATGCCTCTTCTTATTATGTCACTACTGTACACGAAACATTTCATGCATAAAATATTAATCCCAGACACAGGTCTTTGAGAGAATGATTGTACTGGCTAAAGGAAGAGAGAGAGGTTTCTGAATATAGCTCCAGTAATGCTTTCCAATTCCAAAGCAAAACTGCAACTATGTTCAAGCCCACAGCTTTTCAATGGCACAAAAAAGCAAACCTTTGGACATTTTAATGATGTGGACAAGCTGATCAAGAGGATCAGAATGAGACACACCATGTGTCCCATTCATATATGGCCTTTAAAGACAAAAAACAAACAAACAAAACACCAAACCAAAACAAAACTTAGTTACTTGGGTTTTCTTTGTCCTTTATTTTTCACAAAACTTAACTTTTTAAAGAACTTATTTCAAAGTGAATCTGGGAAAAGTAAAATAACCTGAATGAACTTAGCCTTTAAGCCTTCATAAGACTTTTATTGTTGAGAATTGTCACTGCTTATTTCACAAGTTCAGAATACCACACTTTTAGTAAACCGCTCACTCAAATATGTAATAAAACATCTCAATACAGGTATTTTAATTAGCAGAATCAGGCATGTCTGATCTTCCATTCCTTCTCCATAGTATTACGGTCTGTATGTGTGCTGTGCCCCATGCAAGGGCCCTGCTGCCCCTTGTGTACAGATCAGGAACTTGGCTGGAGCACGCTACTTTTCTCCTATGGTCCACATTTCTCTGACAACTGAAGCCACAATGCAGGGGGGAAAAAAAGGTACAATTATTTCTTGCCGTGATACTGAGTCAGAACATGGATGAGGTTTTACAGTAGTTGGACAATTCCAGCTCCTTCAATTTAGTCCTAACCTCAGACCTACTGTTTGAGAAAGAGACTCATGAAAGTCTTCTGCCCTCCACAGGAAGACCATCCTCCAGAATTAATTACATGGGGCTTTGTCCAGATCACTTCTAAATGTCTTCCCTACTGGAACATCATTTTCTTTTCTCGCAAGAGTATTTTACAGTTTAAGAGGCCTGAAAACTCATATAAAGAAAGCTTTTCAAAGAAGTAGTCCATCTGCTGCCAGTGGGATAGCTCACCTGAGTAAAGGGTTATAGCATTAAGCATAATAGAGTTCAACACCAGAAAAATGTTTTTCAATAGGTATAACTTTCCTAGCCTGCAATCATTCCTGATAATCCCTCTTTGGAGTATGCCAGGCAATTTTTCTCTTTTCTCATTGCCTACAGTCTCCAAATCCTTCTGGATATTTATTTTACTCTTTCTTCTTTATAAGTGATTCTCTCCATCTTCCCCTTTCCATCTCTATTATTCTCTACTTATTGACCTCGGAGGTGATACACTACAGTCCCAGGATGGTTTGTGGTGTAGTAGTTGTGGTCTCACCTCTGGACTGTGAAGTGGTGCTTTGCACACACAGGCCACAAAAGACCACATAATAAATAGAAATTAAAGGCTGCTCTGCAATATAAATAAACTTACACTGAGAAGAGGCATGTGCTGCTGGAACAAAAACGACCACTTGTGCATGTGATTTCTTCGGTATTGGGTGGGAACAATGTCCAATTATAGGCTTTTCTTACAAAATAAATTAGAACTTCAATGGGGGTATCAACTAATTATCTCCTAGGAAAAGGGCTTTAATTTGATGTTAATAGGGATAAAGGAATATTTAGCTCCGTCATTTATGTATGAAATGATGCTATAAGCCCTTCAGTATCAGAATGCTAAAAAGTGCTTAAATAGTAGTCATGGTCCCATACAATAACCTTGCTACCTTTTCCCACTTGGAATGATGTACAGAAAATTGCCAAAGCTGCACCACAGGATTAATTACAGACTCATCACGGAATTCTAAAACCACAATACTTAGGCAGCTAAGCAAGAGCAGCTCTCTAATAGATTTAATCAACTGCTGGGTGAACCCTCAGACTAGTAGAAGATGTGACGTAAAAAGAGAGATCAATGAATTTGAGTAGGCTACAATGCCATTCACAAGGCTTTTTTCTTGAGAAAAAAAGAAGGAAAAAAAAAAAAGCACTGACCCATTACACGCATTCTTCAACAATATTCTAAATAAAGTGTTCAAATAGAATTAAAAAAAAAATATTTAAAAGTGACAGAAGTCATGCTTACATTATATTAAAGACTGAAAATAAGTAGTTTCTTAACCTACTAAAGGTGATCTTCCTTCCCTACCAGGAAATGTAAGGGTAGCTTATCTGAAGGTTTTGTAACTGTTAGATGCTATAAATGTCATTCCCTACTGTTGGCACCCGGCTGCCATTTAGCTCTCAGTACACAGAACAGGGAGTGCCCTTTCCTAAATTTGTTTAAATGTCTAAGGCTGTTACCTCGGTCTCTCACATAGTACATTATTTTATAGCAAACACAAACAAGTGCACTAGCACAGCCAAACTCTCTTAAAACCAATTAAAAATAAATAGCACCTGAACAAACGCGCTGTCAATTAGCAAGTAGCTGGTTGCTTTGATAATCACATCACAGGAGAGGTATCCGCAAAATTCAATCACTCCAAAAATCAGTAGTATCCCAAAGGCTAGGCAGATATAGACAAAGCAGTTCTGGAGCACAGGAAGGTTAATGTTCTCCCCCTCTCAACACCCACTCCCCTCCCTCAAGAAAAGAGAGATAGAACCAGGCCATTTTCCCCTCTAACATGCTAAAGCTTTCAAATAGCTCCCAGGCATTTTAGAAGCAGTTGTACAGTGTTTGCTTGCCACTTTCAATTAAACATGGTACAGCAGTCTGATGTCACTAGGATCTACTAATAGGAAGAGTTTATTTAAGAGAGTGTTCAAACTCCAAACAAAGAAGTATTCATAGAGGTCTGCATTTTCTGTATAAACACTGAGGCAGCTTACAGAGACAAGAACAGGGAGAACAATATAAAGCACTATCTCCCCTGCCTTTAAACTCTCCCAACATTTGGTGAATCCAGATAATTTACTGCRTATGGCCAAAATGACTGACTTGTGCGATTCTGTAAAATTGCTGCTAGCTTTGTGCATCTCCTTAGAGGCAGTAGGTATCTGCAGATGCAAAACTATTAGAAGTATTTGAGCACCTAGTAGATTGAGACACCATTGCATTTAACCAAGTTCCTTTCTCCATATTCTTTGGTTAAATGGAAGTTTTTCTGGCTGGCCACTCTTCCATTTTAACATTGTGGTTTCAACTGCTTCAATACACAAAGGCCTGAGGAGAACAAAAGTTGAAAAAACCACCTTTTTCCTGGGCCTCTCAAAAGGAGGCAGAGTGAGCAGCTTCGAGGTGGCAATAGAGATCAAGGCAAAAGTGGGTAAGAGAGGGAAAGAAAGTAAAACATTCAGGGGCTGATTGGGAAACTAGAATGGAAGGAAAGAGATAGTAGAAAGGGAATGGAAAGGCTTGATAACTAGAAAGAAGCAGTCAGGGGAAAGGGTTCTCAAAAGTCTGTGCTTTTTAAACCAAGGGTGCAATTAACTCTATCCATGAGAGATCTGAACTCCAGTTCCATACAAACACTTCTAAAAATACCTTAAGGTACTCACTAGACTTAAATATGGATACTTAACAGAGTTGTTACTTTAGGTATTGATCAAGTCTATCCATAAAGTTTTGCCCCAGCATCACATACCTTGATCTATTGGACTCTACTGCTTTGACTCGCAAGATGTGTCAGGATTAACTGAACTGCAACATTATGAAGACCAAACAGCAAAGCACATCTGGAAGATCTCTACATCTTGTTGCTCAGACCCAGATAAAAGGCCTGATCAACTCCTTCCTTTTCCAAATAGTGCCTCCAATAATTTAAAGAATTGGAGACCAAAAATTATTTTGAATTTTGCAAATGCACAAGGAGTAGAAAATATTTGCATGAAAAGTCATGATAAAATAAAGCCTAGTAATCTAATTTATATAAAAAAGGAAAAAGAAATACTGCACTCAGTTGTACTCAGAAGGCATAGGATTATCACAACAAAGTCACATCTCCCCATGTACATAGTTTGTTTACTTTTCATATATAACAGAGACTGAAAGAAGGGGGAATCAATCTCACTTTTATTGATTGTGCCTGCTTCAAATCAGGTTCCCTGCCTGTTTTTCACACATGAAGATACAGCGATGTTTGAGTAACAAACAATGCAGAGAAATGCTGCTGCTTTAAAATTCAGATTCCCCCAGACTTTTTTTTAATGTTGTGGAAGCTTTTCTATTGCTGCCAGCCTTTATACATCATTGAGTTACAAAACCTTGGGTTTGATATTAGATTGACTTGACAGTGTCTCACATAATGAGTAAAATTTAAAAAGCAGCAATAGATTATACGCTTGGCATGCAGACCCAAGCTTGACTAGAAGTTGGTAAGAGAGAGTGCCTCCCTTCCTCAAAGTTGTGACCTCTCAGGGCGTTTAATATGTGGTTCTACTCAGAAAAGCCAGTAAGTGCATGCTACTCACTGCATGTAGCTACCATAATTTCTGCTTTACAGAGGTAAAAATCCAGTGTCTTCTGCATTGATTTCTTGGTGACACTGCACTTGCACAGAGGCAACTGTGCAGAACTTTTAGACCTCGTGAGGACCAAAAAATAACAGCTTGGGTCTCAGATGCAGGGGGACAGGCCTGCAGTGCTCTGGGCACTGGACAAGTCATTGAATTTAGGAAAGTGAGCCTATCTGATGAAAGACTTTGAGAGACAATAGAAAGGCAGAATCCAAGAACACATTTACAAAGTGTTTAATCAGACTCTTTTTTTTTTTTTTTTTTTAAGACTTTTGGGGCTGAGCCCACAGCCTTTCTTAGATAAAGCTCTCTCATTTCCTAGAAAATTGCTTCCCATTTCACCGACACTCAAAAATTATTTCTCAGTTGTTTCACTAATACTTCCAAATCCCAAATTTTAAACTACAAATTATTCTAATATTTCCCTAAATTCATATTTGTCTAAATACTAAGAAATTACAATAATAGATATGTTATGTAAACCTAGACAAAGAGAATTCTGTGTACAGGACTAAACAGACTCAGTGCAAAAAGAAAAATGAAGGAAAAAGAAAAATTAGGAAGTAGAAAGACTTATAACAGCTTTTCCAAAGGTATTGATGGACAATAGAAAGTAACGAATGTGTAGTGCAACTCAGCAAGAAACTGTCTACTCCATTGCATAAAATACAGCTGCCCTAGGAGTGCAGCCCCATCCTGTTCTGCCTCCATGAAGAGGACAACCTCCCTAAGGTCCTTGCTGCTTCTATAYACAACCAGGACAATCTCAAAAAGACAAGAGGAGCAGCCACACACTTTACAACTGACTGTGTGGACAGTAAGAATATCAGAACTCTGACTGCAACTGGTGTTTTCTGACATTCCCTATATGCAAGTATGCAATTTTTGAATAACCAGAATTTTCTTTGAAAATTATTACTTTTTTTACTAATGGGTAGACATTTTTCCATGGTAGAAACAGAAAAGTAAGATTCAGCTCCCTACCTCGATTACATTTTTCTCGGGTGCTTTGCCCACACACCTTTCCAGTCAATCCATGCACCAATTCTGAATTAGGCAAGAAGGTGAAACAGAGTTAGAACTATTTTTTTTTATATCCTTCTGCAAAAACCCTACAGCAAGTATGCACAGCCCTGAGCAATGGCATCACAGAAATGAAGCTCAGCTGTGAACCCAATATGTGGAGCTGACTGGGCCATCACACACCCAAACTGGAATTCTAGTGAGAATCAGAGCAGATGCAGTTTAATGGTGAAATAATTGAAAATATAAAAATGAGACACTTTACCAATTGTAAAGACAATGTTTCTGGAAGTTTTATTTCCCCAAAACTTTTATATTTTTATTTTTATCCTGATGTGCCTTTTGTGAGATCAAAACTCAATTTTTGATCAGTTTTGATTTCTAGATACCTTCCTATGCTGAACAGCATTCAACAAAATTAAGCTCATATACAGAATAGTTTGTGTGAAAATGTCTTGTTTCCATCAGCTGCATGAGAATGTTTGCCCCAGCTTTTACTTTGATTTTGTATTACTTCTTTTTTGGATAACTCTCAAGCTTCCTTTTATCCAAAGATTAACACATCTCCTGTGAAATGATAGTATCCCAAAGGAGATAATTTAATTACCTGCAATTCTGTGTTTTTTTGAGATTTCGTTAACGAGCTCTTCTTTTTCACTCACAGCTCCTCCAAACTAAAATAAAAGTGTTTAAGTAGGTAGTTTTAGTCATGATGTTTTGATTCCAGAACTGATTTGGTTGGGGGTGTAGTGGTTCTGTTCAGCTGCCTTTCTTTTAGTATTAATTGTAGATAATCTACTGTGAAAAACTCTTACAATTTATCACAGTTTCTGCCTGTGGCATTTCCCTTTAGCCCAAGGATAAATCTTTCTAACTCTGGCAATTGTCAGGAATGCTCCTGTGATACAAGTGATCCTACAATAATAAAAATCAACAGCTAAAAACTGACTTCATTGTAGATATTCATTATGATACTTATAGCCTGTTATAAATTTTCATCTCATTCCTATTTAACAAAGGCTGTATATTACTATCCTCTATATCACTGTGACCAAAACCAGAAGACCATCTTGAGTTATGATATGCTATATACATAATCATTTTTACAGTAAAGCTAAATGCAGAAGTTATCATATTGAAATCATATCTAAAACACTGAAATTGGTGCTAATATTTTTATATCGTGACAAGAATTTGTACCACAGCAAAGACAAAAGAAAGTTAAAGTCTTTAATCATACTTAGATCATTAAGTATCAGAAGACAACAGTCAGTTAACTAAATGTTTATAAAAATACCTCAGCAGTCTGCAACACCCTCACCTTTGCCAGAATCAGAGCCATCATCTTGACACCATCCCGATAGCCACCAGCGGCACTGTCTTTTCAGTTTCCCAGGTTACTCACAATGATTTGTTGAGGTCAAGCATGGCCAGTTTTCCAAAGTATAAAGTTTGTCTCTTGTCTGGAACTTGCTGGACAAAGCTTCAGCACACGTGGACGTTACGAGGTCACATAGCATACATAGTGCCAGGCTAAGGAATACAGAAAATTAACACTTCTCACCTTCCCAGTATCTTAGTGCATTTATGTTTATTTTCTGGTACTCTTTTTGCTGGGCAGAGACATCATTCATTTTTAGTTTCCTGAAAATTACATTAAAATAGCTGCACTAACATGTTTCTTTGAGTTTCCTGCCCCCACAAACAAAAAAGATCCAAAGCTTTCCTTTGGAAAAAGAGCGCGCCATTCCCAAACATGTTTCTCAGGACAATCATCAATCATGTCAAGCATTGTCCTGAAACCCAAGCAGGAATTACTTGTTATTTTGTTTCCCATTTTACATTCCTTAGAAAACACTGCCTTTGTCTCTGCATCAGGGAAACTCTTATTTACAATTGCAGCTCTGTTGATTTCTCTCATGACAATGTCAAGCAGTTTATRTATGAGAGGAGTAGCTGAGCCCACTACTTTGTCACCAACACGCACTTTTTCAAGAACACAGACTATGGAAACAAAGCTTTGCATAGAAAAGCTTTCTTTGATTTTTGTCATCTTTGAGCCAATGCTTAACCATCATCACTTTTTTAGATGTGTCACTGGATACTTCTGAAGTAAGGAAATCAACTGCATTCTCCCAGTAGTTGTATGTGCAATGTGTTGACTCCAGTCTGGAAAACACCCTGCCAGAACAACTCCAAAGGGAGTATGCAAATCCTTTTTAGTAACACTATTCACCATAAAACATCTATCTGAATACATCTAGGAGATGAACAACAATTTCTTTCTGGTCAGGCTAATCTCTAGTCTTTAGTATAAAATCACAGCTACATGAGTGAGCTGAGAAATAGAGTATGCAATGAGCAAAACGCACTTGAATGAGAACTTTCAGAAATGCCTATATTCTGCCATTAAAATCACCATTAACAGACACACAGATTTCAGGGAAATTTGTATTTTTTCCCTTAACATTATTTATCAGAAGGCCACAGTTTATATCAATGCTAATTTTAGAAGCATAGRTTTTACACTTCTTATTTCACAGCAAAAAAAGGGCACGAGGACAGTGACTTCAGAAACCTTCCCAGTTCTGGAGTTCCACCAAAAATTAGAGAAACTGCTCATTGTTTAAAGGAACTACTTTTTTTCATGGTGGCCAAATATTTCAGGGAGAGTTTCTTTAGAATCAGAGTATGATTAAAATTGCAAATGTATTTAACGATGTCAAATAACTTAACTTGCCAATTAAGACAAATGGACACTGCACAAAACACACAGAGTCTTGTGAGAATTCAGCCACAAGATTTACTTTGTAGCACATATGGCTTAAGCATGTTTCCACGTTTGGTTTGTCTTTTTCCCAGAGCTTTGAGTTTGATGTCAGCAACAGAGCATCCTGAAATGCTGTTTGCTTTACCAGTCACTTCAACACTACAAATCCCCACCAAAGATATGCTTTCTTACCAGTTATACCGTTGAACCACCCTCAAAAAATATTAACCCTAAGAGCACTTGGCACCTCTTTGCTCTATTGTAATTGCACAACTTGCTTTTGTGGAAGCTGTACACACAGCATTGTACACACGCTCTTGCATAGTGACAACACACATTAGATGTTCCCTCCTCCCACAACAGACTTGTTACAGATAAAGCAATTAGACCATCATYGGTACGTTCTGAGCATTAAGCAGAAAGCCCCTCCTGTTGATTCTCTCGATATTCCAAGTACATATGGACACAAAGTACAGATTCACTCCCTTACCAGCACATACTCTTTACCATCTTAGGAAACAGTGTCCTATGGCTGGAAAAGGCCAGGTTCAGTTCCCGGGGTGGCCACCCGCTCTCTGCATGACCTCAAGGAAGTGACTTGTTCTAAAAATGGCCAATGGCTCTGAAGTGTCAAACCTGGCATTTCTTCAGTGTAGTTTTCAGAAACCATTCATTTCATTCAGAAATATGGGTAAGGTCTCTAGCATCTGGGCAGGAGAACAGGGGGCAGCTCCTACAGAAGAGGAAAGGTAGAAAGTCCTGGGTGCCTCAAGCCAGGCCCTCCAAAACCAGCAGCTGGTTTGAGGTATTGAATCTCTTTGTCATTCTCCTCAATCTATAAAATGGAGACAAGAACATTTCCTTCCTGCCCAGGGATTGTGTGGATAAATACATTCCTGTTTGTGAGGCACTTAGATAAGATAGCTAAGGGAGCTGTGTAAGTTGATAGATTCCTTGATCTTAAGGAACTATGCTCTTGAAAGAAGCAGCTTGACTGAGTTATAAATGTCCATATTATTCACAATATGAAACTGCCAAAAGATAAAAAAACACTCTAATGATATTTGAGAGCAGGAACTCCCCTTCCCCCCAATACTTTGAGGACTCTGTCCGTTTGGAGATGGTATGCCTTTCAGTGAGGAGGATTCCCTATTGTTTTCTTCCCTATTCTTTATAATGTAAATGTAACCTCATTTATTTATTTATTTTGTCTCTGAGGCCTCTTTTCATCTGGCAAGATGGTGGGGGAGGGGGATGGAGGGAAGAGGAGCTGAAGGAGGGGGGCTATTTAATAATGTCCTATTAATCGCAGTGCACTATCAGCAGGCTTTAACCCTGTTCCAATTCTTTGATTGCTTTTTAGGGATTAGAGCAAACTTCATTGTCATCCATTGCATTGCARATGGGTAAATTTGAGTGATATGTACACAAAATATAGATAGGCAGATAGTGCATCGATATATGTGCAGAATATATACATGCATTTATATAGCTTGTATACACACACACACACAYAAAAATAAGCTACATCTCCCTGTATGCCATACGAGAAAAATCAAATCAAGGCACGGAGAAACTGAAAAAAACCTACATGTATCATTCACCTGATTTCAATTGTGACTCCCTTTGAACCTCGGCCAAATCATTTTGTACATTAAAAATTGGTCAGGGATGATAAGATTCCATTTTCATGGTTGGTAATGCAGAACCGGTGAAAGAATACAATTACAGACCCCTGAGTAAACTCTGCGAATGTCAACTTGATGTAAATGATCAAGTGTCGACAAAGGGCTGGCAGGAGGGGGGGCAGGCAGAGATGGAGAAGAAAGAGAGGAGAGGGAGAGACAGAAAAAGAGGCTTCAACTTCTTCAGTAGCCTCTCACCCAGTGACGTGCCAGCACCTTCCYGGGCCCAGCCCCTCAGGACCCAACCTTTCTGAGCCAACATGGTGCCCCGAGTCTCCCACAGCTGCCACCCCCATTGCCCTGGCCTGGGACCTCCGCGCCATGCTGGGGTTGTGACACAAGTGACCTGCCCCTGCCTCCAGCAGGCCAACAAAAGCAAGCAACCGGAACAAAGAATTCCTGCAAAACAATGGCACGCCTCCACATAAATCCTGCAAGAGCCAAACACCGAGGGTTTGCATTGAGGGACTGTCAGACCCCGACGCCTGCACGGAGCGGCTGCGTGACTGCAGGCACGAGAGCCCCTGCCGTTGCCCCCGAGCCCTCCCAGTTGCCTTCCCGCATCAGCTCCACCGTTGCCCGGGCCCCAGGCAGCCCTGCTTGCTCCTCTCTGCCTTCCCTGTGAGCACCAAGTTGATGCCATAGCAACTTCTTCTCTTTTTATATTGAGCTGACATAGGAATCTGAGGAAGGATGCTGTGACCAAGCAGACGTGCAGAGGCTCAGGGAGTGAAAAGGAGGCAGAGGTTCTCATCACTCATTAGGGAGATCAATGGTTTAAAAGCTCCCAGAGCATGATCTGTATATTCCTTACACCTGGTGATTCCCCAAGGAAGCAGATAAATACCTTCTCTTACAGGCAGGTAAACTGGGGCACAGAGCAGTGAAGGGACTTAACTGTGTTCCCAGAATGAGTCTTGAGCTGAGGACTGAGTGCTGGGCACCTGTTTCCTCCAGCTTCATGCTGACCACTAGCCTACGCTGCCTCTTGGTGATAAGGAGAGAGTTTATGTCCAGGTCATGGCCAAATCTCATCTGGTCCCACACTGCAGTGAAGAGAACAAGACTGCAGTGAACTTCTGGGAGGTGAACACATATCCAAAACCCTTTTGCCATTTCTGAGCTGAAAACAGGAGCGATATTTCCATTTAGTTTAGAATTATCACCTGAGCTGATTAAAGTGGTTATCAACTTCAGTTGTTCTTTACATGTCATTTTTGTTTCACGTTTCTAATGTTTTTCCTGTGCACACCACATAAATTATTGAAATATTATTTTATTTATCCATCCCCCTGTGACAGAAATAGGTTCTCTGAAAGCAAATCTTAGCCTAATCAGTTTTGTTTATCTTGGTTTCTCTCTTCAATATTGCCACTGCTTTTAGGTTAGTGAACAAGTAACGCTAGTTTGCTTTTGTGGAGAACAAAAAGCACTGTGGGCTGATAAAGACAGGGTGCTAAATTAAAGGTTATTCCAAAATACATCATTGGTGGCTAGGAAACAATAGGCTTGTAAAACTTTTAGCAAGCTGGGTGGGAAAAGAAGATAACTCGCTGAAGTTAGACAGGATGGGGATTGTCTAGACCCTAGCAGCCCTGCTTCCCATTGAGCCCTAACCTCAGCACGAAACTTGCTTGGTTCACAACTACCTCCAGAATTGGCCATCAAGAATATGAGACAGTGAAATAAGCAAGCCCCAGGGTGCCAATATATGGGCTTAGGTTTATATCTTATATAAAAATGGCATAATAGTATTGTCCGTTCCTAGCCTGTACTCAATTCTTTTTATACACTAATACACCAATAAAACCCGATCACCCTACCAAAGCACTGTTACAGAAGCACTCACTTAAAATGTTGCCTTTTTTTCTTCTTTTGAGTGCTGTGCATGCCATCCTAATTATAAGTGCAATAAAATTAAGCAATGGTATGCACACGATATCCTGCTAAAAGCAAGTAGCATAATCAAGTTTGATGCAAACATGATGCAACTTGCTTAGTTGGTAAGGGGTCTAAACTCTAGCTAACTACCTGTACTTTAAAATTAGCTCTGCTCAAAATATCTCGAGCAATATTATTAAAGAGCCAAGTGACGTTCAGAATGTTAGCAGGACTGTTCTGGTTTTGAAGCACAGTTTCAAATAAAATGAATTTTAAACAGTTCAAAACGTTGCAATTTCTCACCTGCACATATGGCTTACGACAAATTTGAATACTGAGTGTTATCTGAATCTTAAACTCTGAACCAGTGTACACAAATACAGTTAGGGGGGTTGGGCACTGCAGTCAAATCTATTTGCTTCTCAGGCTAAAATTATTTGAACAGTTATTATTTTTCTCCCTTTCCCTCCCTTGACTCTACATTCAAGGTTCCCCTAAATGACACAAAATTATATATTGAATTTTTCCTCCCATGTCACAAAAAAATAAACTGGACTGAACCTATTCACCAGGAGAGTTAAGTCAAGGCACATCATCCTTTTGACAAACTTTACTGCATGTTGCCAGTCTTTGCAGATCATTACAGAAATTTAAATACAGTTTGTCTTTACTGAATGTAAGAAAATGACAGCATTTTTCTATGTCCTACTCATATAATGAGAAAAATCTCAGTTAACATGGATTAAATCTACATGGCATTCTTATAAAATTCAGCACAATCTATTTCAGCAAATGCAGAAATGACCATTTTTATCTAACATTGCTGCAGCATTCTAGATTTGACATAAAAAAGCCGCAGCTCTAATATTAGATTTAAATAGTGCAAATTACAGCACATGTTAAATAACTATTCCCTTGGGTATTTATAGCTTTAGGTTCTGAACTTGCTGTCTTGCATATTTTTCACGCAGTCATTTTAAAAAGTTTTCAGTCCCTTCACTGATATTTTATTATTAATAATGATTAACATATAGTTATTATTGTCACAATGAAGACAATTTACAAATATYATTTTGTTAATAAATGTGGTGGAAGGTTTTATTCTGTTAAAACACTCTTACGGCAAATTTTTTTTTAACTAAATGGTTTCTTTGGGAATTCAAATCCAGATTTTTCTTTTTTTAGGTTTCTCAAAATACACATGCTTAATTTGGAAAGCAAAAAAATAAATTAAAACTATTTGCACCAAAATGAGGAAAGATATCATCCCAGTCTGATTTGCCAATTACACCTCACACAAATTTGTAAGTAGCTGAAAACCTTTTTATTTGAACAATTCTGAGACACGTTTTTTAGGGAATACTAATATTTAATGGAGATGAATGGTACACCTAGCAACACAAACACGCAGCAGCAAAAAGTAGTAGTCAGCATTTCCAAAGCTAAGTCTGGGAAACTTATCCAAGTTCACATATAAAAGGGTAGCCTACCTTACACAAGTTATAATCTGTTGTTTGCAGGGTGGATACAGCTCCAGACCCAACAGTTGGCCACTGTTGATGTAGGCAGCAGAGGACAGCAGAGGGAAACCCCAATGCAGGTGTTGTGTCCAAGCCCTGGCTGGCTGGGCTCAGCATTCTTCTCCAGTTCACCTTCAGATATCACTTTACAGGCTTGGTAGTGATTTTTCAGAGATGTTTTTGTTTGTCCTTTACATATTCTAAACCACATAGATAAAAAGGCACTTTTTAAAAAAAGAACACTCAAGGTTTCACAGTTAGGGCTATTTCTGTGTGTTGAGCAAACTGATTGATCTAATTACTGAAGCCCTAGAGAATCATCTCTTGGAAGAGTCTGCATATCCATTTGCTGGCATATAGTATCTCATGGTCACTGCTGAAAAGGGAACAAGGAGTTCTGGAATCAACCTGAAGTGCTTTCACAGTCTACCATCTGTATTTGGACACAAAAATTCACTGATCTTTACCCAAATTTACCTACTGCTACAGAAAGAGGGAAATTATTTGTGTACTCATGCTGTGTGGGAGCTGTGCACCCACTATAGCTAGAATAGCAAGTAAAACCAGTGAGCAACAGTTGCATATACAAGAGAAAGTAACGTGCAGTTCCTCCAGGTTGAAGCTTTAAAGATATGGCAATACCTGGGGAATAATGTACAAGGTTTTGTTTGTTTGGGCAAAGACTGTCTGAAATGTCACTGGTTTGTGGGTATTCTGACTTCAGGAAGGGTATAATAAATTTGAGATTTTCTAGAGCAACGAAAAATCTTGTTTTTCCCCTCATCCACATTTCCATTTGAGAAGGATCTTTTAAAATCTAAATTAAGTAATTAATTAGTAATTGTAAAATAGTTTAAAAATTATCCTACAGAAGTAATTTTGTTATAGTTATAGAAGTGCATTTATGCACCAAGTTTTCAGTAGTTTATTTCCATATCCTGCAGTACTAAATACATGATCTTCTGCTTTTCATATTGTAGGGACAAGTTTCTCTAGCTGGTTGTAGTAGGGAAACAATTTTTATATGCACACCTCTGCAGGTGAATACAGGAGCAATATAATGAAGAGTGAAAGGATGGGTGACACATCCTGCTGATCTTTTTTATTAACAATTCTGGAGTCAGAGTCAGTTTTAGTCGTTCTAAATCTTTTTATACATGAATGGTGTACAGATATATTTTTTTCCAAGCAAAATATTCACCACTATTAAGAAAACGTTGTAGATGAGTAGCAGATGAGCTGCATGAAAGGACATACAGAGGCCCTTTCCCACTGCCCACAAGCCAGCAGCCCTGGTGCCCTGGGGTTAGTCTTCACTCTAGTATGAACCCCTCAAAAGTAGTGCACTTCTGAAGTGCAATACAAAATCTTGAAGGAAAAAACACTAGCAGAACAATCTCTGTTACCTCTCAAATAAAGGGAATATGTATAATGTATTTAACTTCCTACAAAAAGGCTGGCTTATTTGGAACACCTACAGTGAGCCACACAGTGAAGCATTTGTAATAGTCAAACACAGAGGCTTAAGGTGTTGGGAAAGGAAATGGTCCATGAAAGAGTGGTCTACAGAGTTAAATCTCTAAACTAGGCTCACCTCGCAGCCAATTTTGAAAACAGATTTCAGGTCAGGAAATAGTAGGGAACGAGTTTAAGTGAATGTCAAACCYGCTAACCCTTCTCCACAAGAGGAGGAAAAGTAATTCATGAAATCAGCAAAGGATTAAGGCAATTCGGGTACCTCTACACAGCTAAAGAAAAGCAGGTCAGAGTGTGCCCTTGGGCATGGAATCCCCGATAGTCCACACTGCTTGATGATTATCTCACCTTCGGGTTTTGTTTTAGACCCCCAGCTAACTTTCCAGGAAGCAAACATGGCCTGGCTCTGAGGATAATCCTCTACATAGACCACTCCCAAAGGGCGGTATGTATAAGACTATCCCAAGTTTGGCATTCTCTATCCTACGAAGTCCTCCAGAACCATTCCAGCAAGCTTCATGCCTCAAAAGCCTCTTCATACTGTTTAGTCCTACCATTCCTCCTCCTCCACAAGCACATAGAGACCTCTCCTTGCTAGTCCACCGCTCTCTTCTGAAGATACTCAAGAGAAAATAAATCATAAACTCTCTCACTAGGGCTGGAGGTCAGTCCATACGTGTGTGAGTGCCCCCTCTCCAGACCAGAATGTCCCAGGCCTTTCCGAGTCTCCCTCAGCAGAAAGCCCTCAGTTAACCAAGCTCAACCGAGCTGTTGAAACAGCCAAGCACTGCAATTAACAGTGGAAGTTCATTACTTCAGCCCTGTGAAACAGGACAGATACACAGCCCCCATCAGAAAGTTTCTAGTCTCCAACTGAAGAAGGTGAATGAGGCTGGCTTTAAATTGCTCTCTTACCTTAAATGGCCATTGCTTCTAAGGTTATGTCTTCACTCAAGAATTAAAACTTTTAAAATTTTAATTATTTTTCTTGAGTCACCCATGCTCACCCAGTACCATTGCCATACTGCAAAGTTACACCCAAATTGATATATGCACTAGTTCAATAGAGAGTAGCTATTGCTACTGTTTCCCTAAGAAATCAGTACAGGTATTAAAAGGGAAAGGGCATTTCCCAGATAGGATCTGCACCTTGAAATACACTTGATTTTTGGTTCAAAACAGCCTTCAGATGTCAGTGCAAAACCAGTCTTTTCTGTATAGCTTATTGGCAAAAGATGAGCAAAGATATGGTTGGAAGGAACTCTGGTGGTGATTTGTTAGTGGTTTTGATTAAATTTAGTGTAGTCACATGGTTGCTGTTGCATTTTTATCCATGGATAATTATGGAGTCTGTTCATTTTATGAGATGTATTTTTAAGAGTTTATCAGTGGCTTGGGATGAGTGCTCTTTTGTTTAGTGATGTATAAATTTGAATAATAATAAATAACAAATTGAAGGAGAAATAGGGAAGGGAGGAAACGGAATTCTGGGAAGATGCCTCGCTATGCATGTCTGCTGCATTTGATCACAGCATAGATGATACAGCAGTGGGCATTATAGAAAGCTCTAATACAAATCAGATTAGATAAATATTAATTGCCATGTACTAAATGTGCACTTTACTGGGGTGTATTGATGTTTTCAGGCAAAGGCTCATGTTATTAGCGTACACTTAATGATCAGTCGCTTCCCTTTACACAGTTCTAATGTTTTGTTGAGCAGCCACCAGAAAACCAGACTGTGACGGTGTACCGTGACGCTGCGTTTCAGCAACATACGGGTTCACTTCAGCCCTCCCCAGTGCTGCACCGTGTTAGCCTCACACTGTGGGGCACCACCGTGTTTTTCCATGGGGCACCCCAAGCTACAGACACCCTCCAGACTGACMCTTCCCAGCCAAAGAGTATGGGGGGGGCTCGTTATTGCGGATGTACCATATCATCTCAGTAACATCACAGCAGCTAAACATTAGGCATCCTGTCCTTGCTGCACTAATTGTGGTGTTGAGGAACTTTACGACTTTTTTGGATTACTGGTAGTATCGCCTAGGCACTTGCAGGGTTTTGCACTCACCTTCATAAAAAGACAGAGACAGGATTTCCTCTCTTGCACATTAAAAAAAGTATTCATAAAAATTTTTTCCTATTCAGAATCAAACAACAGCATTCACCACAAAGTTAAATTAGGGGGGAAATTTGAGGTTAACCATCATTGTTAAAATAACGTTGACTTGATTGTTAAAATAACATTGACTTGGACAATTTTGACGCATTAAAAAACTTCTTAATCATACAAAAATTCAAAGCAAAGGCGGCATGTAAAAATGAAAAAAGTCTAAATGGGTTGGTTAACAGTTAAGAAACCACAAAGCACCTCCCCCCTTCTGTCAAAATGTCWTTAAAACAAGACATTCCTATGGAAAGCCTGATTTTGACAAAGATGCATTTTCCACTGGTAAAATATCATGTAGGGAAGTTTTCTCGTAATTAATGTAAAGCAGTAACAAGGTGTTCTCTTTTAGGTTACTGTGGTACATTTSAGATAAGTTTTATTTCTTTTATGACAGTATGAGGCAAAGTGTTTTGCGACTGTGTTGTAGTATCATGCAGCACAATTAAATTGTGCAGTAATGAGTGCATATGTCAGGCATTTATTCAGGTTTTATTATGGACTTGTGCTGTGGGTCCGTGTTTTGTACCAGAGGAGCGCAAGCCGTGTATCAGTGCTGTTGCCTGCGTTTCACTGTGGTAGTTTGGCTGTAGGTGCTCATGTCTGGTCTGGGGTGGGCGTGCAGCTGTGGTGAGCGGTGCCAGCACCTCACCGTCTGTGCAGCTGAGTACAGCCTGCTTCTACTTTTAAGTATAAACATGCAACATGCCACCACACTTTGTGGCTGTGCTGAACGGCTTTAATATATGTTATGACAATGCTGTATTGTGCTCAGTATTATTGCTGCTTGTTCCGTACTGTAGGCATGAATTTATCTGTGTGATTATGCTATGATATCACTGCGCTCCGCGTTGCCCAGTTGTGCCAGGCTTACATCGTGTGCTCTGTGTTATAATAATGTTGACAGCACTGAATGGCAGCATTCGGCACTTTGCAGTTCTGCTGTATTCGTGTAACATGGTGTTGGGGCTTTGTGCAGTGCATTGCCAGGCTCGGCGAGGGTAGCGTGGAGGGCTCCTCGTTCGCCTTATGGGGATGTGCAGAATTAATGTTATGTAATCTGCACTTTGTGGTTGGTTTGCATTAGTGCTGTGTGCTCTCTGCTGCTTGATTGTGGGGTATTAATGTCAAAATCCTCCATGATCTACTGCCATGTGGTTGTGGTGTAGCCTCCGATAAAATCATGGCTTGGTTTCTTAATAATGCAGAATTCTAAGAGACAACAAAATGTATAGGAATTGTTCTATATTAAAAATGCAGCATAATTGTACAATTACAGTATTTGCATCATGCTAAACAGATTGGCTGGGTTATTTCAGATTCTTTAAAGTCGGGATGGCATCAGGCCTACAGTATTTCTAAACTGTTTTGCCCGTCTGCAGTTGTATAATGAAACACCACAAATTTTACCCAGCAATACTTGTGCTTTCTAAGTGCTGCATTATGAGCATAAAATTACCAAATGTACTGAACACACTTACCAACACTGAACTAAAATCCCTTCTCTCTCACCCACAAATTAAGTCTCCATAGATCCTTTTTTACAATGCTGAAGTAATAAATACATATATATTTATTTCTACAACCATTTTAAGAAATTAGAAGGAAACCCACACAGTAGTTTAGCAGTTAATTTACAACAGTACAGCCTCTCGAGTAAGTATGTAAAACAAACACACATCATTTATTTCCCTCATTTGAAATCCCTGCTCCCCGACACACAGACAGACAGACTCATACACACAGATCACTACAGCCCAAATTGGACATCAGAGAAGAAACTAGGACTTCTTTGCTATCATCCGTGATTGCCCTGAGGGTTGAGGAGTGGCCAATTTACAGCATGAATATAGTCTGGGGATACATGAATCATGAATCATGTTTGATGTATGGAAAGGCACAGTCATTCTGAAAGGCTGCAAATGCAGTCATCTGCTTTTTAAGTGAAAAAAAATGCTTGCAAAACAACAACAACAACAAAAACAGAGCAATGAAATACCTGGGAAATATTATTTAAAAGACACCATCTTTGCTTTTTTTTTTTTTAATTGGGTTGGAAAGGGTTACTTCATTATGCAGCAAATTAGAAAATTCATAATTTATCATTGCACCCAGTCGAAATGCCACCCAACTGAGTCGCACCCCTGTGAAAACCATCACATAGTAACAAACTGTCAAAGCCTGCTGCAGCCGACGGGCAAAATTAATATGCAAATGTATGCAAGAAATTAAAAAGCAGAATTACCCAGGCAAATGAGGTAGCTATACTTGAATTGTTAGAATTATGAATAATTACTGCGAATTTTCTGCTCCTAATATAACTTGTTTTTTGATAAACAAAGACTTAATTATCGAGATGCGCTGGAGAATTTCCGTGGCGCTCATTAATCTTGCAAAAAAAACAAGTCCCTGGTGCCCAAACCGTAATGAAGAGCGCGTGCCCTGAATCTTCAGAAAGATCAGAGGCACCAGGGTGCCAGGGCTGGAGAAAAAAAATGACAGTGCCAATGTCCCCTCCTGTACCCTGGAGTGTCATAACGTCTTCCACTAACTATCAAAGGGACTTATTTATGCCAGCAGCTGAGCTATAAGTCCAATTTACGATGCCTTAAGCAGTGGTGAAATGATCTGTTGATGTGCTATGGAAATGCCATCTTGCAGTAGCTCGATTTGGTCCCAGTGATACCAACACGATGAGGACCCTCCGCTCCTCTGCTAATGGATGCAGCATGACAGACCATAATACACAAGAGGGACAATCTTTTAGGACCAGTCTCAATGGTCCTCCATTAATCTTGGTTCTGCAGCGCTGTGGTGTCCATGGGAACAAGGGCATTATCATAAGCACTGGTTTTAAATGTTCCCATTAGGGATTGCAATACAGAGGAGAGATGCATGGGGTGAGAGGGTTAGGGGAGACAGTCCACTATTAGTTTACATTTTTTTTATGACCTGGATTCGAACCATAATGGGTGGCTTGGAGAATTTTCTCTTCCTAAATAACATAAAGAAAACAACAAAGGAGGAAGCAGCTAAGTGTACAGCGCGGTGCGGTGCTGCATGTTCGTCTTCTCTGTTTTTACAGCTAGAAAATCAGCTTGGCCCTGGTGGGCTGAGATAATTTACCATGAGAAAGCGAAGGGAAAATAACCCCAGGTACTCTCAGCACAGACCAAATTGAACCCGCTGTGAGCTTATTATTACTTAAAAACTGGCATCTAAGTGGAAATGACTGACTCTCTGTCATTATCCCTATTACCACCATGATAAACCCAAGCAGATGATAAGGCAAAATTACAAAACATCAGTTCTGGAGCTCAGAGGCTACTTCAGAAGCTCAAGGCAGACTGCGTTTTCAAATGTTTCCTTCTCTGCATTCAAGTCCCCAAATTTCCTGATGCCTTGACAGAACCATTTCACTGCATAGGCAAATTGTCACCTTTTAAACCAGGGCATCTGTCATTTTTATACAAGGGTCTACCATTCAGTCACTCTCGCTCTTAATCCTCCAATTTCTCTACACATACAGAGCAGCTACAGTACCATAACGTTTGAAATTTCACTCTCACAGCCTGCATTACACTCAGAAAGGGGAAGGATGGGGTGACAACTGCCTCATAACTGACAGAAAGGACACCCCTCCTGACCGCTGGGCTTTATTTTTTTAATCAGCAGGAGAAGCAGCTTGCCTGAGGAGGAACGGTACTTCAGAGTGAGAAGAGGGGAGCGAATGGAGAGTACAAAAAGGCGCTTCCAAGATCTTCCACCCTCCTCTCACCCTTCACATTACCGTGGCCAAGAGAAGTGCATTTCCCCCACATATCCCTTCAGTGTCCTTCCCCAACCTCTCCCTGCAGAGCAGTGACAGGCACAGTGGCATGGAGTGCTGCGGACCCTTCTCCAGCAGCTTTTCCCTGGTGCAACAATGCTGGAGGGGACCCAGAAAGCAAAGCGTTGCCTAGGTCTGAGCATGTTACATCTGGCTTAGCAGGCTGATAATTCACTTCACCGGTTGTCTGGAAAAAAGTGGGTTATTATAAAAGGAGCAGTAATTGTGTCTGACATGGTTGCCTAGCTCCATGCTGCTCAGCGAGCAGGACGGCTGCTAAAGTTCTTACTGATATAAACTTTCCTTTTCCTCCTAGGGATGGGGGAGTTTAATTTTCCAGTCCTGCTATTGCCAAGGCAAGTTTCATACAGAGTGTTCACCAGTTACACACAGYGGTGTCACAGCCCTCTTAATGACTGTTACCACCCCGGTCTGAGTCATGCGCCTGCTGGGGCAGTTCCCCGGATCCCGGGACCCGATGGTGTGGTGCTACAAAAGCAGCTGCCATCTCCCTCTATTTCAGAGCGTGGGATAGGCAGGATCATGCGCTTGTTGACACTAAAACCTGTTTCTCAGCTAATGGCCACAGTGTCAGTCTAAACATTTTATGGTGATGAAACCTCAGGAGGGATGATCCCGTATGGAAGGAGCTTGTGAAAAAGCCTCCAAGAAACACAATTTCCTTCAAGACAGGTTTCTTGTTTTACAAGAAYACTTCAGTACAAATCACTGAGTCTTTCCTCTGCCTCCTTCATGTGCATGCATTTAATCATTTATAACAGAAGAAAAAGATGAGGTTTGAAATTAAATTTCTTTTTATCTTAGCGAAGAGTTGGGAAAACCCCCACAGAAACTGCTGAGCGTGTTGGGAGAGCAAATTTACCTGTCCAAAAATTCAGGAAACAGCTTCAGGAAAGAAAAACAATTTGCACACAGTGGAGCACTTGTGACAATGTTAAAATCTCCCTTACTGCACAGTTCATCCAGCAGCTGCATAGGAATGGAGGTGGAGTGTGGAGAATGGGTTGGCCAACAGCTACTACGACAAGGAACACAATAAATCCTAGTTCAGACTCCACCTAGGCCTAATAATACTTTGCATTTGCAATTGTTTATTACTTTTAGCCAAATTTTGCACAACAGAAAATGACATGAGGAAAGGCTTCAGTAATTCACTCAAAGTCACTGTCACAACAATTTTTTGGCCCTTTATTAGAGACTTGAGCCTCAGGCTGACTCTGTCCCAGGCGTCAGTCCAAAAAAGGGGAAGACATCCGACGGTGCAAGATGGAAATAATTATTATCTGTGGCCAAAGACTGTGCGGTTTAGATTTTTCACAACCAGTCTTTGCTCTTAGTAAACTGGAATCAGGATATAAGAATATCCTCTGCAAAGGTCTGGGACACCAGTTGCAAAGAGAGCTCCCTTCCTCTTTCCTGTAATTACCACATAGGCAACACACCCAGAAAAAGATCTACATATATATGTATATGTGTGTGTATTCATATAAATATATATGAATGTATGTATGTATGTTCCTGACAGAAATGGGTGCATAAGGGAGGGTGGGCATGGAAGATGGAAAAGGGCTTCTCAAAATGCTTGTGTCACGTTTGCAAGCTGTTGCAACGGCACCTGGCTGACAAATCAGATTAATTACTTGCCAGTAGAAGAGACTGAGATCATGAGAAAGTAAACAAAGATTTCAGGTCCATATGAACATGTTACCACTTGGGTTTATGCAACTCCAAGCCTCTCTCAAAGAAACATAAATGTTTTCAATCCAGGTCAGCATGCTACCGTGGCACAGCAGCACACACACCATGTGTACCTTTCTGACACAACAGTTGTTCAGCTTGCTACAGAAACCCCAAAGGAGACCAACAATTTACTGTATTTAAATAACAAATAGTTTTGGGGTAGAAGAGCTGTGCTTCTAGTTGTCAGCTTGAGGGTCTTTACAGTGCTGAAAAGGGRAAAAAAAAAAAGACTTAGATTATTCCTAGTGACCCACATACCGCAAAACATCTGCTGACAACATGGTTGGCTTCCTGCCCAAGTTCAACTATGAACTGTCTCCAGCTGATCATCTTTGCCCTCACCATAATCCGTAGAGTCCACAGCAAGCAAAGGCGGTAGTCAGGGATGCAAAAAGCAATTTGACCAGTTGAATAAGCACAAACTTGCATAAACATGCACACACATACCTCTAACATAAACTTGACCTTAAAAAAAAAAAAAAATGCTACCATTAAATATAAATCTTCAGATTAAGATTCTTCAGGTTAGAAGTAAGAACTCACTTGTGTTTAGCATGATCCTTTGTGTTTGCAAAACTTGGGTTGTTTAAAATTCTAGGTCTTAGAGATATGCATGCACAATATGATTAGACAAAGCACTGGAAACAAATAAAAAGCCACAAGAAATACCTTTTGTACTGTCAAGTTCCACCATTGTATTAAGTACAGTATTATTCTGTTTGTAGAGACAGAAACAATATTTCTAGAAGCATTTGTGTTCTGTCCTTCTTTTTACAGCCTAAATGGTGTTACCCTGTCATGCAAACACATTGATGTAACTTGACTGTCAACCTCCCCTTTCATTGTTTGTGGTTATTACTTTTTTGTTATTATTTTTATTCAAATCAGTAATTACTCCCAACTTCCAAGTTCCTTGTGCTTTCTTTGTTCCTGCTTTTAGGTATTCATTCTCCTTTTTAAATGCATCTGACTGCTTAGAACACAGCCATAATCATACCTGATATTGTTCAAATTAATAGTCACTCATTTGTGATCATAAGGGTTTTTTTGCACCTTGTATTACAGATGTAAGAAACCTTGCCATGCAATTCAAAAAGCCATACAGCAGTCTCTCATTTTAGTGTTACCAACAGAGAGTACTTGTTATTCTGTTGTACCTTTTATTAGTATCAGTATGATTATTGTTTCTGCTCAGTAAAGGCCAAAGGATACTGTGATTCAAGGGGAGGAGAGGGTGCTCAGCCACCTCTCATTAGAGTCTCTTCTGGCCCAGCAGAAAGCCTTGAAGATTCCCTTGAAATTCCTGAACAGACAGTGCCTGTACTTGGGTGAGGGCTTGTTACACACAAACTGTTTGGATGATTTAAAATACAAGTCTATAGAAATGTAACAGAAAAATGTAACAGCAAGCGACAGAAAACATGATCCCTTAGGTGCCGTAGCTGGAGGCTTAGTGACAGATGATGCTGCAAAATGGCTTCAAGATGGGATATTTACAAAATTGCTTTATGAGAATTTTACACTGCTAATCACAAGGCTCTAATAATAAGTCTTCCTTTATTAATTGAAATCTAAGTACTAGCTCACATTTTCAGACATTGTCTTTGTTAAAACGTGTTAGAAACTTCTAATACTCCTTTTCCGTTTCCAACCCTGACTTCATATCTGACAGTTTCAGGATTGCCTTAGCCCTTCTGAATATACTACACACAGCACTCCTCATGTGATTAATTCTAATAATTTTTAGTCATTATTACTTTTTAACATATATTGGTATTGTGGATTAAATGTTATTTATAGCTTTAATTTGTGGCCTGTTTGGATTGTACAATCACAGGGCTAACTTGGCTATCATTATTATCATATTGTTTTATACTGCTCCTAAAATTAAAATCCATTCTTGTCTTTAAATATTTTATTGTACTTGTCTTTCTTGTTTTGCATTGCATAGTCCATGATTAATTCTGTTAGCCAAGTGCATATGGCCTGCTTGGCTATCATCCATTATCTTCATCATTGTTGCCTCAAAATGAGCACTTTATTATTACCTTTTTCATCTTTCCAATTACCAGATGTGCTTTTGCATTCCCATACTTTTCCTACTAGACTGAGATCTACATTTAGAGTAAAAGTCCCAGCTCATTAGTCATTGAAGATTAAGTGAATTTTCCCTGGCTAAATACAGAAAATCTGAGGGTCAGTTCCAGTGTTAGAGAAGTAGGTAACTTTTGAAAAACAGAATCAAGAATGGCTACTTCTTCCTCTAGAAAGAAAGCTTCATTTATTGTCAAAAAATTAATAGTTTGGTAGAGGATCAGATTTAGATAAAAGGAAAATTCCTTCTGCAAATCCTGTAACTACATTTCATTCAAGTATGTTTCTGAAGTCTCAGAAGTCTTATCTAAGCTGAGGTTTGCCCTTACCTGCCTATCCTATAACTGTGATTTCCTGGAATGGCACTCCCCCCCMAAAAAAAAATAGAAACAAAACCTTAAAAGGTTGTGAAAAAGTTGTGTTAAATGTCTGCAAAGGGCTGGCAGCATCATCTCTCACTGTGAAAAGCCTCTTGCAAGGTTTCCATCCTAATTTTTCAGGTTCAGGCAACATAGTCTGGTTCAGTGTGCCAACACCTGAACACTTCTCTGACTTTCATTCTCCTAACCTAGCATTCAAACTCCTAACCATGTAATGTTCGCTTAGCCACAAGGTTAGCTGAGCTAAATGTGGCATACAGTAAAAAACCTTGACAAAGTAAGGAAAATATCTTTTTTTTTTTCTTCATTTCATTCATATAATTTAAAGAAAAATACCTACCTATCCACCTAACACCTCAGTCCACTCCAGTATTATTTCTCTAAGTGTCTTCAATACAGATAGGCTATTAATCTTTTTGTTGATATTTTTATAGTCCCATTATTAAACATTAAAAAAAAAATCACTAGAGAAACATTTCATATAATTCCACAAACTCTTCTTATGACACAAATATTTCTAAATGCCCGTGAATTCTTTCTATATAAGGTCCTTTGATTAAAAAAAGAAATGAAATAAGGGAATCTCTCTCTCTCTCAAACCTTTGTACTGTAAATCTGTTTCTAGACAAGAACCTACTCATTGCCCCACAAAGTAATGATGGAACCAGACCTGTGCATAACCCGGGGATACATAAGGGAAATGTTATATGATAAGTAAGGGAGGAAGCTGGCAGACAAAAACACGCTAGCTTCTGTTTTCTGACCTAAGTATGCTGCTTTGGGCATTTTAGAAAAATCTGTTAATAATCACTGTGAAGGAGGAAGAAAACATTACAACAGGAAAAATTCCCATAAGGGGTGGGAGAATGTAGGCTGAAATGTTCAGAAGTGACTAGGGTGACAAGTTTCCTTGACAAACCTCCCCCAGTACTCTGATTTTCAAGGTTGAAAGTTGTATAGTCCAGGAGAAGTCAGAAGAACTGTTGAAGTGCTGCCACTTAGAAGAAAACTCACAAGGCTCTTTAGTGCTCTGGCACTTAGCCCAAGCTTTTAAAAGTATTTTTGGGGACTTAATTGTCAAGTAACACTTCATAATTAGCCCTTCTTGTGCTGACCACAGCTTGTGAAAACCAGATTCTTTAAATTGTCCCTTTTTGGGTATCTCAGAATTGAGGCTCCCTTCTTCCCCTAAAGAAAAAGGTTTGTTCCTCAGGCAAATTCTTGTCCTTGATCTCTCTAGATCTGATGTTTTTACCTTTATGCCTCTCTATAGCCTCTTACTCCAGGCGTAGTGACATTTACTTCAACAGAGCTCTGCCCAAGCGTTGTGCCGYAGTGACATATCCAGACTTGGTTCTTCTGTGCCTGCAGAAGTAAAAGGTGTCCCATATGTATCAAGATGACAGGGCAATGTGTTGAGAACTTTTACATATGAAGAGTCTTAAGATACCAGATCAAAAGAGATTGCAGAAGTGATAAATGTCATTTATACACTGGCAGATTAATATCATGGCAACGTCTGGATTTTCATCTAAACATCACCGGGAAAAGTTTGACAAGTCTGGGATAGTATGGCATGGCTATTTCTCTCATTTGGGCTGATATTTGCTTGATCTGCTCATATCTTAATAAGTTTACTCTGAGCAGAAGAGCAACTCTGCGTCTTCCCTCCTGGCAAAAGATACACAAAATACCTTTTTATCTCAATGAAAAGTTTGCATTCTTCTCCAGGAATTCAGAATCTTGCTATTGCTAAAATATCCTCCTATCTTTTGGTAATGTGGTTGTATTAGGAATGGCAGATTGCCTTTGGTACTCCTTTGTTCTGAAGTTTTAGTAACGAAGTGTCTGGATACAAAACTTTGTCATATTATGTTTTGAAGGTTTTGTAGCAGCAGAAAGCGGTATGCATCTACGAGCATTTATAATGGAGAAAAGCTAAGTGATAAAGTGCACCTTTAACGTAATGACAGTAATTCAGTCTCAGACAGTGAATGCTATTATACCCTCTTTTAAAGACTAAAATCAGTCAATTGAAATGACAATTATGATAATCCTCATGTAATGAAGATTATTTTGAAACAAAAGTCTTTTTTGGTGTGTGTGCCTGTGAATGTGTGTGTATTTACTGTACCTAAGTACAATCTTGATGTTCTGCTTGGCTGGAAATTCTATACAAATATACCAGTATTTTCTAACCATKCTGCTGGTTTCAATTGATATTTAGCGTAAATTGATTTCTTTAAAATAAAAAAAAAAAAAAAAACCACACAACCAAAAAAACTCCCTAAAAACAAGCTTTATATGTTTTGGCAAAATACTCCGAGCATACAGCTTAAAGAAATGGGCAGCCTTATAAAAGTGGTTAGCTTGATCAGTCTCAGAATATGACATGATAATTTCTCCCCAAAGCACCCAGTGCATTTACCCTGTGTTTTATCTTAACTTTCTAAAGGAAGCTACTGTGAGCTTCCAACAAACCATATGAATAGTTAACAGTGAGCAACAGTTCCAGCAAACGTTATTCTAACTAGGAGTCAGTCTATGATAGGTGGCCTGTCACAGTTGACTGAGTTGAAAGAGAACATACTGATCATCTGAATTTAGTTCTTATGTTGGCTAAGATTTTCAAAGTCGTCTAAGGAAGCTAGGCACCTAATCCTACAAAACTACAACAAAAGTTATAATTTTTCTAGGGTTCCTTTGAAAAACTCGTTCTGTTTTAACAAATCAAGGCACTCACAAACATTATACAGCAGAAGTAAAATGCCACAAAAGCYACAACAGAGACACGCACATACAGGGAGTTCAAATGAAAAGGAAGATAAGGAAACTATTTGCTGGGGCAAAGGGGGTGATAAAGCAGGTAATAAGTACAAGATGACCATAGGCAACTTGCCTCCATGGTCTGACATGAATGTTACATAGGGCTTCTGCCCTATGAAACAGTTCTGACCTAAAATGCAGTAAATATTAGTATTAAGATTACAAAACACATTGGAGAGCTATAGGGACACTTCAGCCAAACAACGAAGATGCTTGTTAGCAAAATGTAGCTACGCATTTTGTATATTACGGGCTGCCTCAGTTGTTCTGAGTCTTGTAATGATACTCCTTACCCACCTCTGCAAAATGCTTTTTAGGAAAATTGATATGTAAATATTGCTAAATATTTTTTGTTCCATTGCTCAGTTGATTTCAAAATAGAGAACTAATCATAAGCCTCACAGAAAATCCCCAAGAGATTCCCTTAAGCCAGGTGGCAGTTTACCTGTAGTGTTTAGCAATCATATAGGATGCATTCCTTCTTTGTTGAGGGATGGTAATTAGGATCAGGTGAATTTGTATTTTGCTTGCAGAGCTTTATTAATGTGAACTACCCTAAAAGTGGTAGCTCACATTAATAAAGCTGGTTATTTCTGGTTAATAAAGATGGTTATTTCTTCTTAGACCTGACCTAGTTCTAATAATTTGCCATTCAAAAGATGCAGAACTTAGATCTTTGCAGGAAGTTGTTACAATTCACTGTGAACAGTGGCCTAAAAGGGTTGCCATATGCAGTCAAATACATTGGCACAGTAGGGAAATGTGATCTTTTCTAAGGCTATTATTCTAATCATTTCATCTAGTCCCTTGTCCAAATATAATATGCACTGGCACAAAGTTAATTTCATTTTTTTTTAATCCCTGCAACAGTACAAAAACCCATGACAAAGCATGGTGTCAAACATGTGCTTTTAGGGAGTCCTTCATTGCCTGTTAATTGTACAATGCAATTGTGTCAAAGTGGTCTAGATGACATTGCTCTGCTGACTGTTTTGTGGCGATGTTTAATAGCTGGAAGGCCAAAYGCAGTAGCTGGCATTCACTTTCAATATGTCTTAGTTACTGAGTATGGTTTCACATGTACACATTTCAGTGATGAATAGCTGATTGTACCCTTCCGCACACTCTTGTTTCTTGGTTTTTTGAACTGTCTTGGCCCTGATCCTGCCAGCAAACTTCACCCTGGCTCTGCATGAGTCCCTAATGCAGTAGTACGGACTTCAGCTGAAAAGCTTGCCAGGGTGTCTTCTCAGGCTTGTATCCATTGCAGCACAATGGCCCCAGGACTAGCTAACGAAATTGTTGGGCAGATTTTAAAAGTGGTGTCTAAATCTTACAGGCCAAACTCTGCCCTGATCTTACGTCAGCAATCACACAAGAGAACTCAACTGGCTGTCCTGCCTCTCCTTCTCCCTCCACTGTTCATGAAGAAAAGGAACAAAGCGTTAGTCTTTTTGCCACTCCAGAAAGCTGCATTGTACCTGAAGGTCTGACATAAGAGATCCACAGGAGCAGACTGAATCACTTCTCTTTTTTTTTTTTTTTCCATCCTTAGCTGGTGACTAATACTAATGCTGAGAGCCCCAGAGATACACACCTGCTCAGCAGTTGCTTCAGTGGGAGTCAGGCACTAAAAGTCGCCAGCAATCCAGGCCCATGTACTCGCCCAGCATTTTGTCTTCAAGGCTCCTTGCAAATGTTAATTAATCCTCACAACATTCCTGAGAGGGATCCTACCCCTATTGTCCTGAAGTGAAAACTGAGGGAGATAATTAGAGCCTTGTAATGAAGTAATGTCCGATGACCTGGAGCCCAATCTGCTGTCTGGGTCAATAGATAATGTCCCTGGACTGACTAATTGTAKGCACCTAATTGTATTAACATGCAAAAGCAGCAATTCACGCCATGGCAAAGAAATCATCACCCCCAGCAGTCCTTCCCTCTTGGAAAATTACGTCACCTCAGGGCTCTGATTCACAATCCCTGTCAAATTTAGCTGTGGCAACTAAAGAAACTGCTGCCTCTACTCCTGTCACAGCTAAATCTGAACACCCCTGCTCAGGAATGAGACAGCAAATATTCTCCCTTATTAAGGGTAAAATATAGCATTGCACATTATCTTGGAAAAACACTGTAAGCCCAGGACTGAAAGTGGATAACATCTTACCTTCAGCACGTGCAAAAAGATGGAGCAGGTCACTGCCCATTTCTGACTCAGTTTCTCTCTTTATATTTGCTGTTGATAAAGTACAAGCTTCCCCTAATTCATATGCTTAAATTTTGTCTTCATCAACACTATGAAGAAATTATTAAGACAGGACTCTAATGAGCAACTAACTGTTCAWCTCCATCCTGAATTGGTGGACTGAACATTGGCTGATCACACAGAGCAGCTTTGAAATTCCAGCCTTGAAGTCAGTAAATTTTTTGGGAAAAAGAGGAAGCACCACTGTCATGCTTAAGACTTACTGCTGCTAGAGCTGATCTAAATGATTTCAACCGAGATAAGTGGATTGTAATTTAGGGATTCTGTCAGAGTTTATTTCTTTGCTGATATTTTTGACTAAAAAAATCTAGTTTTTCAATGGAAAAGCTGTAATATTTCCATGGCAAATGTAGGCAAATTTAAATTTTGAGCAAAAGAGAATGCTCTGAAATTGAATTCCGCAGAAATATGTATTTTGATTTTTTTGAATCATTGTGTTGTGTGTAGAAAGATTGCAATTGCCTGAAGGACTAAAATTCAGCAAATAGTTCATATCAATAACTAAATGCATTCTCCTATAGGAAATATTGGTTCCATTATTATACATTTAATGTCAGAAAAAATCTTTTCAGCCTCAGGTGTTTAGGATTTGGGTTTTTTAATTATTTCCCTCTCATCCCCCCCATATTACTGGTGTCCCAGAAGTTCATGTGTATTTTACTGACTTTGAAACAATGTTTAGGGACATTCCAAAGGAGGGAAAAAAAAAAAACAAAAAAACCAACCAACCAAACAAAAAACAACCACAAACCCAAAACTTAGATGTTGCTACCTCTCTCATATGCTGAAATGCAAAGCAATTGCATGTCATCAGAAATACATGTTTTCCCTCCCTCTATTACAGGCACTCCTCAGTATAAAAATTCTATTTGAAAATTTAGACAAGCACTACATTCTGTAGTCCTGAGACTTAACAGAGTAACACGATGAATTTCAGAAGCATCAGCGTAAACATGAATGCAAATTGCCAGGGTTTGTATGCAGCTACATCCATCCTTCAAACTTTTTTTTTAACCTACCTTGTGGCTAATGACCTCAGGTGGGAATATGAGAGTATTGCATTTAAAAAGCAGACAGAAGCCAAATGTAGGTTTTCTGCTGTTCTATATGCTCTGAAGAGACAGACCAAAATCAGAAACTTAATCAGAACACCTTCAATTTATTTTTGCTAGAGTTGAACTCAGCAAAACAACAACTGCTTTTTGATTTTCCATCACAGAAGTCTGACAAAAGCAAAATACAGTGTTGGAGACTGGCTTCTAAAATACTGTAGAGAGAGAGCATTCTGCGATTGATCTGTGCTCTTTAAGAGAGGGCTTTGCTTCATTGTTCAGCTTGACACCACAGCCCTGAAGGAGAAGACTGGAGAGGGATCCACACTCGCTGCTCTAGCAGCGTCTCTCATCCCAGGGGCCAGCAATCACACCAACCTCAGGGGGCCCCAGAGCCTCTAAAGAATACCAGCTCCTGCAGCAAGCTCAAGGCCAATGTCTGCTAATGGCCAGTTCATCTGCTTTTCTTCTGCTAAACTTTGCCAACCCAAGAAACTGTGGTTTTCAGGTTGCTCTGAGACCAGATGGCTTTTAGATGCTGGGAAATAACTCCCTGATTGAGAATCACCATTAAAGATGGTAAATTGATATAGTATTAAAAATAGTAATAAAAGCCACTTACATAATTTTGCATTTTCATACACTTAAAGAATGTCAATTTATTGAAAAAAATAACTGTCCACTTACATCCAGCAGACTGAGCCAATAATAATGATGTATTTTACAATGTATGAACTTTGCCATGTGATGTAGAGGTATCAAAAAATCAATACAACTAAATTGACAAGTTTGTCAATGATTGAAATTAATTTCCTTTTTTCTGGTACTTCACTAAACTGAATTCCATAGTGTCATATTAATTAACATCCCACTCRGATGGTCTGCATAGCTGGAAAACAACTAGGTTATTTCTGGATGCATTCAGGGAAAGGGCTGTATTATAAGCAGATTAAGACAGTAGAAAGTATTCATATGTAGCCACAAATTATTTACTTACTAATTTAACTGCAAAGACTCTTTGAAGTTATCAAGGTTAAAATTTCCAAAAGACASCAGTCATGTTGGATTCTCAGCTGGACTCTCAGGACCCAGTGTTCTCGGAAAATGTGTATCTGTGGCATTCCAGAAAATCTGGGTCTATATCTGATGCAGAATTGCAGTATTTGACCAGAAGCAGGCCATAAGACCCAGTAACTCATTTAGCAAGTAACTAGCACAMTGACTAAACTGGGTGGTTGTGTCTCATGGAACTCAGAGAATCCAAAAAACAGGCACAAAACTTAAACAGGGTCACAGGGGAAAGGCCTTCATARTTTCTGAATATAAACTTTTGGAGATGCTCGATTTAACATTAAACAGACTTAAGATGAAGTTTAGAGAGCTGGACTGCAAGTGTTATGAAATCCTTCCTCTTACAAAGGTGAAAGGGATCAGGACTTGCAGCTATGATATGCAGCTATCTTGTCTTTCTAGTCTTGTTTTGGGGGAGTCAGTGAATTTAATTTGAAAGACCCTTTGGTTTTGGTTTGTTTTCCTATTAAATTCCAGACAACAAGGAGTTGTCTGAGTTTTTCAGACTAAATATTTTGTTATTTGCAATTATGTTTCTACAGCTGAAATCAAGCAGCTGGATCAGAGAGATCCTCTGGGACGGGTGCTAAGGACCATGTTTTTCACCTTGGTCTTTTGGGCTATGCCCTTAATTGGAGCTTAGTGTCCCATTAAYGATTGTGCCTCCTGGGATTTATATGACCATTTCAGAATTGCAGTTTCTGCCTAATGTACTGCTGAACAACAAAGAGTCCTTGTAGTCATATCCCAAAGGCCCCCCTATTAAATATACAGCAGTTCTCAATTAACCTGATGTTTAAAAACCACAATAGCTCTAAAGGCTATCTGCTTAGGAAAGTCCCTGGCCTAAACTGATATCATTTAATTGTCCCCTAATGCAATTCTGTCCATATGCAAAGACCAGCTTGCATGTGACACTAATAGTTGACTTCATGTTCTGCTGTGACCAGGCTAACAGATTTCTGTACCCATAAGTATCAGTTTCAAGGCATTAGGATACTGAAATTAACCTTGATTGTATCTCAGAGTTCACAGTATCTGCAAGTTTAGAGAGTAAGCACAAGTTCCTATGAAGTTTAAGCCACTGCAGGAATAATATGTCACAGCTCTTTCTGTGAGATCAGGAGGGTGGATACGAAAAAACAAGATGACAAATTCACTAATCTCAGCAGCAGTGTGGAAAGACGGCGCTGACATGTTTCCATGCTCAGGAAAATGAATTCCAGCACCTTCCTGAAACACCTGTGACAAGCCAAATCTTAAAAAAGACGACCAATTATTTAACCACAAAAATACAGACAACTATACTACACAAAGTCAACTTGTCAAGCTAAAATTAGGTTTCAAGTAAGGAAACCTATGCAAGCTGTTATTATTTTCAAATGCTCAAAAAAGAGATTTCCTGACCTTCCTAATACATTTGCTCCTACCTCAGTTTCAAAAAGGGCTGGTGACATAGCCACTGATCCGTAGCCACTGACATAGCTGCTGATCCTCTGAATTTACTCAAGTAGAGAGAAAATACGTAAGGTCTGCACAGGACCAAAGAATATGGCTCAGCACCAGATATATATTTGCATGTGTCTAGTAGAGGAAATTAAAAGCTTTCCCTTGTTGCTTACCTGAATTTCTGAGTTTTAGGCTCCTAGCATGCTCCTAGAATGCCTTCCTCGCTGGCTGATTCTCCAGGCTTTCCCATTTCAATTGGAAAAACGTATCAGCGGGAAGAAAAATCTGGTTCCCTGCAAAAAGCAATACAGACCAATGTTTGCAAAGTTATGGGAGGGGGAAAAAAACACAAAGAAAAACCAAAGACATGAAAGCAAACAACAGGGTGTCCATGCTTCACTTACAAYCCCATCATTCACCGGCACCTGGGATTTCTCTTTCTACCCACTGCTGAAAAACTTCCTCTGAGCTTTTAAAGATCAAAGCAAAATTTTAAAAACTGTGAAAGTTTTAGTAAAACCAAAACAAACAAAAAAACCCCTGAAAATTATCCTGTAAACCCCTGAAAATTATCCTGTGGGAACACAATTTGTTTTCAGAGAGAAGGTTTTTGGCAAAAGAAAAACAACAAATACCAAGTACTCTGTCAAGGGAGAGACAGGCCTAGTGGCCAGGGCACTGTAATATGTCTCTGGAGATCCCAGTTCAGAACCATAGATTTCTTGTGTGAGCCCAATGCCAGAAACACCAGCTGCCAGAAGAACATGACAATGAGAATGTTTGATTTCCTTAAAAATATAAATTTAGCTTTTGCTAGTAAAGTATAAGTTCGAAGATGTATGCTAAGGGAAGCAGATATTGGGGTGTGAGAGGGAACAGAAATGACATTAGTTCTGAGYTATGATCTGATACGTTTCTATGAATAGATTAACTCTGAAATTCACTCCCCTAAATAATTCCTTCCAGCCAATGGCTTTGGAGCTCTGATTCATCATCCCAAAGCTTTAACAAATGATAAGGCTAATGTGAGGTGCTTTCCCATAAATAACGTCCAGCTGAGCACAGGGAGGTATAGGTTCTAGAGAAGGAATGACCTATGCTGACCATAGAGACTGGGAAGTTACTCATCGCTGATGGTTAGAAAGTACCTCTTAATGAGAAGGGGAGTCCCAGTAAAGGTTATCATCAGAGAAATTTCCTAGGATATCTCCAGGATCTCAAGAATGTTTTGATCTGGCTCCTAAACTGTTCTTTGAGTCCCTCTCCAAAAAAAAAAAAAAAAAAGGGAACATCACTAATATTCAAGAGTTAAGAAAGAGGGGAAAGCATATGGAATCACTGGTGTAGTCTCCCCAGGGGACCTCAGGGAATTGGGGAAGTGCATTTCTGCTCTGCTCTCACCCCATTTCCCTCCATTGCCCTCTTTCTTTTCCTCTTTTGCCCCTTCTTCTGCTACAACTCATCTTAACATTTTTTATCTGTTTACAGCTTGCTGATCCAATTCATCAATCTGGCAAGGAGATCTCTACCTCTTTTTGCTGAAAAGTTTTTATTTTTCTGATGTTTTACTTATTGAATCTCTTTCCCATATAATCAAATGAGGTGAACAGCAGAGGCATATAGCCAGGGCGGGGGAAGGGATCTCCAAGTATCAGCCATGGTAAACTGTTAGTCTAGCCTACGATGACACACAAAACTATGCCTAATGGCTCACTCCTATTGAAAGGGGGTGGGCTTGCTCCCTCTCTTGGGTCAGTGGCTCTGGTGTCAGTATGAGTCAATTATAACTCAGCAGAGAAGTATCTCCTCTTTTTTTTTTTTTTTTTTTTGTTCTTTCCTGATCTAGTTTCTGTAGATAAGTGAGTTAAATTGACTAACTGAAGCACCCAACAGAAGCCAGACTCATCACAAGGCAAACAACAGATGTGCAGAGCTAGGACTGGATAGGAGTTAGGGTATAGGACAGTTAAGCTCCACTCCTCGACGGTGATGATCTGGTACATTGGCTCAGATGGTCCTGGAAAAATGCCTGGGGACACAGAAAGCCGAAATGACTCAAAGTTAATTCCAGAGAAAATTTTGATGAAGTTATAGCTTGCCATTGCCAAAAGAAGGAGGTCCCACTAAGGCAACTAACTTGCTGAATCAACAGGAAACAAACCAGGGGGGAGGGAAAATGGTTTTAACTGGCTTAAAGAGATGACTTAGCCCAACAAAGTATTCAATAATTTCCAAGCTAGTCCATGGGAGAGGACCAGAGTGCACAGATCAGCATGAAAAAACAGGGGACGAAAAAGGCAAAAGTTGTTGGTCATRGTTTACAACTTCACCTGGTGCTTTGCATGTTCACCAATCTCTTATCTGAACGCCTGCAGCCATTTCAGTGCATTTCCATTAACTTCTCTGTGAGGTAGCTAAGGTTACCCATGTCTTGCAGATGGGGAATTGAAACAAAGAGTGCTCAAATAATACACATTAAGTCGCAGAGAAAATAGGGGTCTGCCTGGAATCTGAACTGAAAATTTCCCAAGTTCTCTGGTGTTAACAAGGAAGAACAAGTTGCTCCTGGTTCTGAAGACCCCAATGAAGGCAATGAATGAAGGACACAAATGATAGAACTTACATTAAAAATCCACCTTTACCACACTCCTCACAGAAGCCTTGATTATTCAATATGTACTGTCTTCCTTCACAATGTTTGTATTATTAAACAAAATTTGTATTGTTAAAGATTTTTAAAAAAGAAACTTCAGTAAGTACATTGAGAAAGCAGCAAATGCACTTAAAGCAGAAAGCTGCCTTTATCATTATAATAATAGCATGGAAGAGCTTTATAAAAAAAAAATCAAGTGTACAAATTATCCGACATTCATTGCATGACATCCTGACAGCTATGTTAGTCCTGTTAAAAATATCCAGGAGGACGGCACATTGCAGATGGTACTTCATAATGCGTTCACTTAAAAGCAGTCATTCTCTACCTCAGAGAGAGCGCAGCTTGATGAAGGCCATAGGACACTTGGTTCAGCCAGTAAAAGCTGCTTGATGAGGGCATCTTTATTTAGTTAGTTAGCAACTTATTCATTCATTCATTTTATGCAGGAAAATTTTATGAAACTTGAAGGAAAAATCATAGCCTTGCACCTTCTTTGTGCAATCCAGAATCTAGTTCAAATAATGTCTGCTTCTCTGAGAATTACAAGTGTGAAAAATGGGTTAAAATGCCCTAGACTTTCACCTCTGGAAACATGAGCTCAAACCTGACTTCCTATAGGTTACCAGTGAAATGATTGACTATTTGTCAGTGCCACAAAGCCAATAAATTACTGGGCAACCTGATAGGATTGATTGTCAGAAGATGCCCGGGAGTGGAATATCCTGCCCGGGATGAGGTGTCTAAGGAGAACCCTACAAGTGACCTTCAGGAACAGTCCATCTCACAACCCGGCGCTCGTCCCCATTCTGCTTTGCAACAGAAAAAAACATGTTTGCCTAGAATATCGTACAGGAGAATATTTTAATAAATACCAAGTAAAGAAATATAATTTTCTCAGCAAACAAGATGTCAACTCAACAGTACAAATGTCATATTTACATTCATCTTATTAAGATTTATACCTTTTAATGTTGGGCTTTAAGAATTATGCTATAAATGGAATATAATTTTCATATAAAAGGGATGGTATATTTTTAAATCAAGCCTGTAGAAACTCACTCATCAGTGGTTTATGAAACTTGAGTACACTGATGCTTCAGTACTCAATTAATGTCAGGCAATATGGATTTCAATCTGGCTTGAAATATATTTAAACAAATGAAGTAGATACAAATGTTGGCTCTTTGGCCAGCCAGAGCTAAAAATCCATTTTCTACCCCATTTATAATAAGAAGTAATCTGAATGTAATTTATCTAAAGCACAATATGTTTCCCTAATTTTTACATGTAACCATTACTTATAGTTTAAGTAATAGTTATACTCATGGATCTTAGTGCACTTAATTGAAAATGCATGGTATTAAAATGTAAGACTCCATCCTTCAAAAATAAAAGCATTGTCCTAAAGAATAATTGAAGTGGGGGAGCAGGGGCTGGGAAAAGGCAAAGGAAGGGAACCTTAACAAAAATCCTTAAATGCAAACATTTCTTCCCCTTTATGTTATATTAGGGTTGTGTTTGAATGAAATTAGTCTCTCTCAGCCCCATATTTCAGTTCAGATTACAAAATTCTCTCATCTGATTGTCACATTTTGCACTGAAGTCAAATCCTTCTGCAGCAGAGTGACATGTCAAGGGTGACAGTGACAAATTGTCACTAAGTAAAGAATAACACATGACAGGGCGTTTGGCCATAATGAGATATATGCATGCCTCGAAAGCGTTTGCAGGCATGAGGCTGAAGGGCGATTGCTCCCAGCACTCATAATGTTGCTAGGTCTCATTAAGACTTTACATGCACTGGAATAGATTTCTAGTGATTAAAAGAAAAAAAAAAAAAGATTTATGAATGAGTAAATCATGGCAGCAAGTTTTATTTTTATTCATACTTACCTAGAAGTTTGTATGGCTTATAAGGCTGGGGCGAAAAAGGAGAAAGGGTCTTTTATCCCTCTTTTAAATTTTTTATGCTACTGTCCATCACAGCAACGTGCAAGTTCCATCCCCTCTAAATGAATAACATCAGTGAAATCTTTGGCCTAATGGACTTGATGGTGTTCCCTGACATGTATTCATTTGTAGCCATAAACTCTACATGGGCAAGGTGTTACTCTTCAAATATATAATGATTTTATTAATGTCCCTTTTTGTTGATGTGGGTTTAGAGGTAATTCAGGGGCATGTCAAAGTTCACAGAAAGGTTTTTAACTTATCCTTTGTGATTTGATTTCTAATGACTTTTTAAACTTAGTACCTCTTAATTAATTATAAGCACAACCGCTAAATCCTGACAAGACTATCATAACATAGGGACTTTTATGAAGAAGGTCAGGCCTGTGGTTAAAGGGACATAGGAAGTCATATATTCAGCTCAGCCAGTGTCTCTCACTACCAGGGAAGGAAGAAGAGAAGATGTTGTTACAGAGTTTATTGCAGTCCTCATTCTAGAGGTCTGGTTGACTCAGGATTCAGGGCAAGGTATAGGACAGTTGTTTGTACAGAGAAAAACTTGAAGTYGGGTAAAGAGAAGTGGGTAGTAGCAAGAGCAGGTTGACTGAGCTTTCCATGCCTCAGTTTCCTTGATTATGAAAGGCTGCCATGAAATTTAATTTCTCCACCATCTGTAGAGCACACAGAGCTTTTGGGGCTAAGAATCGTCCAGCTTCTTGGTATTAATTTCAATGTATGAGAAGTTTGCAACCACAAGCAATAGCAGTCAGTGACTTTCTCCCATTCAAGAGAAAAAAAAAWTTAATTTTTGTCTAAAAGTGAAAGCCAAAGTCTCATCCCATTCTCCCCTACAATACATGTACTGTCTCATTTTGCTTTAAAAAATGAAGAGGTACCAGCAACATTGTGGTTACTCATCAGGTATCCCAATATTTAGGAAACTGCAGTGATATTCCCAGATTTTACCATTCAAGAAAGCTAGCGGGTGATAGTATGTTATATCTTTTGTCTAATCCATGGAGCGTTAGGATCACCTTCTCCTAAACAGAACTCCCTCATATCTCTGAAGAGGGAGAGAACTATCATGACACACAGTGAAATGGAAGAAAGGATGGCTGCTTTGGAAGAGAGAGGAAAACAAAGACAGCCCCAAAGTCCAGAAGCTGAGACTGTGTCCCTGCTTGGATGCCTGACACGAGAGCCCCTGCTTGTTAAAGCAAACCTTAGTGGCAAATTATTTTATTAGTCACAGAATACTTAGTATTTCTCTAGCATCTGTCATTTAAGAGCTTCACGGACCCTTCACAGAAAAATGTCTTTCCATTTTGCTATCAGATATGTGTCTTCATAAACTACAAGGAAGTTATGGACTCAGCTCAATCCATGAGAGAGCAGAAATAGGGAAAACAGATCTCCCAGATGTAAGGAATTTTTCCAGCATGATATTCTTCTGGATATCCTGAACTTATTTCCCAAATCTCAATCACAATAATGCATAAAACCAGAACTGATCTTGAAAGCCTTTCTGTTTGGATTTGAAATAAAAAAGAATCGGTGGGTGCTACCACATTCCTAGGAATGAGGCAAATCAGAGACACTTTCCATTATAGAAAATAATTAGAGCCTATCAGATTGGCCTGAGGCCTCGGATTCAAACCCTTACTCATGTAAATGACTCCCGCTGAGGTATTTTTCTTCCTGCCAAGGAGAGCAGTTTGTGCCCTTACCTCTCATCCAGCAGGTCCCCAACCATACATCCCAGCCTCTAAACAGCGGTGCCAATCACCAGCCTCAGCTTTCCCATTCAAACAATAAAGTCACAGGCCTCTTGGATCAGGGAACAACCCCTATGGCTGGAGCTGACAACCTTGGATTCGTCGCTCTCCCGGCAATAAATGAGTTATGCAAGTACATAAATTTCAATTACTCACTGCTTTGGAAAGGGATTTCTGGATTGTATTATCTGCGGTTATATCCTTGGCAGTGGGGCCACCCAGGCATTTTTCAAACAAGAGCGGCACCTGGGTTGTGGCATTCACTCGAATGGGCTGGTTTATGCTTGCAACCCTTAACTGTCCCACAGAAATATGTTTCACAGATGGGATGGTCATTGAAACAAACTGGGAAGTGAACACAATGATGGCAGTTTTATGCATTGGCAACTTGTCTGTTTTAATTTTAGACTTTCTTGATGGCTGTGTTGGCCCTTGACAGCCATGGCCCCCGGATATTACAGAACAGGATTTTTTTATTTTTTAGATAGTACCATTTATACTTATTATATCATAGCCTTCTACAAAGCAATGCGTTTGCTGCTGCTATTTATGGAGAAAAATTATGACAACAAGCCTAATTGTCGATTCGCACCCATGAACTCTAATCTGCTTTAGTATATTGTCGTTGTTTGCATTGCGCCTGTCCTGGTGCACACATACAAGGGGTGGTCCATGTTGAGTGGAACAGAGTATGGAGACGTGCCCCAAAGACACACAGAGACTCCCAAGCTTTAGGGTGTCCTACCCTCCTGACCTGAGCACCTCGCACCCTGAGGAGACAATGCCTTCCTGTGGGTTGTGGGGAGCACGTCAGCCTCTAGGAATTGTCCAGGTCTCTTGAGAAGTCACGTGAACAGTCAAGAGAAACATTGTAAGCAGAAGTGGATAGAGGGAGCATGCCCAAATTTGTTTATATGCAGATCCGGGRTCAGGTCAGCTTGGACACAAAAATGAAGTGAAGGCAAGTTCAGGATCTCCCCAGAACTTTCCAGCTTCAAGAATGTAGGACCTGGTGGATCCCCAAAGAGAAACATTAACACTGGATGTGGGAGGCCAAGTGCTTCTGGGGATTCAGTCTGCTCACCATCTATCCCAAAAACCAAGAATACTAATTAAAGCCTCAGGGAGCTAATTGGACTCAAATAAATGAAGCTGCAGTAGCCAGAGAATTTTGAAACCAAGGAGGCTGTGGATCCTTTCTCAAAGGAACAAGCAGAGAGGGAAGTGTGAGGAAAAAAGCAAACTGAAAGGACCACAGGAATGTGCATGGAGGACCTCAAAGTGTGTATAGATTAGCGTATTTTGAATACATTTGGATACCAAAATATACTGAACAAATGTGGTTTGGTTTTGATTATTGAACATTCCTTTATGTTGCCAAGTATAATGGAAGCAGTCTTCCTGTTCAAATAGGGAATACAGAGACAGGTCTTAGTTAAGGTAAGCATTATAAACAGTTAAACAAAAGAAGGTGGAAAAGACCAACATTCTGAAATGAAAATGTTTTGCTTTTGCTGAGTGACTTTAAAACATGGCTGGAAAGTAGATCCTAGCCTCTTTCCACCTGATGTCATAGTTTTCCATTTTTACAGTCTATGGTAATTGTATAAAGCTTATACTGAGGTGAGAAAAGGCTCACAGAAATGCTCAACAAGTTCCTAAAGCCTCTTCTCCAAGGAATATTTCTCCAAGTGGTACTGCTGCATTCACTCCATCYGCATTCCCAGACATGGATACAACTACCTGGGAGGGGTGGGTAAGGAAAAGGCCAGTCTCCATAGCTGACGTTTCCAGGAGATTTACCAGTCTTGAAACTGAAGGTTGAAGTTAAAAAATTTGTGTTGTACAAGGGAGGAGATTGGTCAAATAGACTGCAGTGCATTGTGGATCTCTAAAGAAGCAGCAGGCATGCAGGGCCATGTTATGCCTTGTCCATCACCTGTGCAGTACCTGTCTGCCTGCCAGATCTCACCTGTCACTCTGCCTAGCATTTGCTAGCTGAGCACTGCGAAGCAGGCAGCAAGGGGAGAAAGGAGCATAGCAAAGGACGCAGCAGACTAGACAGTGCTGCATTTGAGTCTCGAAGTTCAGGAATACTCAGGGAGCTATGGCATTCCTTGTGACAGGAGGAAGCCTGCAGGCTTTTTACAACAGTGGTTTCAGACAAACCAAGTCCAGGGGACAGGAAAAATGGTACCAAGTGACTTTCCCACCACCTCCAGCCAAGCTTAAAAATCTGTTCAAATGGGAATTGAGTCCTGAGCCTTTCAACAGAAACCTCTTTGAGCTGAGAGTAAACGAGAAACAGTTCTAGGGTTGTCTCTTTTTTTAGTTTGGATGTGTTACTAACACAGTATAACGCTACAGTCAGCTACACATCATCCCAACTGTAAAAATTAAAAAGAGCTGTTGAATGTCAAGTGATGAAGCACTAAGTGTCACAACTTCAAAAGTCCTGTTTTTCTGGCAATATTTACTTATTCACATGACACATTAACATATGTAATAAGTACATAAAAGAACAAATGTCATATGGAGAAGAGAAATCAATGTGTACCCATAATATAGTGAACAGTATCAGAAAAACCTTAGATTGTTTTAATTTCTTGACTCATATACCTGAAACACAACCCCTATGCTGCAATAGCACTTTTTTCCTCTGTGACTGTACAGCACCTCGCACTGTCAGGGTCCATGACTATTGCTACTCTTTTCTGCCTCAACACACCTAACAGAGAAGAGTTTCCTTTTCAAAGAATTTCTTCTAGAGGCGTTTATGAAAAAAAAAATGAGATAGAGCTATAAAGAAGAGCTATTCTCTAGGAAGTTATTTTGAGCATCTTTATCTCTAACTTTGCCAGCAAAGACTCATCCCATCAGTCCTTAACTCATATAAGCAGTGCACGTTATTAAGCCATGAGGCTGCCACAGGATTATTGTGTAACATTATAACCAGATCTTGAAAGTTCGTTTTGTCTCGGCTTTTCAACTGGCATACGCTTAACTGCTTTGCTTGCTTCCAAATTATGTCTAATGTCCATTGCATGTGTCATATGGCAAACATCAGCCAGTTCTGTGAAAGCTGTTTCTAAACATGTTTGGTTAGATTTTTTTTAAGGCAAGTTCATTTCCTCTGCCAAATTTAAAGAATAGACAGCCTGACATGTATGCAGCATTTCAGCTTCACGGTCAATGGTCTTCATTCGTTATTTGGGTGTGAAAATAAAGTGTAAGAAATGAAATGCTGCTACAGCCTTCCCTACATCTGATACTAGTAATCGGTTCCTCCAATGAGAATATTATGGGTTTGGTACATATGCAAAGAAAATAGAAACACAAAGGCAAATGATGAAAATGTATGAGCCAGATACAAAAAAAAATTGCATTATATTTTAGGCCAGTACATCCTAGACCTAAACGTTTTTCTTCTCCAAAAGAATAAAGATTGTATTGATATTCAGCTACTAAGTTAGAACAGATACATGTTGCCATTTTAGACTTCTAAAGAGTGTGGAGATCTGTGGCTAAATAAATCTCCCAATTTTTTAACTAGCAGAACAGTAGCAAAGATGCTGACTATGTGCTGTTCATTATATAAACTAATACATTTGACAGCTGAACTGAGACTCTCACTGTTACCTTCAAACTTGAACTTCGACTTGACCTAATCCCATATCAAATGATAACAGTTTACCATCTGTCCTTGGTCAGCCCAATGGAAGACTTCAAAGGATAGATTTAATAGCATATAGTTTGGCCTTGACATACAGACTGTGTCTGTTCTTACTTAAAGAACAATAAAACCTTGTATTTCATTTCTTTTTTTTTTTTCTTTTTTTTTTTTTTAACAGATGGAGGGCTGGTGTCTTATTCCATTCTGTCACCCCATCTGGATGCCTTAAATGTGATACTAAGGGAAGCATGGGGTGAGCCCACCAAAAGCTCAGTTCAAGTTGAGATACAGTGAGAAAGGAAAGAAAATAGACTGATACCTATCTTGCGTCATGGCAAATTAAAGGCATTTAAGGCTGCCATAGGGGAATGTGGAGAAGAAATCAGCACTGACTTCTGAAATAACGATGGCAGAACGTAGCAATGCAGCATTGGAGTGTGCTGCAAGCTCTCAAAGAAGTACAGATGCTTCATCAGTGACACCTAATTGAAAATAAACATTTTTGTCAGTCAGTTTATGTGGCACTTTGCAAAGCAGCAAACCGCAAGTCTAAACATCACAGGAATCTCTTTCTCCTTACTGTTGCTCCTGAGATCTCACCTGGCTGAGTTTACCACAGGAAAACCGTTGGGGAATTCAGAGAACGTGTTTTACTCTCACTGCRAAATTAACTATTTTGCTGTTTTCTGAATGAGCTCTTTGTTATAATCAAGAGTTCAAAAGTTTTTTTGTGAAACACCCCAATGCTTCAATACAGCGATGGCATTTTTTTAACTCAGAGAAGTACATTCAGTTAACATTTTTTAAGGGGTGAAGGACCACTAAAATCATTTAATCTGAGCTACTATCTATTTAACATAGGGCAAAGGATTGAACCCAGTAATTTCTAAAGTAGAATATATTTTCCTTACTATGAAAATGTAGTAGAGTAGTAGTATGATTATAACCAATATTGCACCAGTGGATGCTGGCTCCTTTGTCTGCAAATGCTCTGCAGAGACAGCTAAGGATGAGGTCTTCTCTTTTCACATATCTGAAGTAACTAGCATATTCAGCAGTGCTATAAAATAATAAATAGCAAATGGGTTTATTTTTAGTGGGCATTCAGAGTTTACTGTGGTCATTTACATATGTGGACCCAAATTCCCTTGAATTGCAGAACAGTGAAGCAAAAGCTTATCAATGGTGGTGTGCTTTCATGTTAAGGTGATGCCCCTGATCCTATAAGCCAGAGCTTCAGTCCCCAGTTACCTTTAACCTAATACTTTAAACCTAGTGACTCCTGACATTAAGAAACTTGGGGGAAGAAATGAAGGGTGGCAGGATAATGCAAAGGCAAATGATTAATGAATATGAGGAATTTMTCCCTATCCCTTCCCGGTGTCTGTATCCCTCTGTAGATATGAAAAAGCAATGTAATTCCCCTCCCTCCTAGCAAAGGATGTTGGATCAGTCACCATCGACAAAAATGCATCATAATGTTGTCATGTCAATCAAAGCTTTGACAGACAATGCCAAGTCCAGTGGCCAAAACTTTGTAAAAGTATGAACAGGTTTCTGCTCAATGAATCTCTGCATAGACCGCTCTAATCATATTTGAGCATATTATTTACCAGGTGAACCAAAATAAAGGAAGAAAGAGAAAAAAATCAAATTGATCCAGACCAAACATATTTTTGTGTTTTCTGTGACAAAGATAAAACCCCTGCATTTTGTTTGGATTGAAACAAATCATTTTGGTAACTTCTTTTTTTTAAAAAAAAAAAAAAGCGGTGAAAATGCAAGTCTAAATTGGTACAAAACTGCTGATGCCAACTTTCCCCGTTTTCACCTCTGACTTTTATTCACAAATTGCAATGCTTTGGTAGATCACTTGGAATGGAACAGCCCTGTTTTCAGTCTCCCAGGACAGCACCCCAGCCCTGAAGCAATAAAGCTATTTGAGGTATGAATCTCTCCTATTGACACTGTTCCACTTTGGGAAATAAGCATTTCCTAGATCAAAGACTGAAACTTGAGTGGATATCTTAAACACAAGACTGCATAATTACGTTATATAAAATATATCTAGCTTGAAAGCTCCAATGTAATCTCAGCTTCAAAATGCACTCTGGCTGGGGAGTTATGTACTCTTCTGACACACAGGAAGGGCTTGATTTAAATCCCTGTCGTCGGTTCCTCTGTGAGAGACCGCAGGACAGTGCTTCCATGGAGAGCAGCTCCAAGGAGCCAATTTTTCAGGAAATAATAAATGAACGTGCATCTGCATATGTGCTGCAACTTCTGTGCAGTGGAGAACTGGGAAGGGAGGATTTAAAYGTGAAAACGTCTGTTCTCTACCAGTGCCTTGGGCACTCAGCATGAGGCAGGCCAGCCGGCACCTAAACACCTAAATCCCCAATCCCCGCCTGAACCATGAGGGAATGGCACCTGCCAGCGTTTCAAAGTGGAAATCTTCAGAAATGYGTTTGTTCGTTGGTAAGGTGTGTTTCTACCTCATTTCCTCTAATGGACGTTTCTCCTGTTCACTAGCACGCTTTTACTGGTGGTCTCATGGAGGTAACCAAAGCAGCCTGTCTGCTTTGAGATAAAACCTGCAATGATGCTGGGATCAGCACCAAACTGGGGGGAAAGGAAGCATTTTAAAGCCCTTTACCAAAGATCTCAATAAGTCTCAAAGACTCAGTCTGCAGCTCTTCCAAAGGAGTCAGGCTGGGGGATCCGTTCGAAGGCTCCAATAAGGTAGCGAACCTGTTTTCTTAACGATCCATCCTTTCTCATCTGCAGAGGGAAAGCAAGTCAAGTGTGTCCTTATACATTACTTTAGTAAAATGGATGTGCGGTACACACTTCATTACAACCACCATGGGGATTAAAAGTAACTTGAGCAAATGGCCCCAACTCCTTGTAATTATCTTCTGAAGACACTCGAAGACAAAAGAAAAAAAAAAAAACGAACTAGCTCAAGGACAGAACAGTTTGCCGAGGGACTGGTGAGCAGCTAACACAGGCCGTGGGCTCAGCAGTTCCCCCCATAAGCCTGGCTCTCCCGCACAGTGTCCCAGACTGACGGCAGGGGCGTTGGCCCCATGAGCCAGGGAGYGTGCAGAGCTCCTCAGAGAAGAAGGAGCCCTTCCATGGATGTCTGCAGGACAAGGCTGAAAGGCGTCTGGCTTTGTGTCTGAGCAATGCTGCCCTCCGATGGCATGTCGCTCAGCCCACTCACTTCCGTGCTGACACCCCTCGGTCTCAAATGCTTCAACAGGCCCCTAACCCCATGGAAAAGGCAAAAGGAGGGGGTACGTGACAATCAATCGGTTACTCTTTCTGGCTCGGGACCTCTTAAACATATTCCCAGATGACTGATCCAGCTGGCAGAGCCCCATACTCTGTCCAGGCCCTTGTACTGGRCCACAGCCCTGCCCAGCCTTCAGGCCCCGTTTCCCTCTGAAGTCTCTTGGCTGCAGAGCTCATTCCCCTGTTAACCCTTTCAGAGGTAATGCAACAGAGAAGCAAGAAGCTGAGAAGTTTAACTGAGAGCACAAATATTCTTTTAAAAACAAACCTTCAAATCGTGACAAGTAACAGGTCTGTAAGAAGCTCCTGACTAGAGTCGTGTGCTCCCTTACTGCACCATCCAGGGGGACTGCAACCCAGCCTGGGTCCTTAGGCCAACCCAGTACTGAGTCTCCTTCCTTCTGACAGAAGAGTAAGACCTCTCTTGCATAAAGATTTTTTTTTTTTAAAACAGTTTCTAGCTCCTTTCTTACCTACTTACTAGCAAAGTTCCCCTTTGTTTCCACAAAGTGGCTGCAAGTGGCTGTGGCATTGTCTCTGCAGACCCTGCTCATGGCACATCTCTACAGCTTTGTGTGGACTCCCTTCAATACAACTGCTCAGCCCTGGTAGCCCCCTTTGGGGTTTTCTCAGCTTACTAAAACATCTTTCCATTACACCACCAGTCTTCAGTTGAGTCAGTCAAGGCCTATTGTTTATTGGTGGGACCTGGCTTTAAGTCCTGAATATGTGTGAAGATTTATTAAATAAACACACCACTTTTCTGAAATGTGCCACAGAATACTAAAAGGTCAGCGAGTAGTTCAGCAACAACAGAGGCACCCACGTCTGAAACAACTTTTATGTGGACAAAGGCCCATGGCTACATTTTTGTGAATGCTCTTTGTGGAGAAGGAGGCTTGAACTGGGTACACCTCATGGGTTTACAAGCAGCTGCAGAATATAAATGTATAAGGGAAAGGAAATTATAAATTGGAGAGATTTAGCATGGCAGGAGAAAATGGCAATCCATGGACTCTGCTCAGCTCCAGTTGGTGCCCTGGATGATAACTGCATATTTTGTGCACTTAGTGAAGTTGGTTGCATAAGGCGCTCAGATACATGGAGCCACTTTTAGCTAACAGGGAATACTCTTCTGCCTCTCCCTCAACTCCCCCAAATACCTGTGAAATCACTTCTCCAGCACAGAAATAGGTCTGCCTTAAGCCAGCCAGCCTGCTTTCCAAATTCGCTGTGGTCAGAACTCTGCAGTTCTGAGGCAAACCTGAACCTAGCTTTTATGTAATAAAAAAGTAACTGACTTCGTGTTTACCACGTGCCTTCTCAGATGCTTCTCACATCTGGATTGTTTCCAGTGTACATATATAGTTTATATATGTTTATAACTTTATAAAGTTTTAAAAGCTTTGGCAGTCTCTCAGCCAGAGCTGGGATGTAGGTCTAGTGTGTGTTTATGGGGCCTTGAGCTGAGTATCAAAATACTGGGAAGTTTCAAGCGCCTTTATGGACTTGCAGGTGGAGCTAAGCAGAAGCTGTAACCCAAGTGAAGAGGATTTCTTCTGCATGTAAAAAACGAAGTTTTCCTACAACAAATTCCTGACTAAGTTTCACTGTAATCACTTAAATCACCAGATCCCAGGCAGCGCACTCCTCCCAGGGACCTGCAGAGCCACACAGCTGTCAGAATGGATACACAGGCTGTCATCTCTCAGTGCCACCCCAGGTCTCACAACCCCCCTGGCCTCTCTGCAGCCCACACTGCTTTGCACATGACGACAAGCCTGAGCTTCAGGCCTGGCCCACCCTCCAGCCTCGAGCGAGCCTCATGTGCCATAGTCACGGTCTTCCTTTGTCAGGTAGGAGGGCCCTTTGCATGGCATAACTCTGGCCTTGCTGTGCCTGAATCGCGGCAGACCCCACCGGGGAGTGGGAGAAGGGAGCGTCAGCAAGTGCCTGTCTACTCTCGGATGCAGAAGTTATCTTTAGCCTCAGGCTTTGGTCCCACATCTCACCTTCAAACTTCCCTGGGCTCCTCCTCAGTGGGTCCTCCTGCTCCCACCCTTGCTCTGTCCTTGAGCAAAGCCATACACAGTGATACACTCTGTGAATACCTGGCAATTGGATTTTAGAAGTCCATTTTTGAAAAAAACTCACCTTGCATGATTGTACACTAGCCCCTATATGGGCTACCACATACAGTAATATTGTGGCTCTACTGGTTTTACCACACCACTATGACATGCTCTTGAAACCTGATAAATAGCTTTTGATGGTAGGCCACGGCTGGCTTCAAGCAGGCAATACAGCAAACAGTGGAGATTTTGCATATAAAGCTATTAAAACACGAGCTAACATGAAGGGTCAACTTCTTTCTGTGCTGCTATAGCAAACAGTGAGAAGATAAAGACAGAACAAATTTCTGTAATGAGCTAATTACACTTAATACAAAAGAGCATGGGATGTCTACTCAGAGAGGCTGTATTCAACACTGAGGGATCTAGGAATGCTGGACATTGTAGTTTGCATTCCTTACAATACCTGAGCATCTGCTTCAAACCATTTCCTGACAATCTAATTTCCCCCTTGAAATTTCAGAAGATGTAGGCACCAGTTTTGTCTCCCCTCACTACCCTCAGAAAGTGAAGTACAGCTATTTTTACTAGCATTACAAAACACCTTCAATTTAAACCAAACTTGTATAAACAATGGAAGACTTTTACTGCTTTTATACATTATGCTAAGCATTGTTATTTCCCTTTTTGAGAAAACACCCTCTATGAATATATAGTTAGAATTCATCCCAAAAACTGATGAACTGATCGCAGTCATAGAATTACTAGAAAACAGACAAATTGTAAATAATTATTTCAAAAGGCAAATATACCTAGTCTTTTACTAGTGATGTACTAGCAGCTTCCTATAAAATAATAGCTATCATTTTGAAAAGACCAGATCCTCAAAATGCAAAGAAAATATATACCAGTTCAATGTCCCTACTTGTACGAAGTGGAAGGTTTCAGGAATGTAATGGGAGAGATTGCTCTAATTGTTGCAAATAATTAAGCAATCAGAATTTGCTTTTGCATAGGGTTCTTTGTCTGTAAAGTGCAAAGAACTTCTCAGAAGCAGGCTATGAGTTTTCCCCGTTTCTTAAAGAGAGGTAAGAAAGGCTCCAAAATGAATCTGGTCTCAGCAACAGAGACAGACACTGAACCCAGCTCCATGCTGACTTCCAGCACCCTGCTGTAAGCATTAGGAAGTTTCCCTCAGATAAAGAGGAAGTTTCCATCAGGTAAAGAAGCAGAAATGTGCTAACTTCTGCCCTCCATAACACCAGCGGAGTCCTAGCATTATAATTAAGGTGACGACACAACCTAGTCAGTCAACCACCTCATGTCCGCCCAACAGTTATATTTTAACTGTTCAAGGGCTTTGGGAAATTGGCAGTCACGTGAATGCTTGGTTGGTGCAGCACATACATTTGCCATCTTAAAGTGAGTAATGTAATTCCCAGCCCAGGAGAGGCCAGATGATGAGTTCAGTGCAACCCCTGGTATTTAAAAGCAACTGACCAAGAAAAATAATTGAGGACATATACCCACACTACTCTTCATTTGTGACAGACAGATAAAGGAGTTTAGAGAAGAACCTGTATAACTTCCACTACATATCACTCCTTAGATTTGACTGAATGGACTGAGGCTGTTTTACTCCACAAGGCCTCCATAGGACATTAACATTGTACCTAAATAATTTAGCTGGACAGTGAATCAAGAACAAATGCTTTTCAGGACTTGTATGAAGGACGAGGAGAGGAAGTAACATGTGCTGGCTGGGGATTTTACATGCAGTTTAGCACCTGACTTAGCAGCTGAGCAAGCTGAACAGTGTTTCTGGTCTCCTGTTTCCCTGTCTTTAAAAGGAAGAGGGTACCTAGTTCCTAGATATGAGCTCCTCCTACTGAGGCTGTAAGGCTCAATGTTTGTAGAATAGCTTGGGATCTTTGGAAGAAAGATGTATGAAATCATTATTGATCCCAAATGTTTTGTATTACTCTGTTGCTGCACTCAATAAAACAATCAAATATAGAACATGTTTCCGCAAAGCCAGCATGTAGAAAATTCTCTATTGTCTCTTTCTACTTTATCAAGCAGCCCATGGAAATCTTTAGAGTCCCTAGTCAATACTATTTAAAACATCAAGACTGATTTTACATTCCACATTCTTTGTAATTTCTTTCTCTCAAACAGGTAGTATACTTGTGGGAAGAATGCCTTCCCTTCATAATTACAACACACAAAGCTTCAGACATGCACATTTCAGGTGAWGGCCTAAAATTTTGAAGGCTCTCATTATCCTTCCAACATAAAGAGACTTTCCTGGGGACCACTGCTTTTGCATGAAAGGATGTGTATTTTGTTTCCTTTCAACGTTACGGTGAAAGATAATGTCATGACCACCTCATAGACTTACCGGTAATCCACTTTGATTCGTGAACAATCAAATCCACCTGTTGTATAAGCGTAGCTTTATTATAATACAAGAACGCATACAGGGTGGCCTAGGAGCAAACTGGTTCCAACTTGTACCTTCCAATCACTCAGCTTCCACTGCATGTCTTCTCTTGGAGTCATAGGGCTAGCATGTGCATCTTGACAGCCCTGGAAATTATTCTAAATCAGTTCATCGTATTCCAACCCAACACTTCTTCTGATTACAAATTTAATAGCTTGAAATGGACATTCTAGAATTAACCCTGTGACCTGCTTAATTGGTGACAAGAAGAGCAGCAAAGTGTGGTGCAAGTGCCAGGCTGAGAGTGACAACGCCTAGTGATGCTTGAGGCTCCACTACTAGAAGCAATGCTGGAAAATGGAGGTAATTGTAGGTTTTTCATTTCTCCTTTTGGCCTGCAAAAGTTTGCTTTCCATAATTGACTTTCACATGCTACTTATTACGTGTATTTCTCAATAGGAAGATATCAGTGATGAGGCACAATGATGCAGCTTGATTAGATACTTGCCTAATTCTCCACTGTTTGAAGGCAGAAGGGAATTTCTGAGAAAGGAACATAGGACTCTTAGGACAGGACAGGTATTCAGAGCTGCCCAACAACTACTTTTGACCAGTGACTGAATGATTTACATCCAGCTCAGTAACAGATGACATTAAGTATTAAGAATCATTTCTAAGATAAAAAGGGGCTTTAAAATTTCCTTCTGAAAACAAACAAACAAAAAACCCCAACCCCTGTTTTAACAAAAGGCTTGTGCACTCGGCAGGTTTAGCTAGCTCACCACAGGCTCGAATGAGCAACATTACTGGCATAGCAAAGGGGGCAGGAACACATAACTAGGGAGCAGCAAAAGGAAATGGGACTGTGCTACTGACCCCATGTACCCATTAGATTGGCTTAGTTGTAATGTGAATCTACTCTCTGACTGATATCCAGCCTATCTATAGAAACGTGTGAGACAGGAATCAACCGAACGAGTCTCATTCTTCAAGTATAAGACTTGACAGGTCTGAATGTGGGTTTTAAATGCCTGGACAAGGAAGGAAAGAGATTCTGGTGATGAAAACTTTTTGCAGAACAAAAAAAATCCAACCTGAATCCACACTGTGTAAAACATTAAGGACGTCTTTTTATCTTTGGGAATTATTTTACAGTTAACTGAATAACAATTCTGAAAATAAAGCCTCTTTTTATTCTCTCTCCTTGGATTTGCAATGGGAAGGATTTAAAGAACTATATTTGATCCATTAGGTTGAGGAACTCACAGTACTGTACATTGTTTTCATGTACTAAATTTAGTTGACTTCTGTCTCTTTCAATTACCCTTCTAAAAAGGACAGGTGAAAAATAATGTCTCTCTTTATATTATTTGGTTTGCTGTTGATTAATTCTTCTCTTCTAGTGCTTGCGTATGTTTTGTAGCATAGGGAGGACAGAACAGCTTAAGGGAAGAAAAAAGCCTTAATAAAAAGCTGTTTTTCTGAGTTTGAGCTTGTAGAGTCTTCCCTTTCATATTTATACCTCATCAATAAAATGTCAAGATTGTTGATAAGGACACAAAAGTCAGACAGAGAATGGACTGAATCTTAACTTTGGTAAAATAGGCAAACTGTACAAAATCCTGAACGTAAAAATAAATTTCTACACATGCTATCCTCATCGTTAGTGTGAAGCAAAACTAAATACAAGTTTTACATAATTAATCCACTGACTTGTCCATTTTTGCCACAGCAAAGAACTGTAGAGGAATAGCATGCCCTAATTCTTAAAAGAACTGTGCTCCGCATCAGAGGTGCTCTTAGAAATTTCAGAAATAGTTCAATTCCATTTGGTATCACTTATGTGTATGCCCTCTGTAAGCTATGTACAACTCTTAACACCCCTCAACCTCTCAAAAGGAGGTAGAAAGTAGGCATGAATTCTGGTGCAGGTCTTGAACTCAGCTGCTTCTTTGCAAAGGATACAACAGTGAAAGGCAAAGGGTTTCTGACTGTGATGTCCTCCAGCCATCAAATGGTAATTAAATACTTTGATGAGGAGGAAGCAAAAAGATGAATGTATTTTAGTGATCCGTTTAAATTTCCAAAATAGTAATTGCTGAACTTGACTGCTCTCAAAAACCTTGTTCTGAAAACAGAAAGAAGCAGCAATGACTTGCCCTGAGTTTCTGTAGAGTCTGAATGATCAAAGATATATGGAAGTTTTATTCCACCTTGTTTCAGTGCTCAAACTGGGCTGATACTCCACAAAGAACAAAAAAAAAAAAAAAAACAGGCTTCTGGAGAGGAAGGAAGTGCTCCATTCAGAAATTCACTAATTCTTCCCAACCTTCCTGTTGGAAACGTTAGAAAAGTCTACCTTACTACATTTGATAGTGCATCATTAATTATTAGGACTAATGTACCACTAAAATTTAATGCAGAAAATTCGGCAGTGAACATGTATGTTTCATTGATTCCTCCTGAGAAACACGAAGCCAGAAATCCAGATCCTGTAATAAGACCTGGAAGAACTTATGACAGGATTGAAAAACTTTCTAGTGCATCCCACGACAGTGCTGGTGACAGTAAATTGGGTAGTAGACTAGTATCAAAGGCAGAGGTGATGATTAGCAAGCCTACACAGAACTGTTGGGAGTTGTGACTTCCTAGAGACAGGTGTCTGTGGAGCAGATATCCTGAAATCCCTCTTTCCCATCCACCCACCAGATTTTCCCTACCCTTTCCCTTGATGAATGCCTTCTTCAGACATTGGGATGTCACCAGGAACTGGGGAAGAATGGATCACATCTGCACCATAGCTAGCACAAACATAAGTAACTGGAAATGCCTGTAAATTCTGCTATAAGGTATGTGGGTATGCAAGTCTGATAGTCTTTTGTGGGCTGATGGCTTAAATAACTTGCCAGCAGATCATATACTAGAAACATGTCACTGCTTGTGATTCAATGGCAGGTGTGTTCTTGCCCACAACTGGAATGCACCTATTAGGGCAGAGTTTGAAATTTACCAGTTCAGACAAAGATATCTTCTTCAGGTTGTGACAAAGACAACAAAAGAATGGAAATATCTTAGTACACATTCATTTCTTTCTTTATGAACAATCCATTTAATGAATGTTGTTTCTTAGTTAAAGCTCCACTTTATGAACAGGCAGTCATTCTTAAGACAGAAAATGATGCAAGTCCCTTTGCCACCAGAGATTCGGATCCCTGTTTGGCTGGTGTTCTGCTAGACTGATCAACTGTTGGGCACATAATATCCCCTGGCGCTTCTCTAAAGAAGTCTTGCAGTTCAAAATAAAACTTGCAATTTTAAGAAGTTGTACACTTTCCATTGCTTGTTGCTGACCTACATGGGCTATCCATGCATTCAAGCAGGTTTCCACAGTAAACAAGCTCCCAGTGGAATGTGACATGATATACAAAAATCTTTGTCCGTCTTCCAATTTAGATACTTGAGAACTCATGAGATAATTAGGGGCTTATAATCTATGCTGTCTCTCCCTTGGAGGACCATTAATACATTAAGAAACTCAAACACTCCCAAGAAACCATACCAAGACAATACATATACACAGAAAACTCTCATGCTTATGAAGTAAAGGAATACTCTGGTGGCTGAACATCATACATCTGGATAAAATTGTTTTCCAGAAGAAATCACTTCCTTGGTACAATTTTTTCATTCCCAGTTTGATGGTCTTTCAGAAAAACTAATAGGATTGTGGAAGGCAACATCATAATATGGAAACACAGTGAACTGTAGGCTTCTCTGATGAGTCTTCAGATGTGTCTGTGGGGGAGAAGTAGAGGGAAAATGGATGGAAGGGGAAAAACAATGTCTGTAGATCCTGTAAAGATCTGAGGAGATGCTACGTTGGGAGAGAGGAATAAAAGGAGAGAAATTAGGGGAGAGTGGAGAGCAAACCCTTCTCCACTATTTGTGCCCCCTTGAAGGCTCCCTGTAATATCACAGCCCCTGCCAAGCTGTGGAACCCAGCTGACCCACAGTGATCTAGTGGGTCCCCCAGTACCCGTGCAGGACTTACACTTCTGGTCCCAGGGCTTTGAACATTGCATGGATGGCTCTGATTAGAACAATGCATCAAGTAGCAATTAAAGTTGTCTGCACTTAAAGGGGGAAGAAATCAGATTGAATAGGACTGAGAGAGACAGATGAAGGAAAGACCCAAGGCGGATGGCTCTGTTTTGCTTTTTCGAGGCAGATATAATGAAGGGGAAGCATGAAGGGGAAGCATCAAGGCAACCACTGTTGTAGGAAAGGCCCACACCTTGAATCTTCAACCCTAGGCAAGAAGCAGAGAGCCTCTCCAGAACAGCAATCCCATTTCCTCAGCTATAAGCACAACAGTCTGTTGTGCCCTGGCCTGCTCCAATGCCTGCCAGTGCCTCAGGTCTGCTCTGGTTCTCCTCATTTTCAATGCTCTTCAGGGCAACGTAAATTTCAATAAGGCTAATAATTAGCCTAATGCAGCTAAATAATTAGTCTAATAAAGCTAAACTACTTGTTGGAATAACCCAAAAATTCCCTTAGAAGGCAGAAGGAAGAAGCATATTGACATGAAGTAAGCGAAGTAACTAATAAAAGAAAATTCATTTTACTATAGGCACTCAACATCTCACATTCTAGTACACCAGGTGCTATGCAGATGGGTAAGAAGACAACCACCTCTTGAAAGAGCTTAAAACAAAGCCAACATGCAAAAACTGTGAAGGACACAGGAAAAACACAAACCCGTTTCAATGCATTTGTCTCTCACTCCTGCGGTTCCTCATTACCTCAGTCACAGTACCCTTAGTTAATCAAGGAATGTCAAGTTCAAGCATAAGTTCTGTGGGTTAGCTTAACAGTTATTGTGCTGCAGCGTGCAATTTCACTTATGAATTACTCATTCCCTGTTAGGGCCTCTCTTGTGATTTTGCTTCTATCACTACTCTTAAAGGATAGTTCAGCAGGGTGCTAAACAGCCAAAAATATCATTATCTTTCTTGCAGGCAAGGGGTACATTTTTAGAGGAACATAAACTTGATTTTCAGAGATACTGGATACCTGCAGCTCTTACTAGCTTCAAATGATATTTTGGGCACTACCACCTCAGAAAAGTCAGGCTTTCCATATAAACAACTGGAATTCACCCTGAAAAGAGAATAGTTTCCACACAGAGAAGAAAGTATTCTGGTCAGATTTAGAGAAAACCTTGTGCTGCACTTATACCAGAGATGGATGACGAGCTTCAAAATTGTTTTTAGGAGGGCTTTGACTTTAGGAGGGGAAACAAGCAATCAGTGAGACTACTCACTGCCACACATGGAACCAGCTAATGTATGAAGATAACAGAGGCAAAAAACGTTGCCAGTCTTTAAGGTGGTATATCAAGTGACACCTGGATAAGAGATGAGTTTTAAATTCCACCTCCTTCCAGGTTTGACAACACTGATTAAAAAAAAAACAAAGCCTATAAATTACTGGTGATCAGCTCTGTCAGTGACAGAAGGAACTAGTTGTTAGACCATGTCCAGATATTTTCAGCACCATATTGTCTTCTAAATATGGTGCTGTTTACTGTATACCTTCCGCTATGGTTATCGCCAAGCATTATCAGAAGTGAGTCAGGGATTGCACATTTGCTAGCGCAGATCCACCCTCACCATTCCAAAGGAAAGAGCTCCATAATGAGACATTAGTGAGAACGTAAGAATAAAGGCATTTTTATTTTTTATAGATATATCTGTTTTCAGAAAGGAATTCAGTTTATTAGTAAAACTATTTTTGTTCAGGATTAGCAGCAGATAATTAGCTGGAGGGTTACTTACTTTCAAGTAGATCCAGTGTTTCACTCCTCTCCTGGCAGAAAGGAAAAGGAAAGTACCTTCAGGTTTTCAAGGCACAGATCGTGTATTTCTTGTGGTATGAAGTAATTTCTTTTAACATTCAGCTGTGCAATTCACCAATTCCCAGAACTGCATGTTATAGTTTGCATTCTGAACAAAGCTAAGTACCTTCCCTTCCAGGGCTCTTTTGTCTTCTAAATGCATCCTCCTTGGTTGTATTTCATGTTATTGTGTTCTTACTGCTTCTGTATAAATGAACATATTAATCCTTAATTTTCTAGTTTTCTTGCTCCATTTGCCAAGGAAGCATTCTTCTTCTCTCAGAAGCTGCAGATGCAGATTACCACTGTGCCAGCTTCTTCCTGTCTGGAGTGGTCTGGCAAAAGGAATTAGTTCAGGAAAGTTAATAAAAAATGTAAGCTTTCTTTTCACTTCTACTGTACTTCACAGCTGTCTCATTGTGTTCTCATCACTTTTCTTTCGAGTATACTTATGAAAAACCCATCACACCAGCTAAGGTCTGCAGGGTTGGAAAGCTGACCTTCCAAGACAAGGGGTAGAAATACGGGAGGCAATCTTTCTCCCATCAAATGACAGTTCCTCCACAACTCTTTTACCCTTTGGGGTATCCCTGAGAAATGCAAAACCTCAATTTTGGCTTGTTGCAGCATTCACAATGGTGAAAAAAATGCTGTCAGGATTCACTTGTCAGCAGCTTAGGCAGTTGTGGAACTTGAGGTCCATTTGAAAATACTTCATGTATTTGTATGCAGTAGACCTAAATGCAAGGGAAGCAAAAACCATGTTTGAAGTCTGGCATGGAAGGCTACATGGGCAGGATATGCTCCAGTCTGAAAGAAGACAGGTTTTCGTTGGGATAAAATGAAACACAGACCACTAGAAAGAAGCACAATTGCAATACTGCTGGTGACTTCATGTTTAAAAACATGGCCTGTCAGCGTAGAGAAAGCTAGTCTATGGCATCCAGTTAGAGCTGTTGCATTTTTCCGAGCTGTCTGGCTTACTCTGCATCCAGGCAAAACTCATTTCACAGAAACATTATGTTCCCTTTTCTCTATATCCCTTCAGGAGAAAAGGAAAAAAAGTCCCAAAACTGTTGCTATAGAGGTATCATCCACAGACATAAAGAAGGCCTAAAATGAAGCAAAGAATTAATGGAATCACATTTCTAAATCTTCAGCTGCTCAATCTTGAAAACATCAGGGAAGAAAACTAAAATGCATGTGAGCTAGCATGCAGTTGCATAAAGCTATCTATAAGATCCCRACTAGGACTCTAGGAATTTCCAAATAAGTTGATCCCACCTCACCTGCTTTCTCCCTGCCTGTGAGAAAGGACATCATGAAAATCAATCCTTAGACAGATAAAACAGATTCCTTCTCCTTTTGAGTACTGCATCATTGGGCAAAAAGCCCAGTACCCCCAAAACAGCATAGGAGGTGAAGGAATTGGCACTTACTGCCACAGAGCTTTTCCAATCAGTTTGATATTGCAGTCCAGCTACAAGCAACAGGATCCAACTCATGTTCAGTGAGCATCAGCTCTACGTCTTGTTTAACAATGGAACTGGTGCATTATGGAAACTCTAATTTAGATGTCCCACTATAGATGATGGTAAAAGCATATATATACTGGTTATTGAGACATAATCTGGAGTTTGCCTCACACCTCCGACAATGAAGCTACTGATACTTACCTATCATCACCCACACAGGGCACTGCAAACCATCCTCGAAACAACTCATCAGCAACTGGTAGACTCTCTATTAAAACTGTAGCAGTATTAATATCTGATGTCTTCACAATAGTAATCTTTTTTTTTAAAAGCAGAAAAGTCTAAGAAAGCCATTATTTGTCACAGGATGATCCAAAGGCTGTTAATCTCCTGTCTACACCTTAAGAAAGAAAAGAGGAGAAATATCTAATTTAAACAAGTGCTACTAGGGATAAAAAATGCAGACTGATGCTAGGTTAAATTACTTGGGAGGCTGAGGTATCCAGCCATAGTCTTCAGTAAAAAAGAAAATTATAGGGTCTATCAATTAGAGAAGTGGTGCTCTGAGCCTATGTGCTGGCATGCTTACAGTTTTTTTAATGTCTGGCAGGATGTTTTACAAACTAAACTCAGCAAGATGACAATTGCACCAGAAGGTGCTTCAGATGGTTTTGCTAATAATTTTGATCAGCTGAAATGGAGAAAAACATCACTTTGTTTATTTGGCTTTTCCAGAACCTGTCAAATCTGAGCAGAACCATTAATTGCCCCCTTCTGCATCTCCCCCCATCTCTCCCACCTTCTTCCAGAAAGGACACACTTCAGGTTTTTTTTTTTTTCTAAAAGTATTCTGCATAATCAGCCTTTGTTCCCAAAACAAACTTTGGTCATTCTTTGTGCACTTCCTTTGCTAGAAGGAAGTGCCATTTCTTGAGAATATTCATTGGAGGCTGGTACTGCTACTGCTGCAAACATGTAAGTGCTAACCACCATATATTGGCTTTTGTTTTAATAGCCTTTTAACCAACTTTGTTAATGGACTGAATGCCATTTAGATATGGAACTTGGCTAAAATGTAGCTTCAATTGGCTATTAAAATTTAAGAGCCAACTAAGATAGCTAATTACAAAAAAGCTCCAGTGATAATGCTAAGCAGAATTAGTAATAGCAAATGACAGTCTGTCTAGTCTTATTCCCAAAGGGAAAGAAACTCTTAACTGAGAAGTCAACCAGACAACGTGCAGAAAACCTAATTGCATTACTGGTATTATGGCATCCCAAATCTGGCAGCTCACTGGGACAAAACAGTGAGTAAAGTCTGTCAAACTACTCAGGAAAGGAACTGACCTCCTTCTTAAGGCTAGCTGCAACAGATATCAGGAATTATGTTATTATTTTATATGAATTTACTGGGAAATATTCCCATAAAAATTATCAAATCAGCACCATCTAAAAAATATCTTATACCCATCCTGAATTTGATTCTCTCTCCAGATATTTTAGATTAGGGGAAAAAAAAACAAACAATCTGTCTGCAAARTGTTCAAGCACTAAAAGAAGCATTCTGTGCTTCATTATCAATATCCTCATTACACCATCAGCTGAAGTGCCGACTAGTTCTCCTGTGAAGATTTATCATGTATGGTGGCCACTTTGAAACATAGGTAGCAGAGTCTTTAACATTCCCTACTCAAGTGTCTCCCTGCTGTGCCTGTAAATGTCAGTCCAGTTTTTTCACGGCTGTGCGCACAGATTAGAAACAGCAGGAGAGCTTGGGAGTATGACTACAATACCAGTAAGGACACTTGTCTTCATGGCACTGCTCAAGTGATTCTTGGAATGCAGGACCCTGCTGTTTTCTAATATTTACACACAACTGGAGTCATCAAGAGCAGTAAATGCAGTCTAAAGGCAGCTTGCTTCTTTTGTGTTAGGGGCTTTACTTTCAAATGGGGATGTCAACAAAAACCTACTACAACCTCTGCCTCTTACAAAGTGGTGTATTTCTCCACCAGTGTTTTGCAAAACAGCAAACACATGTGTGCAAGCACATACTGTATGCAATACATATGGTAGTACTGCAGGTATTATCACAGCCTTCCACTTGGCCCATCCTGACTGTCCCACACTTTAAACATCATTGCAGTTTACAGTGAGCCAGAGACATTCGTGCCTGTGAAGACTGTAGTTTTGCACAGTCTCTTGGGAGCAGAGACAAGCCCTGAAACAACATTCACCTAGAATGGAAGGCACCCTTTTTCTTCACAGAACACTTGCCAGTACAAAATTTTTCCAGGACATTTTTGGGGTGGGAAGAGGTAGGGGTGGCTTATGAAATCTGCACCTCAAAACATTCTTTTCAAATATATGGAAATGTCTGTGTTTGTTGCATTTGGCTTTGGTAGTGTCAAAAGAAAATACACTCCTTGAAAACTTGGAAAGTAAAGAAAGGAAGTTTACCAGTAAATAAGATACTAAAAAAAATTAAAATGTCAAACAACTAAAATACAAGAGAATGACATTGAGTATGCAAGACAAGCAAGAGAACACAATATGCTTTCCTGACAATAGTTCTTCAGAATAGTGTAACATACTTTTTGAACAAAATGATTAAATGAAGTCATTAAAATGATAGTTTGATTTGAGGAGTTTTAAATATGAGAGGCTTTAGCAGTCCTATTTTTACATCTGAAACAAAGAGAATGCTATGCTTAAAGTCATCAGCCACACTTTGCTAATACCCAGGAAAATGAGTCTGTATAGCAGTCAGAACAGGAATGAGAAAGCACTAGATCTTTTAAATATGTTATTCCAGTTTTATTTCAAAACAACCTCATCATTCATTCAACATTGTATGCTACAACATATTTATTTCAATGAGTAGCTACTCAGACATTACACAATCAAGCAAGCAGAGCACTGGACATTCACACAAATACACTACCCATTGGCTCATATGGATTCCTTTTGGTTTGCCAAACTTCATAAAGCAGTCTCCCTGATAAGAATGATGTTCATGCCCTAATTATATGTATTTTTGCAGTATCTAAAGGAAAAATAGTGGTATTTCACACTCAAACACTGCATTTTTTGACTTACAACTCTGAAGAGAAGACTCAAAGCCAAGCAAGGAAGTACTTTTACGAAAGGTTACATGCTTCTCAACTATTAAAAAAAAGGTAAACCATTATTTTGTTATGAGAAGCACATGTGATTCAAGCTTTCACTGGAACTACATACTTTACAAAGTTACTCATAATTACAACTTTTCTAGCCTTTTCACTAATATAAAAAGAAAACCTGAGGGGGCGGTTGAGAATGGGCATTGGGTTTTGGTTGGTTCTTTTCTTTGCCCTGGGCCCTATGTCTCAAATTCTGGTCTCTTTCTTTCCAGAGGAACTCTGAATAATTGGAAAAGTGATACAAACACAAATGCTATGCAAAAAAATAACTAAAATTCACTACTTGTCGTCCAAAGAATTGTTTAAACACATTTTATAACAAACTAGAATGCAAGGATGTGATTTTTGTCTTATGTTCTCTTTTTTTAATTCAAACACTTGAGAAATATTTAGAAGATGTCTCTACCATTTCAGACTTCATCTCAGTGTACATCTAAGTGACCTCCAATAAGACTTTACTCAAAATTAGAAGAAATCAGGTGCAACACCACTGTTCCTTATAAAGTACCCATAACGAAACTAAATAAGGCTTTATTTCCACATTCTAAAGCAGAAAAAAGCACTTTCTTTTATAGTTTGCCTTTAAGACATGAATTTGTATATATAAAGAATAAAAATGCATCCTCACTTCAAAGTTGGCAAAATTTTGCATTAGTATTAAAGCATACATAAATTATGCAAATATTTTAATAAAACATTTCTTCTTCAAAACCAGGTACAAACAGCAGTCCATGTTTTTACAGGATTCATCATTTAAAAAGGAAAGAAAAAGATTCCAGTGCTACAGTAACTGAAAAAAACCCAGAGATGAGCCAAAGAGCAACTTAATTTGTTGCTCCATCTATAATTTACTTCTGGACTCTCTTTCTGGTTGCTGTGCCTTTCTGGGGTTTTGGTGAGGTCATCTTCCGGGTTCTGGTAGCTACTGCATCTGCAATTCAAACAAAAAAAAAGACAAGACTTTCTATAAAATAAAACAGCAGAAATGGATCACAAGAAAATACTTGTAGTCTTTAAGAGGCTAGATCAACTCAAATCATTCATTTRGTTTTGATGGGGGATGTGGGACACATGACATGGACTTAAAAGAATCACCACAGTTTCTGGGCACCGATTTTCTCCTGAAAAACACATTGTACAATTCAACTTCTCAAACAGTAGCATTACAAACAGGTGAGCCAATTTAACAGCTCACATCCACCAAAGCACGAAGAATCAGATCCTCTTCAAATCCTAAACCCCTCCTTCCTCCCCATGTGCCAACTTTCAGTTCTATGATCCCTCCCAGTACTAAGCCATTTTTAGTGCTCTCTGGACCTTGTGCTAAGCTGATCCAGCTCCACAACCTGGCAAAAAACCTTTTTTGGTCTAGTATTCTCATAGTTTAGTGAGTTACAGCATCTTGGAACATTCTGAATGGATCTTATACAAGGAGAGGTGGAAGACACACAGGTAGAAAAGAGGAAGATTTTTCTTTGGCAGTGTCGAGTTGTTAAAACAGCTCACTATCAGTGCAACTTTACCTACAGATTGCAAGCTATTATTTGACAATATTTTATTAACAAAGGTAACAAACAGTGCCATCTAAATAAGATTCCTAACAAACCTGGCAGGCAGGTTGTTCAGAGAGACCATACTTAAATGCAATAATAAAAGACTCCCTGCACTTTGATTCTTTCCCACCCACTAGCAGAGAAAAGGAAAAAAAAAAAACCACCACAGCTCATTTCTGTGAATCACATCCAACTGTAGTCACTCTGAGAAAAGATATTACATATAATAAAAATTGCTATCATTTTCACAAATGCAGTAACAATGAAATGTTTTTCATCTCCTAGTCACGTGTTTTTTGGTGTTTTTTTGTTTTGTTTTGTTTTGTTTTTTTAAATCCTGACTTCCTCCTTGAAGTCAGTATGCCTAACTATTTAAGTTCTTGTTTGTAAAACTATATATAACTCTACGGTTTCTGTCTACAACTTCTTAATCTGCATTACTAACAAAGAAAAAAAGGTAAAATTGAGTTTCATGGAATTCCTTAAGAAAGAAGCTGCTTGCTAAGACAGACTTTGAGCAGTATGAGTCACTGATCCTTCAACCTCAATGAGTAAATCTGGGGGAAAGCAAGGAGGCAGAGAACAATGCAAAACAAATCAAAACAGTCTTGAGTCTACCCAAAACCAAAACCACACCAAGAAAAGCAATGAACTATTGCAAACAGTTTTGCTTTCATGTTTGTTTAATTTTACATAACTTAATATGCTCTTAAAATGTTGATTTGAAATTAAAAATACCAAAATTAACTTTGAAGAATTTTTCCATTCTTGAAAATGGAGAATGAAAAAATATTCTTGTTTCTTTTTTGTCCAAAAGTATTTGCTGCATTCAACATAAAACTACAAACAGATTTTTGTCGGACAATACATCTTTGATTAATAAATCCCTTTAAAAAAAAAAAAAAAACAACAACATAGCTCTGGTGATAGTCTCTTATTGAGCAGAGCAGCTTTATCAATGAAAGATCTGTTCTGGCAAAACATACACCCCCCCAACTGCTATGTAAAAATCAAATCTATTCTGGTACCCTTACAAGTAGTGGTAGCTAAAGGCTATACAAGCAGGTATCATAAACTAAAGTAGTAACTTAACTATGTAAATCATTCCTTTTCCTAGCTAAGTTCTGGTTCATCTTCAAGAATTAGTTTATACTTTCTAAAGTCACAAAATATTTCAGCTACTATAATTGCAAATTCTAGCAACAGACATGTCTTCTGACTTCAAATTGAGTAGTCTTAGTGGTATGTAGGCCAAGCTATCCTATCAACTGCATGAACTGTACCAGTTCCACGCCTCGTGAGATTTTTCCCTGGAATCTTTGTATTGCAACAGAAAGCAGAAAATGACCAAAGTTTTCTCTTCAAGAAAAAACAACAACCTGATCTTTTTCCCTTTCACTAATCTTCACTGGTTTTGACTGAGGTAACTGTGACTTTTCTTCTCATCCAATCATAGACTGTATAATCAAATGCTGCAAAGACAGGCCAAATTCATGTTCTATTATCAGAAAGACTGTCAATATGAAAATTATGACCTTAGGTAGGAAAATACTACAGGTGTTTGTTTATAGAGAGAAAAGAAATGAGTTATCAGATTTTCATGTTTGTATTTCAGGAATGTAGTATTCCATGGTAGTCACGGACAATACAAACAATTGAAGCTTACTAATTCCTAATTCAGTAAGAGCTTACCCATTTCTAATTGCCCATGCTGGAACACCAAAAAGGAGAAGAGAGCTACCCTGCCTCTGATTTTTCCTTTCTTGCATTAATGAGTTCTTTTCAAGGCTTTTCTAAACAAACCATGATCATGGAGAATCTTTAAGTGAATCATAACAAAAAGGCAAAAAGTCCTTGTCATGGTTCTTTTATTCATAATTTCAAACTTAAGCGGTAGAAATGTTCTCTTAAACTATCTGTTAAACTCAGAATGACTGCTCTCAACCCATGTTTAGCTTCAAAGTTTGCAGCTATTTCAGAACTGAAGGTCTTCTGTACCGAAAAGCTTGTCTGCATTTTGAAAATTAGTTACTCTGATAACTCATACTGCCCCCTCCCCACAAACTTTGCTTGTGGGAAAAATGTCAATTCTGTTTCTGAAAACAGAAGTCCTGTGTGGGCAGCACCAAATGAGGACACAAACAAAGCTATTACAAGCAAAGGAGAGAGTTTTTATAAAGCAGATTAAACTGAGTTAGGTTGAAACAGCAATCTAAATGAGGAAGAATTATATAGGCAAAAATAAACCAGATGGTGTCACTGCACAGCTTGTTTTGAGGCTGGAACAAAGTTCAGCAGAGGCATAAAGAGTCCCACAGGCTCTAGAGGAATTATTAGACAAGTTGACTGTGATATCTGATCCTCTCCATGTAAACAGTATTATAAAGCAACTTTACAAAAGAAACACAGCAGTACTGTGTATAGTTTTGGGCTCCATCCTTCAAGAAATTTCTGAGAAAAATGGAAAAAAAAAAAAAATCAGGTGTGGTGATCATGGTTTCTAGCTCTCTAAGAAAAAAAAAAAGGGGGGGGGAACTGAATTTAACTAGTTTATCTGAAGAATAGAAAAAAATGGGAGAGAGATGTGATGGTGCAGCCTTTTGTACTCATCAAATGTGCAAAAGGTTGCTGCATAAAATGAGAGCAATTTTCATGTCCACAGTGGACAGGACAACTAATAAGCTTAAGGGAAATTCATATTAGGTACTAAAAATATTAAAATAAAATACTCCGCCTTATCAAACCCTTTTTAGTAGTAAGAATAGTTAAGTATTCAAAGTGGTATTGACCAGGGATGTCTCTGAATCTTAATCATAGAGGTTTTAAGAGAAAATATTGGTATGTATCAAGATTAACACAGATGTAGATAAAGCTGTCCTTAGGCTGGTGTTTAGAGCAGATCACCTCTTGATGTCCCTTCTCATCTTGTTTTCTGATTCTACATACACTGTTTTAGAAACACACATAAGTCTTATGAGTAAGAGAAATAAAACTGTACTTGAGTCAAAAAATGAAAGTTTCTATAAAATGACAAAGGTTCCTTTAGTAAAAATAAGCACCAGAGTCCCAAGTTTCCCACTTAATTGCCAGCTTTGATGGAAATGAGGACAGTGAGAGATTCTGAGCATGAAAATACAACTACCAAGCAGATGAAATCAGGTATGATTTAGGTGTTAATGGTGACTTCTAGATTACATCAAAGGCTACAATATTTGAAAACAGAACCACATACAGATTTTAGACTCTAGGCAAACATCAGGTCAGTGAAAAATATCTAGCAGCAGGCACGCTGGAGGTTAGCAACTGCATCACTTGCATATGCTGAATTTACACCTGACAAAGACTGAGAACATGCCAGTCTCTGTATAATGGCTGAAGAGTCCCAGCAATTCTAGTCTATGCAAGCTCTTAAACTAGACTTGTAGTAATCATCATTAAACAACACAGCTAACATTTTTCGCCCTCAAAAGAAGCACATGCAGTCAAGTATGTTGATCAGACACAGCAAGGTTTCCTTTCTTGAAAAAAAAAATCTAATGTGTGTGTGCATGTGTGCATAATCTCACACACACACTTTGCTATATGTTTATCTCTAAGAAACGAAGGTCAATAAATCTCGAGAGTGGGACCATGTGCTGGAGAGTTCTCAAGTGGTTTCTGGAAGAGATGTTCTCAGACTAGTCTCCACATAGATGGAGTTTAAACATCATTTCTGTATAGACAGCCAGTGTGCCACAGCAGGACAGTCTTATGACAAAATTGACATTTCTTCAATGCTGGCAACTTCATGTCACATATACTGAATTGCCACAGTTAAGCTGAGGAGTGATGAAGTTGACTCCCTAGTCAACTAGATACGATCTTGCATATGCCACTATATCAGATCTCACGACAATAAATTAATCCAAGAATACATTTTGTTACTAATTTAAGTAACTAATTGTGGACTTGTAATTTCCAAAGGAGACAAATTTAGGACTGTCAGTTCTTCAAAATTCTTCCACTGGCCACAGTATCACTTTTGTCTTGCAAAAGGTGCTTCAGTCATATTTCAGCTGTCTTTAATCATATCAAATAACCAAGTCATTTTGCTGGATGGCTCACAAGGAGACCTTTTTCCTTCAACTGCCCCTTAAAAGGGTTCTACAATCATCAAACTGAAAAGGGAAAACAAGAGAATGGAACCCATACAATTGCTATTTACATATGGAAGGAATAAGGAAAAAAAAAAAGGCATTGGAAGCTGAAAGACTACACTCAGCATCCAGCTGCAAACATCAAATGGGAACTGAAGCCAGGCTGTGCAGCATTTAATGAGCGCTAAACATCACACTAGTCTACCGTTCTCAAATCAGTTTAGGCAGTTTGAGTATGGTGCCAAGGAAGAGCTACTTTTCTTTTAAGATGAAATAAGGAAGAGTATGTAATTCTCTGACAAGCCCTTTCCCAACTCTGCCAAGGAACCCTGCATAGCTGATAAAAACTTTTAGTGTAACACTTCTCAAACAAGAATTTTTCAGTACTTTGAGGGCTGCTGAAGCAACTGCAAGGGTGACAAAGTAGTTTCGGTTAGTTGGCTTGTTCTCTTTCCTCTGCAGTTCTTTTCTCTACAAAAATTCAGAACTATGATTCAGAAAAAAGAACAAAGAGACCAGAAGAATAGAAATATGGACTTGAATTCCAGGAAATATACGATTGCGGGGTTGGGATGAGAGAGAAGAAAGAAAGTTTGTAGAGTTATGGGATGGGGTTTGGCTTTAGGTACTCTGTTCTTCCAAGTTCTCCGTTTCCTGCAACGGATGAAGCCAATACATTTCCATATTATCATATGGAAAAACATCAGGACACAAGAATGTATTATTTGATGACTTTATGCCTGTGTATTTCCTAAAGACAACATCGAATCTATGAGTGTTCTTTTAAAAATTTTAACATAAAATTGTTCCAGATAAAACAAACTGATTTACTTCTATTTGTAAAAATTACTTTACTGAAGGCATTCCAAAACACAATTGTATATACACATATAAATCAGTAGTCACATGCAGCACATGTTTAAAAATAGCCTTCTCTCCACCACACAGTAATTTGCAGGAGGAACAAAGTTTACTTGAAATCTTGAAAAAGGTTAGTTCCCTGTAAAAATCTGAGTCATTGCAGTACAGGTTTTTTTTCTTTCACTTACAAATTTTATATCTGAGTTTGAATTGCAAAACTTGTTCAGCATACTGCAATACATCTTCAGGTCACAGAAAAACAACAGAAAAAGCACACATCACTTTTATTCTTAAATGATTTAGTTCTACATGTAAAGTCATTATACAAAACATTACCCCATGGAAAGTTTTCCTCAGAAGGTTCTTTGTTTTAATTTAATACTTTTTATTAGCAGCAAACACAAGAAAGTTCCATGAAGTGTAACAAGGAACTTAAATGTATTTACATTTTAAATGTGTTTAAGTGCTAGAAGTGGTCTGAAGAGATTGTACAGAAATAAGCTTAAAATATAAACGAAGACTAAGTAGAAAACTGTGTTCCAAGCAGACACAGGAGTAAACAGGAACACTCCCATACTTTACATCTTGGACATTAATTTTGTTTCTTTATTATTATAAGTGGCACATATTCAAGGTGCTTCTCAGTGAATTTGTCACTTGCAAATTGTCAAAGAAAACCGTTATTTAGGAAGAACCACAAAGATATATTTGTTTTATATCTAATTTATTTTAGCCTTCCTACTCACAATATTTAAGGATCTGTATACTTAAAAATCACCTCCTACCATACCTCTCCTAATTTAAATAGCTTTTGAAAATCCTCAAACAATTTTGGCAGAGGCCATAAAAAGACAGATCACTTCATATCGTGTTTGAATATACTTAATGCAAAATACAGAAGTGAGTTTGTCAATATTTCTGACAACTGAGAGCAGTATTTCTCTGCTCTAAAACCTGAATCTTCCTGTTAATTTCTAGATACAACATAGCAGCACATGCTTTTAACTTCTAAAACCAGATCACATGACTCTCATACTAGACCATTTAACTTGCAACATTCCTGAGACAAGTAAGGGAAGGCTAAGAATGGTGCAGAAAAGGACAGATCTTTTGGTGACCAGTCACAGAGACAGATACACTGTCTTAAGACTAATACCCACTTACACCTGGAGTCTGTTACAGATACTAGTCAATACCAAATCCTTCACAAGAAGGAACAGATGAAAAACAGGCAATTAGAACTATTGTACAGTACAGGTTTTGCTGAAAATGTTTGTATTGGGGTATAAAATTAAGAGGTAAAAATCTACCTATAATGTGGGCATCAGTGTGGAGTAGAAAGACAAGTAACAAGTGGCACCATAAACAGGCTCAAAAAAAACGTGTGATTTGCTTTCTCCTAGAGCTTGATGACAAGCTTTTATATTCTCTAAATATAAAAATGAGCATAAGTGTAGATTTAATCCAACATTAAGTAATAAATCTTGCTTGAATAAAGAAAAAAGATTCCTAAGACAATAACCCAGATACCAATTTATGCAAAGCCATGCAATGTAAATAAACACAAACCTAAGTACCAATTAATTGAGAAATATTATTAAACCTCCATTTTGGCATGCCTTCTAACCAATCCATCAGTATGACTGCTTTCATATCGAAGCTGTTCACGTAGTTCGTTATTTATACTGCAAGAGTAACCAAAGACCCCAGTTAAGGCCTTACCATGCTAGATGCTATCCAGCAATACAGACATGCACAATTCCTACCCCTAGAAGTATTGACTATTGAAAAAGTACATTAAAAAAATACAGTACTTTCATTGTCATGTCTAATTTAGTATTTCTCTCTATACTGTCCCAATTAAGAAACCCCAGAATTGTTTAAAAAAATTCACAACAGAAAATAAAAAAGGCTGGTGTAAAAATACTCTATTCTAAAAAAATTCTGTATTTCTATAACCCAATCTTCATCAACCCCGAGATTAAAGAAAACTGCCAGTGGTAGAGCTTTTATCTCTATTGGTAGCTTTGAACCTAGGATTATTTACAAATTCTCATGAAACTTTTATTTTTCCAGCATTTATGCCATTTTCACCAAAGTTCCCTATACTAGCTGCCTATTCCATACAAACTTATTAAAAATAAGCATATTAGTCCTATTAATATTATGCAGTACACCCCTGCAGAAGCGTTGGTGGATACATACAGTGTATGCCGAAATTTGGTATTCTGCTTTAACAGTATCATCACTAACAAGCCTGTATATTTTACTATCATACATGAAGGCAGCTAATAAGGAAAATGGAGCTGTAACAGAGTGTGAAAAAAACTTTTCGTTTAAACAGAAATCATTTCTTCTGATAGCATTTTTCCTGCTAGAGAGACATTGACTAATATAATACTTCAACATCATCCATATTACCTTAAAAAGGATAACTCTTAAAATTCCAGCTTTCAGGAAAGCATATGGGTTCCAGTTATCATAGGAAAAAAAGAGGAAACTGATAACATGCTAATTTAAAAAAAAAAAAAAAAACAGTTTAAGAATTCCACAAAATTTTGTGCATCTTATTTTGGAAGTACAACACAGCTTGTTTCTTGAGGGCTTTCTGAAATTCTGTTTCTAAAAAGGAGAGTCTAACACTTTTGCTTGACAGTTCCAGGAACACTGATGGCTGACATGATTGAAAGAGATGGCCTTTACTGAACTTATCTGAAGCAGCCACTCTTACGCCGAGAACAACCAGGGGGAGCAGACGGAAGAAGCAAGAATTTCAAGATTCCCGTCCTTTCTCAGTGCCATTCTTTCTTCCTCCTCTGCCAAGCCTGGGGGCTCCCCAGCCTCAGCAGTAGCATATTTCATTACTGGCAGAGTCCCTGTAGCCATTGAGCACCCTGGTGTACTCAAACTGCTTGCTGCACAGCTGATCAGGATCTTTTTGGGCCAACTAATCTTTTGGACTGGATTAGACAAACTAGTCAGATGCGGTTAATGCTGATTAGCTGAACAGCAAGAGGCTGCATGCCTCTTCTTGCCACTATTTTAAGTCCAAATACTCATGAGATGTTGTTTGAACACCTGAAGAGTAACCCCTGTCTGGCCATATTTATACCCTTTTAGAAACCAATAAAATAGCATTTCCAGAACTTTTAAAATGTTCCTGTATAACTAAACTTCAATTTCTACAATTAAGAGGTATCAAGAAATTATCCATTTTACTGGACAGTAAGCTTTAGCATATTTTTTTAGTCACAGGACTAATCACATAACCAAGAAACAAGTCCATGGTAACATAAAACTAGTTAGATTTGGAAACACAGTTTTAAGTATTTCTATAATAATCAGCTATTTTCAATTTATCAAAAGTATCAAAATCATAAGATTATGAAACAGTTGCCCTTTCCTTCAACGCAGATTTATGAATCATGTAATAAGTGGTAAAGTTTTTAATTCCAAATTCATTCCAACACAATGAGTAAGTACACATATCACTTTTCACCTGAAATCATTTGATATACTCCCCCCACTTGGTATTCATTAAATTGGGTAGTATAAAAAGGTGAAATTAGAACCATTTCACCTGTAACCCTATTGAATTGGCAAGAGGAGGTTTAAATTTAAGCTTATGTCCATCACTCATTTTAACCACTGGATGCTGAAAATATATATAGCCTCCCAAATAACTTTACTTAGTCTGAAAAAACTTAGCATTTACAAAAAGCTGATGCTACCACTTGGATTGCAATTCCTCAAGTTCTTTTTCATCTCTATCTATGAGAATTTCAATCTACAATCCCAGGAAAAAAGAAGTATAATATATAATATAAAATGAAAGTATATTCTGCTCATGTGAATCAAATCACAACTAGAAAAGTCAGCTGTATTAAATATTTTGTTATAAGGTCTTAAAAAAAATCTAAAATGCTAAAACTATGAATAAGTGTCAGCATCATATCAAATAATTGTATTTCCTTGAAAGAAAGTATAATATAATTAACACTTTTTCAGCCACTGACAGACGAGAAAATTCATAATAAATTCAAGTCAACAATTCAAAAGGCATTCAAGTAAGAGAAATAACCACTGATTTTAATGATCAGAATTCTATAATGTGAACAGCTGAAAACAAAGGACTGTCACCTTCTGGAATAACATTAGCTTAATTACTTGTACTTTGTACCATACTGTTTGAGTAAATATACTAGGGTAAATCCATAACTTACCAATAATACTACTGTCTTTGAAATGGTACATTTTCCCATCCTGCCATATTCCTTCATCAAACCTTTTTTAAACAAGAGAATTTGTTTTGGGGTAGACTCCAGTGCTACTGCTTTATTATTTTTAGACTACTTGACCATGGACAACATCTGGTCTTTTACTTAGAAGTCTGAATCAAAAATTTTTTATTAAAAATATCTTTGTAATTACTTGACTTCAGTTCACATCTACATGAAGGAGTTAGAAGGTTAGATCCAGAAAGCAGTTTGACTGGACACTCACCATAAGCTTACCCTATACAGATATACTGAAGATTTCTGATCTTGGACTTACAATAATCCTACTTTATCTGTCCATGATTTTTTCCAGACAACACTGAAACTATGCCAAATTATCTGAAATGTAGCTGCAGCATTTTCTATCCTTATAGATGATCCTTTCCTCGACTTTAAATACACTCGCTTTTGGAAGCTGCTGCTGCTAGCCCCTTTCACACACCGTGATGAAGAAGTCCTGAGGAGTCAGCATATTCTGACAGTGAATTGGACACGACGGAAGAACAAAAATGAGAATGGAGGAGAGAATGAATGACGGCAAAAGAACAAGGTGCAACCACCAATTTTTATCACCTAGCACTTCTATCAGCTTTAGGTAGCATATAATTGGAGATTTCTTAGACAGAAAGTTTAAATATTTCAATTTTATTAATCTAAAAAGAAATTATGAAAGATAAAAAGCACTTGAACTGCTAAAGGTAAACGGTTGTATTGGGTATGGCAGGGTTTCGGTAAGCTGGGGTCAGCTACAGGGGTGGCCTCTGTGGGAAGAGGCCAGGTGCTGTCCTGTGCCTGACACAGCCCATTCCAGCTGGCTCCAAAACAAACCCACCGTAGGCCGAAGTTGAGCCCAAGTTGTTTGTGGCACCTCTGTGAAAAGATTTAAGAGGACAAAAAACACTGGACAGGCCGGGGGGGGTGGTGCAGGGAGGACAGTGAAAAACAGCAGAGGGAACACCAAGGTCAGAGGAGGCAGTGGTGCTCCACAGCACTGGAGCAGATATTCCCTGTAGCTCATGGAGGACCCAGGATAGAGCAGATATCCCTTGCAACTTGTGAGAGAGCCCACACTGGACCAGATGGGTATTTCCTGAAGGAACCGGAGCACATCATTGTTTTCCCTGAAGGACTGCAGCACAAGAGAGAGCGAGAGCCCACAAGGGAGCAGGGGAAAAATGTGAGGACGACGGAGCAGCAGAGAGAAAATGCTATGTACTGACCATACCATTTCCACTCCACGCCCCCTGCACCGCTCAGGGAGTGAGGTAGAGGAGTCTAGAGTGAGGAAGTTAAGTTGAGCTTAGGAGAAGGGGAAGGAAAGATGTTGTTTTAATGTTTGCCTTTGTCACTACCCAAATTTATTTTAATTGGCAATAAATTAAATTAATTTTCCCCAAGTTGAGTCTGTTTTGCCTGCAACAGTAAGTGGTAAGCAATCTCCCCATCTTTGTATCGACCCATGAGTTTTCTCATCCTATTTTCTCCTTCTGTCCCACTGAGGAGGAGAGTGAGTGGCTGGGTGGGATTTTAGCCCTTAGCCAGGGTTAACCTACCACACCAGTACATGTGACTGTGAGAACGCTCTTTTGACTTACTAGAAGAAGTAGGTTTCTTTTTTTCTGGACTTCCTGTATCTTCCATTTCCGCTTCAGTGCTCTCATTGGTTGCAGCTGCTGCCTTTCTTTTTTTCTGGGGGGGTGGAAAAAAGGAGGGGGGCAACTGAACTCAAGAGCAGAAAAGACCACACAAAGTAGAAGATATCTTATCTTCACAAGGTATTCCCCAATTTTAAGCATTATTTCTTCATATATTATAAAACGTCTCTAGTTGTAGAGAAAATTTATTCATATATTAATGCAAGAATACTAGTATTAGGCAATAGACAATTTAAAAGTTCAGTTCCCCTATCTGCAAATCACATTAGGAGTTGAAATTTTAATGTATGAAAACACAAGTTTTTATAATCAAAACCTGTTTTTTTTATTTACATTGAATAACTGTTACAAAAGGAGTAATCTGAAAAATCTTAAAGAACACAGAAAAACATTTTACCCAAAGTTGATGTTAATTGCTTTTTTAAAAGCAATTACACCTCATTAAATTCAAGTTTATCTGGATCCTTCCTTCTTAAGGCTATCTTTGCACAGCTTAAAAGTAGCTAACACCCACTGACAGTACATTATTATTTTTTTCTAATAGCAACTACGGGTTCTGTTCCAAAGAGAGGTACTTGGGAAATCTGAACTGTATTCAAGGTACATTATCTTGAAACCTCTAAATGGATAGAACTGTTATTATCTGTGTATTACAATTAATCTCACTATTGCAAAGTATTCTTAAGGTGGTTATGGAAAGATTATTTTTTTTGAAGACACGCGATTTTTGCAAAGGATGAGTTGACCTATATCTGTATCAGACATAGATGATAAACTCTTCCAGTGTTCATCAAAGTTATCTTTTCCTTTCTTAGTTTGTTTGTGGTTTTTTTCTTGTTGTTGTTTTGGGTTTTTTTGGTTTTTACTTTGTTTTGTTTTTTTTAATTGTGTGAGACTAGAGCTTTACTAATACAGCTTTAAAAGTGGCTACAACTTCACATAGCTCATGAGAGAAGGGGAGAGTGCATTACATCCTTCCTTTCCAAAGTGTTGCTTCATGATTACCATCTAAACCCTGCTGGGCTGAACAGATTGGTTCGATAATTACATACAATAACTGCAGTGGGCAGGTAACCCTCAGCTGGCACAGGGCAGCTCCCCTGTGAGAACTTCCATATGCAAACTGCACTGATGGAGTGCATTAGGTACATCTTTCCTGCCGGTGCACAGGCCTGATTACCGCCAGCCAAGACTCCAAGGTTAGCATGTCAGCAGATTTGTGATGCATTAGGCAGGAATAAACACAGACACTTTTGTTCATTCTGACCAAAATTAAGGAGGACTATTTCAGCGCTGTACTGCTTTTATATGAGAGAGAATGCATTCCTCCCAATTGTACTAGAAAACATTTTAAATGCTCATCAGAAAAACAGATATCCAATACATGCCACACAAAAACAAAATACATTTATCTTGTTTCCAAGCTTATTTAATAAAAAGTGGTTTCTTAATCTTGATGCAGGTGAATTACATAGCACTAGAGATCAGGCAGCATTTATCTGACAAAAGCAACACCTGCGCATCTGAAGCTGAACATTAGAAGAAACCACAAATCACTAAGATCCATATTTTTCCAGGTTAGTTTACTCCCAGTATTTCCCAGCAACTCTTCAGCACTAAACAAAAGTAAAATGTGGTCCTTGCCCTAAATAATTTAGTCAAAAGCTCCAGATACTTCCTTCAACACATGGTACTGTTAGCTTCTTGTTTTGCTAGAACTATTACAAAATATCACACACACAAACCAACATGCATTTACTATACAGAAGAAAAAAACCCCACAAAAAACCAAAAAACCCCCCAACCTCCAGCAGAACTGTGGACTGTGTTTCATTTACTTATACATCTGGGGAAACTTGAGTCATGATATAGAAAATAAATTGCTAACTTTTAATATAGCAGACATCTGTGAGTTTTAGCCAGATACCAATACTGGAGAATGACTGAGATTCCAGAACAATCATGCTTATATGCAATATATAATGCACATCATGGCTCAATTAGCTATATGAGCTGAAAGCACAGGAGAATCCTATATTTTAAGAATTTATTTACACAGAAGCTAGAAATATTGTCTCCTAGCTATGAAATAGCATAACTTCAGAACACCAAATAACACTGCTTTAAGAAAGTATTATGGTAGATTGCCCCAAAGGAATTGAAGAGTAAGTGTCTTAAGATCTGTTGTGACTAAAAGATCAGCACAGCCAAAATGCCATATTAGAGGTCACCATCTTCTCAAGGGTGGATGCCAGACTGCATTTTTGTTTTCCAAATTAGACATTAAGCATGCCAGAAGAAATTCAGCATGTGCTAGAAGATACTGGCTTTCAGAGGCAAGATGCTACTGATCAATGGTAAGTTATCTTTATGGAAAAAAGTTTCTAATAGAGTTTGGAATTTGGAGCTTATCTTTAAAACACTCAGTCATCAAGTTGAGCTTTGTCACAGCTGAAAATACATATAATTTTAATTAGCATTCTATGTTATTCCTTTCCTCTTCTGTGTATCTAAGTGTCCAGCTATTCTCAACTAGCACAAATGATCTTCCTGTTCTCCTAGCCTCTTATTAATGTCTGATACCCCTGGAAGAAAAACCTAGTAGCATGAGTTCCCAAACATATATTCTGGGAAGGAAGACATCCTGCTGAAGACCCTCTTTCCATTCATTCCTGAAGAAAAGTGCAAAATACACCCTTGGAAAGAGGACTGACACAATCTGTTCTTCTACCCTCACCTACACCACAGCTGTTACAAACCCTAGACAATCCAACATAGAAGAGTCATCTGTCCCGGTATTTGGTGAAAAGCAAGCAGGCTATGTCAACCTGATTTCAAGCAATCAATCTTATTCTGTCTGGACACTCTAGCAGTAGCTGGCATGAAGTAGCTAGCATGAAGTCCACTGCAATATGAAGTGGACAGCTGAAAACACTTATTCAAACAGGCCAGTAACACTCATTGTTTTATATAAGTGCTTGAACATATTTGTGACAACTGAGCAAGCTGACCACGCATATGGTTTCTCAAAGTAAAAAAAAACAAAAAAAACCAAAAAAAAACAAACAAAAAAAACCAACAACAAAAAAAAAAAAACCAAAAAAAACCAAAAAAAACCCCAAAAAACCAAAACAAAAACCAAACAAAAAACCCTACAACCCCACCCCATCCCCAAAACCCAATGTAAAAGCTAACTCCTAATTGATGCTAGTAGGTAAGAACCTATGGAAAAGTATTATCCCACCCTTTGGGAATGGTCTTGACTGATCCTGGCTAAAGAAATAAGATTTTTGAAGTTTTATTCCATTGGAAATGTGCACCAGCCATCTCTACTGGACAAGGACATTAAAGGTCACAGATGTTGGCTCTGCAGCAGGCCAACTTATTCAGCAAAGAAATCAGCCAACCATTAAAAATGATTTTTTTTTTTTTTCCCCAGAACACAGGTCTCAAGCCATGTTGATCCACAGGGGGAACAGAAGAATTTATGCTAATGAACTCTCCTTTTGGACTGATCTTTACACTCAGTTCAGCAGAAAATATTAGTATGAAGACCATGGCTGTAAGATTTTAGCCAAAGTACTATTTACTGGGCAAAAAGAAGTAAGAAGAGCTGGACATATATCCTCAGAAGACTTTAAAATCCCACAGCTTTTTTTCTTTTGTACTTTTTGCCCATCTTTAACACACTGCTGATCATGTCAGTAAGCAGGCAGAATTCTTGTACTATTATCCTGTATTATAATTCTCAGTTCCCTGGTTCAGGCTAAAGGAACCAATAAACTGCCCACCTGTTATTAACAAATGCAAATAAACAAGTAATAAATGCAGTTTAAGGTACGGGATAATAATAATAATGGGCCTGTTGTGATAGACAAGGGATAATGGTTTTAAACTAAAAGAGGGTAGATTTAGACTAGATATAAGGAAGAAATTTTTTACGCTGAGGGTGGTGAAACACTGGAACAGGTTGCCCAGAGGGGTGGTAGATGCCCCATCCCTGGAAACATTCAAGGTCAGGTTGGACGGGGCTCTGAGCAACCTGACCTAGTTGAAGAGGTCCCTGCCCATGGCAGGGGGGGTGGACTAGATGACCTTTAAAGGTCCCTTCCAACCCAAACTATTCTATGATTTATTGTTCCATTATTTGACCATTTTTTATTGTTATTATAAACCATTTTAACATAAGATTTCCCCTAAGGCTTAAAAAGTTCTTACACTGTATTCAAATGGGAGTCCAAATCTAGAGTTTAAGGCTTCTTAAATACAAGGAATAAAATACTCCTAGGCTACCACTATAGTTAAGACTCATAAATAACATGTTAGATCACAGCAAATTCAGTATGTGAATTCCAGAATCAAATACTGGGCATAAAGATGTATACTTAAAACTAAGCTTTGAACTAGTCACAGAAAGGAAACTATATGAAACAAAAGCTAGACTTATTTTACCTTACATGTATTTTGACCCCTCTGGAGTTTTACCAATTTAAGGAAAATAAGTAAATTAACTGAATGTTCATCTGTTCAAATGTCATTACAACTATACATATACATTCTGTTATCCAAGATATTACCTATTATGAAAGTACACCTACAAACATCATTCTGTATTAAGTTTTAATAACAATTAGTGAAGTTAAATTAGAGAAATAATGCATAAGAGTAGGACTTAATCAAACAAACATTTCACTATTTGCTTATTTCCTACTGGATGCCGTTATGACACCTACTTCCAATACCACTTTAACTCTTATTTAGCTCAAAAAGTGCATTAAAAGCTGACATAAATTTTTAGAGTAAAAACCTTTTGCATGGGATTTGTTTGCAAGTCTCCATTCTCTGACAAGCCAAAGTCAAGTACTCCATCATCTTTTTGCCCAATGGCCTTAAGACCTTGCAGAAGTATTTCTCGGAAATGCTGATAAACAGGTTTCTCTTCATAGCTCAGTAGCTTCACCTTTTCCATATATTTGGCTATTTCATCTAAAGAAATGGTACCTCCAATTAATTTCTATTTGAAAACATTTTAATCATTCACTTTTACCACAAAAGAGTCAGAAATTATGCATGCTCCACTTATGCTGGTTTTTGAAATGCTTATTTATAAACTTATAATTATGACTTTACTACAACACGTTTTAGAAAAAAATTATACCAAGGTTCATTACCCAGTGATGACAGCATCACTGTTTTTTACACRTTCATTGCAATGAAGAAAACAGTCAGTCGTAAAAAATGTAATAGGCCAATCTTCACCAATGAATGCTTGTTTACATGGTATTTCTTACGTCTATATTTAAAAATGTTGAAAAGGAAACTCAATGTTATCTTAGTACTTCATCGGTTCAAGACTGAAACATATATTAAAAAATACATTAAACATTTGACCACTGAAAAACCAGACAAGTCACACTTGACAGAGAACTCTTCTGATCACCAGGAATAGCTGGAAATAACTAAACATTTCAGTTCAAGATCTCAAGAAAGTGTATTTCTAATAGTCAAGTTTAAAAAAAAAAAATCTACTCAGCAAATCGCCAATGCCAAATAGAAACAATTTAGACTCCTAGTTCGCATTACTTTATATTTCAAATATCTAAAATTCAGTTGTGAAAAATCAATTTACACATTTCATGTTTGCAAATACTTAATAGTGTCTTTAGTCAGAAGCAACACAGTGTCTGCAGTTCATATAACTGCAGCCAAAAGGAAGACTCTAAACTCCTAATCAACAATCTAATTCATACCTTTTTGTTGTTGCTGATAAAAGTAAGAAAAATAGGTACAAACTTAAGTAAAGAAGGAGGACTTAAAAGAAGCAACAGATTAGAGTACAATGCCTAAGACACACCTCTTAGGGAAAAAAGCTGCTGACAGTCTGAYGACAACTCACCTTTTGCAGCAACTGAATTGATCTATTTTGTTTGAATACAGAGTAGCACAGCCTTCCCTTGTACACACTCAACATACCCCATATAAATACGGATTTCAGAGCTTCTACCCATTGTCTAAAGTTGTCTACAATTTGGCGATGGCACCCAAACAGACTGATGGATTTTTTTTTTTTTTTTTTTTTTTTTTTTTTTTTTTTTTTTTTTTTTTTTTTTAAGAAAAAGGACATTAAAACAAATTATTTTTTTTTTTTTTTAAAAAAAAGGACATTAAAACAAATTATTAGAGAATGTTTACCACATGGTACAAACCATTTTAATTTAAAATAGCTCCTCTTACCTGGTTTATTTCTCCCAGGAAAGCATTTGTCCATCAAAACTGAAATATTATCTCTACATCTGAAAAACAAAATTATTCAAAACTATTGTTTCTTTCAAAGTTTGAATCTTGCCCTGTTCTGATAGGCTTCCTAAGTACCTAGCTTGGGCCACTGTCAGAGACAGGAAACACTACTAGATAAACCTTTGGTATGACTTAGTACAGCCATTTTTAGGAGTGCAGTACATTTGAGAACCTGACAAATGCCAGACAGGCTATCTGAAATATGGTAAGTTTGTTCAACAGTTTTTGATTCCTATAAAAGCAAGCAAGTAGAAGACTGAAGGAAAAGAACTGGTCCATTTTAAACCCTCATATACCAATACTCTCACCTCTTCCTGCTAGAGGAGTCTCTCTCTAGCTGATATTATTCAGAGCAGATCCCCTGCCAAAATAATAACTGGGGGGGAAGCCGGGGGAGCTTCACTAACATTGATGGAGGCCAAAGTGTTAAAAGTAGAGATAAGGAAGCCAGACAACAAATCCTTGTTAATGAGACAGAAGCTGCTGTGCTGGGACACCTTTCTTCATATTAAATATCTGGTGAGAGGGTTGAGTGGGGGTGGCGGGAAGACAAAGGAATGTAACTGTGAGGGAGAGGGACAAAAAAAAAATTTAAAAAATCTGACATTAGTAGCCCTCTAGCTGGAATGATGCTCAAAGACATTTAAGATCCACTTTTAGCTCTCATCTCTGCCACTGACTTCAGAGCATGGTGTTATAAAGGCTACTCATACGCCATGCTTCAGTTCTCTTTCTGTAAAGCACAACTAATGATTACCTGCATACTGACAGGAGTGCTTTTTGGCTTAACCATGGCAGTATTTTAAACCGACAGTACTGTGGTGGATAAACAAGCATCTCACATGTGCAAAAGAAAACAGTAGAACAGTACAAGTAAAGTTTAATTACAAGCCAAGGATACATGAGACATAAAGAAGTGAAACTAGGGGGTATACAAAACAACAGCCTAATCACCAAAAGGGAACATATTGAAAGTACAAAGCATTTCTACATTAAGACATTTTCATTCCTATTTTCAATTTCAAAAGAGCAAGAAAACAAGTAGTTTCTCACCCGATTTTTGAGTCTCTGACAAAATTTGGATCTTTCAAATTATCCTCCCATGGTAGACGGCCACTAAGCCAATGAATCATACAGTAACCCAAGATCTCCAGATCACCACGTCTCGATGGCGCTAAATATATACGCATACACAAAAAAAGAACCGTAAGAACAGCTAATAAAGCACACACAGTTTAACAACAGTTAAAATTTGCAAATATGTTAAGACAATAGAAAGCCAATGCTAACACTACTGTATCTGTTACTTATTTCTTTATTTTAGCATGAAAGCAAGGAAGGAAAAAATATTCCTACATCTGGAAGGATAACTTCATTTTCAAGTCCTTTATCAATCTCTTTTTTCTACTCAAGGATATGACATGCTGCAGTTATCCCAATTTGGGAAGCTTTTTAAGTACTCCAATTGTGGAAAAAATAGAGCAAGTTAGTGAAGTGATTGACTTTCTGTTCAAAACAGTTTTTACTTCCCTTCTTCTGTAAAAAAGTAATAGTGCTAAAACCCCAGCTTCTGAAAAAAACATTCCATGATGCTGAAATATTTTCTGTGGCCTGAAAACTGAACAGAGGACAATAATAGATCAGATCCCCAAGCCTTGCCAAAAAAAACCCAAAACCACCCACATGTACATTGACCACAGACTACACCAGGAGTGCAAATAGGCAAATCAAGTCATCTTTGTTCATGTTCAGTTTTAAGCATTGGTGCAACAGTTCATCCTGAAGTAAATAATAATTTTCAACAACTGATATTTTTGCAGGACGCACTTTTATGCTAATAAAACAAAATTTAAGAATGAAGAAAATAAAATTGGTGTTCACTATAAATTTTCAATGTTAAATCAGACATAGAACTGTCCTTTTCATGTTCAACCTTTTCTCACTTCTTGCCTTTTGATATTCAGTGACTATAGGCGTAATTATGAAATAATATATTAATATTATTAATAATAATATTTCATAACTAAATGAAGTTTCATTTTAAAAAATTTTCTAAATATTAAGCCATAAACAAGATAAAGAATATTGTGCATCTTTGCCATATATGAAGGAACAATGTTCACATTGATAACAGAAACTATTTATCTCCTGAAAACAGGGCCTGTTTTTCTATCAAGATCTCATAAGCACTATTCCATTTCTACTTAGTTAATAAAAAGCAATACACTAAACATCTTAACAGTCTTTATAAATTAAGGAAATCTATTTAAGACAGGTACATTAAAAATACAGTAAATTAATATCAAAGTAAAAGTTAGTAAATGGAAAAAAGAAAAATGCCAGCATAGTCCATAGAGAAGAAAAAAATATTTTTATAGATTCAGAAACCTGACTGTTTTACAAAACGCAATGCAGCAAATAAAGTCTTTTGTGTTTATAAAAAGGATGCACAAATGCCTATTGCCGAGAACAAAGTTTTGCATCCTTACCCACACCCTTGTGTGCATCAATACTGGTATATTCAATAGTTCCATCATGACACCTCTTAGGATCTTCTTTATATACTTTGTGAACTCCTTCAGGACAGTATCGGTAGGCAAGTCCATAATCCACCAAGTACACCTAGTAATTTCCACAAAGAATTCTAAGATTAAAGAACTATAAATACAAAAAATAAGCAAATAATAAATGTAACTCCCAACCACTCTCAGAACTTCTTAAAAAGTATTAAAAATGGTGAGTTTTTTGACTTTAAATGATCCTTTCTTAGTGCTTTATTGAGATTACTACATACGATCTGAAAACAAYGTGTCAGACAGGTTTTGTTGTTTTCCATATAGCAGTCTGATCCGGAAGTCATTTCTTGCTGATGCAGAGGAAAAGTACAGTAAAATACTCTTATTACCAGTAAGAAAAAAGAAAAAGATGTAATGTTCATAGAGTTATAAATACACTTACTGTTCTACCCTCTTTAAAGTCAGCTGTCCCGTTTGAACACTACTACTACTATTACTTCTCACTAACACCACAGTTACTTTAAGAGAACTGAGATTATTTTACTTATTTCATGAGCTAAAACATTTGGGCAAGAAGACATAAACAATGCATATTAGAGTTTCAGAATTATGTGAGTAGTAAAGAGAGTTAAAAATACAGAAAAGTGAAAGACTTCCGTAAATCAAGTGGAACAATCAACACTTTAAAGACCAATTTTTCCAAGTAACAGAACACTTATCTGATGGATTTCTTGAACAAAGGAATGAGGTAACAATGCAGACAGGCAAACATAATTTACCAGTGTGCTATATAATTTTAAGCTTCCACCTGCAAATACATATTTGTGAGTCAATTTTTTTTTAATCTTGAGAATTTCTCTAGAATATTATTTAGGGCAGATAGTGAATTTGATAACTGTCCAGCAAAATGCATTAAAAAAATCGTAGAATATTAACTAGATATAAATTTCAAGCAGAAATGTTACCACATACGTTCTTAAAAATGAGCTTCTGCTAGATTTCACAGGTTCAAAGCACTTCCACGTGTTGTCAAATAGAAGGTTTAAAACATGAGGAATAAAATGCATCAGAAATACCTGATTAGGGTTCTTGTAACTCACAAGAAGGTTTGAGGCCTTGATGTCTCCATGCACATATTCATGCTCATGGACGTATTCCAGAATATCAAGCTAACAAAACAAAATAGTCATATAAATGCAGTACCCAGCTCCACCCAGCAGAGGACCTGTACTCAGCACAAAAGTATGATTTAACTGAAAGACTTACATGGGGAAGCCAGACTATAAAAACATAATATATTTTTTAAACTTACTATTCTCAGGCCTAATTGGAGTACAGTTTTATGGGAAAATTGCTTTGCATTCTCTTCATACATCTTCTGAAGATCTCTGCCAAATCGGTCCATTATCATAAATCGATAACTACATTCAAGGAAAAAAAAACAGCAGCAAAGTTACTGAATTGTACTTAGCAAAGTATTTTATCTATGTGTTAGTTGTACAAATTACTGATTGAAAAGATAAACTGCAGGTACACAGAAAAGAAATATATGGGAAACACTTAACTTTTTTTAATGTTGTACATCAATTCTTAACTTTTTTTACATCAGCTAGTCAAAGTTCATCCATCAAAAGAACTGTTCTTTATTCCTGGCTAGTTATGCAATACAGTAACAAGCACCCACAGAGGAAAATATCTGTATTGTAATTCACTATAGGTAAAACCAAGCATCAATTACTTAGAAATACATTTTTTACTTTATAAATGACTAAGTGACTTAACGTGGTTACTTAAAAGAGTTAGTTTTTTGAAATCTATTACAACCTTTTTTTTAACCTCTTATTAAAAACAAAAATCTCTCACTTGCCAAAGGTGTTCTGATATTCATTGCTACAGGTTCATTGCTAAACTGGTTCTATTACTGTAAGAGGTCATAGTAGCTATACTAAAGAATCTCATGCATTAAATACTGAATGCAAAGAAAAGTTTATTTGGGAAAAAAAAGAATAATTTTGTTATATTTACTTTTGCCTCTCAAAATTAATGTTGTTTTTACATTGGATTAGTTTTAAAGTTGACCTACTGAAACAATGATATTCCTGACATACTAGGGCATACATACCAACTGCCCTATGTAATGGTCCACACAAAGAAGCCTGACCTACTATAAGCTGCCAGAGAACTACTAAAACTTCTTGCAGCATAGCTGTATAGAGAAAGCCCACCAGGAAACAAGGACTGTTACATAAACAGGCATACCATTCAAGACCAAGTAACAAAAACCCTTCATGACATGCAACAATACTAAAAACTATCCCTAGACTTAAGATAAATTTAACATGAGACTAGCAATTATTCTAGCTCACAAATTAAGTCAAAAAACCCTACCCCTAGGGAAAATAAAATAGATTTACAGAGAACACTAAGTCCTTTGTACGTGTGAGTGAAAATACTCTTTAAGTGTACACCACACCAGAAGAAAAACTTTAAAGGTAGTCATATTATTCAAGGACTTATACATTAGAAGTCAACTTTATTTTAATTCATATATGAAAAGCTTCTAAACCGCATATATATAGTATCACAGTATTACAGCAGTGTTCGAGCAAATGAAAACTGAATCACTAAGAATGTAATAGACACAAATACCAGTAACACACAGAGTACAGATAAAATGTATCTATTCATCTATTCCTTAAACACACCCTGTTACGAACATGAAACTTTGTAGCAGAAAAGAACATGAAGATCATGGAAAATACATCTTACAAAGTAAATTAGGTTAAAAGGGATAGTGGTTGTGAATGAAATAAATCCCAGTATATGCCAACAAAACATATATTCACCTTTTTCCATTTTTTTCATGCAAGCCAGAACCCCAATATCTTGGTACACCTAAATATTTCAGTTTATGGGACTTAGTCCACTTCTGAACTGAAAATACAAATAAAGATAAGTTCATGAGTTCACATCAGTAGAGACTCACATAAAAAGGGAGTACTCACATCACTTACAGTTTCTGCATACATGTGAGCTGCTTATTTCATGGAAACTTGTATGCAAAGTATACTGGAAAGTTAATGACACATCCGTTGTAGGGACAGAGATGCAACTGAAGTTTCAATTTAGACAATACCATCACAACACAACTATAAAGAACATCTTACCAAAAATCCCTGATTTTACTGTATGTCTGAATTAGATTTCAATCATTTAAAAATAATTTTGAAAATTACCTAAAAAGATTATCTTAAGGTTTGACCTTACTCCTGTAGGCTCTATTTTCCTAAATGCTTGTAATTCATTAAAAACATTTTAATAGACTGCTTACTTTCATCTGGCTTAGCAGCTCGCATGTAGAACTTTAACTCAGTAAAAAGAGGTCCATTCTGGCTGGGTTCCTTTAAGACAATTTAAAATTAGTTAAAAACTGCTGTGTTAGTGCCTAATAATTATTAAAAGCTCACAAAATGTAACATTCACCCTATAAAAGCATATTCTCCCTCAAATGCTCTACCCAGTGCTGATAAATTCAATAGAATATGTTCTTTTTATAGAAGAAGGTTGGCTCTAAAAAGTTATTTTTATTATAAATTGCTTAACATTAAGGGTATCAAAGAATCCTTTCCCATAACAAAAGATTAAAGAATAACAAATTAACTTAAATGTATAGAATTACCACCAATAATTGGCAGCAAAAGTTTAGCAAAGAACATTAAAAAACATTCCTTATCTCAGATTTTCCAGATTAAAGCTGGATTGCATCGGTTGCAATGGCCATTAGTGAGCCTAAAATAACACCTGAAATGATTTGATGGAAAAATCTTAACAAAAGTTAAATTCTTGCTGAACATAAGGTATTTTGTTCCCTTCATACATTAGTTAATCAAGGCATACATTAGTTAATCAAGGTAAAAATTACAGAGGATTTCACAATTTCTCTTAAACTAAATTATAAGAACTACGCCTATTTTGACTTCAGAGTCTACCTTGTATTTAAGCTAACATAAGGTATTTCAGTTCCATTTTCTGGTACAAATCTATGGTAACCACATATTACAAGTAAAGTGCAAGAGAGAAATCGGTTTGAAAACACCAAAGCTTTGAAATACTGCAAGAATTGCAAATGGGCAAGTGCCTTGACTCTACATTTCCAGAACCTAGTGCAGAAAAGAAAAAAGTGGTTTCAACTGTTGCAATTTTTCAGTGATTGATTTTGAGATAAGCTTAAGGAATTTATTTTAGTCTAGTTACTGTTATATGTCCAAATTAATTCTATCTCAGTGAAAATACCTGCTTTGGAATATCCTACACTTAAAGCTCTAACCAAAAAGAAGTATGTGATTACTGGCAAAGAAACCCATAAAGAATACAATCACATGATATTAGCAAAAGTTCCAAGATACATAACATCAATCTTAAATGGCTTTAATTGTAGCTTTTAAATGCAGATGTAGTGATCCAGAAAATTGCTAAAGGCCAGACTGTACCACTCAGCTAACAGAGGTTTACTGCTGTCCGACATTAATGAAGAAATGTAAAGAGGTCAAACACGCTGATGAACATCAGCTTTAGCGTGCATCTGATGTATTGGCTCAGAGTAGGAAGACCAGTCAGAATGAGAGCAGATACCAGCTTAGGCACCACTCCCAGGCCTGGACACTCGATTACAAAGCTACCGCTTACCTCCACCTCACTTTCTCCAGCAGCACTGCCCTGATAAACAATGAAGCAAAGACAACAGTTTTTTGGCCCCTCCTTGTGGGACCAACATTCAGACTTAAGCATGAACCGGAAAAAAAAAAAAACAAACCAACAACTAGACCAACTGATCAATGCACATAAACTCTGGTACATGCATATTTATTTTCAGTTAGTTTATTTATCCACTATGGGCAACAAATTACTGATATAGAGATTATATATACAGAGGAGAAGGGTTAAATAGCTGAATTCTTTTACTGCCGTTATCTCGAACAAACGTTACTTGACCTATTCACTTGTTTCTGTGTAGCATAATCCATTAATACCCTAACTTAATTAGAATACAAATTATACATATTATTTTGATTCAATTTACATAGGTTTGAAGAACGTTATTTTCTTACTATAATACAGTGAAAAACTGTAGGTGTTAAAAATTCTTAAAATATTTATCTTTAAATAAATTATTCCACAAAAAATTATGTCTCAGTGCTGAAAAAAAGATACAACTTTCTCTAGTCAAAGCAAATGCTGAAAATCTAGTATCTTTTCATACTTGAGGGGATGGATAAATGATTTAACCATAAAACATATCTTCATGTTGACTATGAAGCTGTTTCCCCATAATACCATTAATTCTACATACATGCCATACTAGCCATCTTACAATACACTAAAACCAGAAGGATTTCAAACACAAATTTCTACAACTTTTTGCCCAAGGTCATTCTAAACACATGATTTGCAAAACTGAAATTAAAGTCTAATTAGAAAAGATATCATAATAAAAGAGATTATGGAGTACATTTTGAAACCCAACAAATTTCTTCAAGTAGTATTTTAAGAATTCTGATCTTTTTCAGTCAGCAATTTAATGAAGTGTTATTAAACTCTGCATCCACTCTTGAACAATGACATCTGAAAGGTCCACATGTTAAAAAGCATTTCTTTTTTTAATAAAAACTGTGATTCACTTCATACTGCTCAGACATCAATGCTATGAGGATACGTCAAAGACTAAGCCAATTTCCATCTCGCTTTAATAGCTTAATTTGAAGAACATTACTATAGAAGCACATATTTTATTAAACACTAATAATTGTTCAAAGCTGTTAACCACTTTGCTTCAGCTGATGGATCAACTAGGAATCACCCAGGCATTAGAAACAGGCCCTTATCCGTAGCTGTGTTATACTAGACTGTAGAGGCATAATATGTTATGGGTCATTTGTGAGGGCAGCACGAAGACTGGGGCTACTCTTTATTGCCATAGAGACAAAATTATAAAAGACAAATTAAAAGTGAGTAGTCATCTGGGAGATTAGCAATGGGGGTATTTACAAATTGCTGCAACAAAGTGAATCTAGCATAAAAGCAACCCAAAAGTTATGACAACTCTTCTTATATTCAGAGCCCAAAGTGGAGGAGAAGAGAAGCAGATGGATAGGTTTCAACCTCAGGGAAAGAGGAGGATAGCAATTACACACAGCATAAAATAATGCGTATCTGACGATTTTCCAAGCAAGTCAAACTGGATTCTCCCATGAAAGTTAAATGGCGCTCTGCTTCCTGATCAGTCCAAACTCAGCAGGAGCCAGTAATTAAGAGCCAATGCCTCTCATAGGCAAGCCACTGCTGATAACTTGAATGTCTGTTATCTGCCTCTAAAACAGGCCACAGCTCCTGCATAATGGACACCCCCTGCCCTCAATGGCACAGGTTGGGCATGCAAAAGCAGTCTGCCACCATGCAACAGCTGCAGGCTGGGGCTCCTGGTCTACGTGGAATTCCTGCCCATGTGCACTTAAGGCAGCAGCAGTATGCTGATGTTGAAAGTGTGGTAGTTTGACATTTGCATCGTAAGCAGTGCTTTTTTCAGCAAGTGACAGCATTTCAGAAAAAGGGTCATCACCAACAGTATCTTGGGGTGTCTGAACAGTATCAAAACCAGTACTCTAGAATTTCCCTGTAGTCAGCAGATATAAATATCAAGATTAAAGGCACGTACTAACTAAAATGTATTTTATTCTAAATTAACCTGATCTTTTAGTTTCAGGAACAAATGTTAAAAGTATTAACATATTTACATAAGTGGCCAGCTATTGCAGTAAAGCATTTCAGTATCACCATATAGTTTAATAAATAAGAGGTTAAAACATTGCAGTTCTGAACTGTGCTGAAGAACTAATTTTTTACATTGTGAAGTTCTTGTACAGTTTTCTGGTATTTGCTTGTGTCACAGGACCAGAAGTACCACCAGGATAATGAATGGTCTGGATCTACTATGGCTATTCCCATATTCCCAGGTTTTTTACTAAGACTTTACCAGGGAATCATATATAATAGTAGGATCCGTACAAAATAATCTAGCAAATTTAAGAAAAAATACTTTTATACCTTAGAAAGAGAACATTATAGCCAAATCAAGTTAAATAAATCTATTTTAAGATTAAAAACATAAGAAAATTTCAACTAATAAAAAGAACTTGCTGATTTGCTACAATGGGCTAAAAATGAGCCATCAACAATGCTGCTGCTTCTCTCTAATCATTAGGTTAAAAAAATTATGTGTCAATGCCATTTTAATTCAATAGAAATTAGAATACGTACATGTTTTATGATAAAACATTTAAAGGACTTTATATCTGTGGGGACCTCGGGAATCAAAGTTTTGCTGTTTCTACTCCCAAGCCATCTGTCAGATTACCAACATCCAGTGGTAAGCAACAGTTCACACAGACTCACTGTTGAATCACAGAAATTCTCCAAAAGCTAGCCAGATTTCATTCATATTGTGATATTTGGGCTGTTTACAGGAAGCAGCAAATGAAACAGAATCTGATCCATCTCATGAACCTTTTCCAACCCTGCTGATGTTCCATTATCCACCCTCATGCATAGGAGTCCCAATTCTCAACAGCGTTGCTCAATATCACCACGCTTACTTTTATTTTAAACAGCACTATGCAATTGTATTATTTTGAGTCAGAAGATGTTTTAAACTACACATGCTATTCTAGAACAAACATTTTCAAGTTGTGAAGTAAAGATTCAAATGCTCTCTTACCACTTTTGCAACATAAGGTGCATCACTGCCAACTGACTTTGAAGAATTAACATCAGCTGTTAAAAAGGAAGCATTTATTAGTAGTAGGAGAGGAAACTGTCACAAAACGTACACTTATTTGCTATGCAGCATGGACAAGCAAATGACAATGCAATTAAGTACTGATGTGAATATGTATCAGTACCTTAGACTTTGGTAAGAGAATTACTCTATATGGCAAGACTACTCTATATGGATAAGGTCTTGCATTCTCCCTTCTGTTTGAGAAGAACAGGCAGTTTACTAAATAAAGGAGTTCTTTTTTATTTTTCAGTAACTTTTTCCTAGTCAATAGCATTTCTTTCCTTTTCTAGGACTGTGATGAACATACACAGTTGTGGACATAAAGATGAAAAAACACATTCTCTCTACTATTTTGCCATGTCACATATTCAAAAGTGACTTTCTGTTGCTACTAAGCTGTTGATATTTGTGACAGAAGGAGATACAGGTATGAAGGACATCAAGTTAGGCAAGCACGAAGTACAGGAACAGTCAGGGGCACAGCTTTGTGCAAATGATGGGGAAGCAAACGGAGGGCAAGCTTTGGCTTGAAGAAAGCAGGAATTCTTAACATGAAGAACTACACAATTTGAGCAAGGCTGAGAAAGTAGTAGAGAGCTGCTTTGGCAAGAAGCCACCCACTGGTCCTGTTTTTCTTCTTAATCCACTTATGCTACAGTCTGTTAATTTTGAAAGTAGGATGGATTATTCTTTTTTTTTTTTCCCAAATCAGAATGAATTCAGTGTAACTTTTTTGCCAAGAAGAGGAAGACCATAAATGCATAGCAAAAGAAAACCTTATTATCATGATCACATTAACTTTCATCCCTTCAAAATTGTTTGGAAAATGAATAGGGGCAATCAAGTGTTTTTTAATTCCCTGAGGTATCCTCAAGACCTCTCTTATCTGTTCATCTGTTCAAATAACAGAGATACTAAGTATGGGACACTACCCACTGAAAGAAGTTTCCCTTGAATTCAATAAACAGCATTGCAAAACAAGATCTGTGCTGATGCTTTAAACAAGTCCAAGATTTCAATTTGTTTTGAGCATTGGTTACACAAAAAAAGTATATGACTTATGTCAGAAGTTCGCAAGGCAATGAAAAAGTCAAAAGCAGCACCAAAGTCAAAACCAGCCAAAATAGTGGCTGATCAGTAGCCTCCATAGAATATGCTTAGACAGTTTCAGAAATCAGAATTTGTGATAGAAGGACACTCATGCAAAAATCCCTTCTTTCAGCCAGACCAAAAATCAAATTTAAATAAATACTAAACTATCCTTTCACTGCTAAAAAGTAATAAAGATTTTGTTTTAAAAAAAATGTATAAACTACCACCAGAATCTCATACAACCACAGTGCTTACAATGACCATTTGTCCACTCTTATCATTTTTTTTCCAACACCATGAACCAAGCTAAGGTTCTAGTAAAAAAAATCACTTGAAGACACTCTGCATTTCTAACTTAGGGTCAATTTTTCATTGCTTTGAATAAGGATAAACATCTCACTCTCCATTTTAAAGCATAAAGTTCAAAGATAACTACACTTACCAAGGTATAGGCGTCCAAAGCCTCCTTGCCCTATAGGAATACCTAATTTCCATTCTTTTCTTGATGTATCTGCTAGAACCTCCCCCAGAGCAAATACTTCAGCAAGTTTCCTTTTTGCAGGGGCTCTTTTTCCAGCAGTCTTCTTATTATAGGGCATTTTCCTTGGAGGGAGAGGAGGAAAGGGAAGGAAAAAGAAAAAAAAAGCATAGGTTACATGCTGACCAGACTTATTTTATGTATAAATCTGTTAGAAGCATGAAAAAGTATGGATTGTTTAAGTTTTAATTTGTTACTACAAAGACACTTTAAAAGAATTACAGTAAGTAGTTTCATTGGCATGAATTCTAAGTGAAAAACAACTGATTTTTCCAGGCATCACAAAAAAATTTGACAGCAAAAATCTTCACAAGTGAAATCTATTAGAAGACCTTGTATAAAACATGCTAGAAAAATCTCAGAAGCTATCATACTCAATCAATCACAACCAATCATAGGTTTAAACTTAGAAAAAAGTAAGCTGATGAAATAAAGTCCCTCAGTTTTCCTGGAGTGAAACTTGCTTATTGAAGAAGTGTCATATAGTCCCAGTCCTCAGTAATAATATTAGGAATTCCTCTTAGCTGTAAAAAATACCAAACAAATTTAAGCCATTCAAACAGTTAATTATTTTTTCTCCTATATAACTAGAAGCAACAAAAATGAAAGTCTGCTTATTGTTCACAGGGCAGCATTTAGTAGATCATCAACAAACTAGTACATAACTACCTATTTTGAGATCATAAATGTAAAAGTATCACCGTTGCCTTCTCCGAACCTCAGGTCTCAGATAAGCAATATTTCCAGAAATAACATAACGGCCCAGTGGAACCAAACAAGTGCATCTTTCTGCAGAACAGGCCTCATTTTGAGCAAATAAATGTTTTGAGTTTTTAGCAGAGCCAGATTTTGATTCAGTGAAAGAACTTACTGAATCACGTGGCCATGATATGGCAAAGAGTGCACTAGATCTCTTTACATGAAAGGCCTTCATGATTTGTTTTACAAAGAACTGATCTTTCCCTCTACCTTATGAAGATACAAGGCATACAAACAGAGCCACAGTTATTTTCTAAAAGATACTGTTCTGACTGGTGGGATTTTATTTTTATTATTTTATTTTGCTTGGGGAAGCAGGAAGGAATATTAATACACAATTCAGGGAGTTTCTGGATAGCAAAATAACTTTTTCCCATTAGTCTAGCTACTCAATACAATAACGCTAAGACAAATGCAGTTACTTAACATCAGTTTTCCTCTTTTAGTTCTAATGTTCCTCTAGGACTTTTTTTAATTTCCCAAATAGAAAACCACATAACTATGACAGCTGTTCCAAAAGCGCTCCCCCCTCTACAAGTCTCTGTTCTGACTGGGTAGTATCTTCAGGAAATTTTCTTCCCCAAATAACGTCTGTCACCCAACTAACATCTGAAAAGAGCAGCCCATGCCCATTTCTCTACTTACTAGATGCAAGAATAACTGTCAAGTTTCCTGAAAACGTTATTCTGCCCGTTAATGCTCAAGCCTACAGCTGTGACTGACCAAACCCCTAGGGGTGGAATGCAACTGAATAAAGACAATGGATGAAAAACTCCGTGGAGAGTGGAGATGGGTGACTGTGATGTGCCCAAGAAGCTCCGGCGATAATGCAAAGGAGCTTGCTTTAGCTCAACACAAAGGGGACCGGTGGGTGGCCTTTGTTTTAGGTAAACAGATAAACAACAGTTGAGTGGAGCTCAAAATTGTTGGATGGATCAAACGGCGGTGTAAATGTCTCCCTGAGTTAGCCAGGCCAGCGGAGAGGGGGGAGCGAATACGAAGCTCAGCCCAACATAAGAGTATGAAAACTAAACAACTAGCAAAAGAATTTCAAAGAGAGCAATGAGCTTGAGCTAGTTTCAAGCCAGGTATTCGTTCCCGGTGGCTGGGGACGCATCGTGACGGTGAGYATATTATAGAGACCGGTAATAGTAATCACATCGGTATTGTGACTGAACTGTGTATTGCAATTGCTGTATTTTGCCAAGAGTAACTTACATTCGTGTTCTTTTCAGTATATTTTGTATCACTCTCCTAAATCAGAAATCCTGTATAGCATCAACTATCTTCAAACAAGTAAATTTGATATTAAATATTATGCCCTCCACACATGGAAGATCTAAAGAACCTGCTCAGAGTGTATTGGACTCTGGCATCAAGCAGTCTACAGACACCACAGTCATTCAATATAGGAATAAACGCAGAATAGAAGATGTATGATTCCATGCCAAAGAAAAGTTCTGCTTTTTGAGGGTCCTTATTAATCTGAGAGGTATCTCTGTGTCATAGAACCACATCTGAACACCTACTGTTGTTAAACGAATAACTTCAACAAAACAATATTATGAAATACCCACATCACAGGAAGAGACTGGTATTTAGCAATACCTACGTTGCGCAAGCTTCCTCATTATCACAAAACTGGATGTTTTAATTCTGCATTACTTTCCCATATTTCCACTTACTTCTGTACAGTAACATTCTTCCCTATAATCAAGATACAGTTTTGACATTTTACACTTTAAGACTAACTTTACCCACAGCTTTATCCATACCGTGTCTTCAAGAAACTCCTCTTTACACCTCTTCATCTTTTTTTTTTTTCTTTTTTTTTTTTTTTTTTTTAATCTTCAAGGTGATACATACTGTACTGTCTTAGAGGAAGGTTCTTCCTCCACATTTTCTACAGGAAAAAAATGAGACTTCCAAGAACCAAATGCAATTCCAGCTACCTCAGCTAAGACCATACCAATGAAAACGTAACGGTGTCAAAGTGCCAGAAGGAACAGAGTGTGGTAGGAATGGCTACGTGTTGATATCACTTACAAGAGCAGGCCAAAAAGATCACAGCAGACCGTTAAGCAGCTTCTCAGACACCCAGATCAGGAAAAGGACTAAAACAAAGGACAGACTGAAGCCATTAGAAATGGTAATGGGAAAATAAACCAGAAGTCTGGAGTCCCAAGACTGAGGCAGATAAGGAGAAAGAGAAAGCGCAAAAATCAGCAGTGTTGCCTAATGACTCGGATGTGGGACAAGATCACACTCACTGTTGTCTAAAGGGTAAAAAAACGTATACAAAATGAGCATACTGTCCTCAAGCTAAGAACAATAAAAGAGGCATGAAGAGGGCTTGAAGGACTGCATCCCTTGACCTCTGAGTTACTACAAATAATTCCAGTGAGACTTGGACAGATGCACTTAAGTGCCTGAATGCTGGACAGACTGCTGCCCAGTAAAATAAAAATTTGTAGCCTCTTTTTCAATAAAGCTAGCAAGCCAGTGAAATAAAACTATTGATACGCTTCACATCTTTGACATTCACAGTAAGTCTCTTGATAGTAGCCTTGCTTAAAAAGGAATTAAGTTTACTTAAAATAGCTCCTCAAGAGTATTAAAGAAGGAGCTGGTGTTTCCCTCTTTTTTTCCCCCCCCCTCCTTTTTTTGTTTAATGTCGTCAATAATTGTAAGCCTGAAGGTATTTAGTTAAAAAAATAAATTAATGACAACATCCCTTTATCCATAAAAGCAAAAATTCAAAATGGACATAAGTTTGAACGTCCCCAGCTGGGAACCCTGCCCTTAACAAATACACTAGATACACATACATGGTTTCTTGGCTGTCTATATTCATATCCATCTGTTAAGATGGCACTGTGCCTACTTACAAGTTGGTCAAACTATCAGTAGGCCATAGGTGCCAAACACTGATCGCTTTCAATGGGCAGCATGCACAATACTAAGCACTCACTCTTTTGCAAAAAAACCTGTTATCCATGGAAATATTTAAGCAATGGCTGCACATGCTTTCACATTTATTTGGATAAATCCATTCAAGGATCTTCTATTGATTGAAACCAAAAACACCTAGAGACTGCAAAAGTTTTCTATATGAAAATATAGAACTGGGGGGGGGGGGGGAAGACAGAAATAATGAAAAAAGATGACAACATTTTAGTGCAAATTCTATCATTCTATGTGCTTTTCAACTCACAATACAGCAAACATGAGGGGTTGTCAGGAAACTTATGAACCAGCAAACATGATGTAGAGCTGCCTACTCTACATTGCACCACTGGCATAAAGTCATCTACTTCTCCCTAAAATCACCTTTAAAAATTCACACACACACACGAAAAATCACCTTTAACTTTCCTGCATCTCAACTACCTCTCCCCATCAGTAAATGGAAATATTTTCTATCCCACAGGTACTGTGAAGCTTAATTCATTTGTACCTGCAACCATGCTGAAGTCCTTGGAAACAGAGTGCCATAGATATCAAGTACTATACTATCATTCAAGTATCAAACAGACCTGACCCTACTAAGGTATCTGACAAGAACAATTTTCAAGTTGCATGATTGTAAACAGCAGCATTTTATGTGGCTACAATATGCTCAAAACAAAGATTTTGCTACTAACAAGTATGAGTAACAGAAGTCTATTTGTCTAAACTCTCTCCAAAAGCCTTTTAGTACKACAAAGGCTATTTCTCCTGCTTCTCCCTAATAAAGCATCTTGGAAGAAACTGAATCCACTGTACTTGAGATATGCAGACAATTTTGCATCAGTAGTGCAAAGTGGTGTTATCTTTACAAATGTCATCTGCAACGGTTGCTACTCTAGCGATATTTGAACTCTTAGAATTAATAACAATAGCCACTTCTCAATTTTTGTTGGCATCCGCTCTCAATAAAACACTGAAATTAATATAACGAAATTTATTTTGAAGGAAGTATGTCTGCTGTGTGGCAAGTCAGACTGGTTTCTTCCTGATCCTCTTCTTTTATTCTCTGGAAATTGTCATTTTTATGGTTGTTTATCTCAGTAGGACCTATTTTCATTCTGAACACAGAGAAGGCATGCTGGTGACCTGTGCTCCTCTTCATGAATAGGTAGTCCCAGCAAGACCTGAAATCTCTGCGTCATTAATACTGTTTATCAGACATAGCAAGACATCTAAGTCTGCCTGCAAAAAAGGAAATAAAGACAAGCAAAAAACAAAACCCAACTTTTTGCTCAAGGAGTGGGAGGGAAAGAACATGACACTTTAAGACTTCTGAATACTGTAGAACTGTTTCATAGGAGGGATCACCAAAAAAAGAAGTACCTAAAGTACCAGTGACTTGTAATACCAGGTGAGGTAGGTAGTGAACAAAGACTTTCTTGCATAAGTTGGACATTCTGTGACTGATCTATCATTGTGTTACATTTTTGAGTATCACTATAATCTCATTTCCTGGCGATTTAGACATCTGACAAATAACGGTATTTATGGAGGAAGAGGCGCTAGGGTTCTTTCCCCAAGAAATAAGAAAACATCTTTTTAGACAAAATGAATAAATGTACATTGGTGGACCACAGTTAATGAGAAGCATTTCATCACAGTAGCACCATACTGGGCAAACTGAACACTTTTTTTTTTTTTTAAACACATTGAGATGACTTTTTAAAAATTTCAGAATACAGCTTGTTCAGAGATAGGAAACAGTCATTTACAAGAGGAATTACTGTTGCTCACTAATTTTAAATTGCCTTCTCAAGAACACATTTTCTTCTTTTGAACGTATTTAAGGATCTTCTGAAAATCCTGAGCATCACTCAGATAGTTATTGCAATAAAGAACACAGTAAGCTTTATAAGGTGTCAAATCATGTATCACTCCAAATCACCTCACCACCAAACCAACAGCAAGTACATACGCATGTAAGTAAGACACTTAACTTAAAGGACTTTTGATAGTTTGGCACACTGTATAAAAATCAACAGCTCTGAAATTCATTAGGAATCCTGCCTCATTTGGGGATTATCCCCAAGAATTAAGTGGATAGCTTATTCCTAGAGAGGAAGGCACAAGTCTTTTGACACAGTAATGGCTACAGGAAGCTTCACAATAGCTTTTATATTTTTGCTAATGATAAAAAGGGTCCACGGATTCCCTATGAATTAATAAAAGCCTTAAGCACAAACTGAAAAGCAAAGAAAACAACAGGGTTCACCCTGCCTGCAATTGCATAAGTCTTAAACAAGGAAAGCAAATGGCAAGAAATAGGAAGTGAAGAAAAACCACAACCACTGACAGACAGAAACCAGCTTAGCCCAGTTCTTACACAACAGGCCTGTCCTGATCCTAAAATTGCAGATTTTTATTTGTGATTTGTAGGTTTGTATTAAAAAAAAAAAAACACATTATGTTTACTTTAAAGCAAAACTCAGGAATGCCTCCCAACCAAGGTGGTATTTTGTTTGTTAGCCACACCGGGATGTTCCTGAAGGTGACAAACCTCTAAGTGGCACTGAGTATAGGTTTTACTCCGCCTCCCCCACCTCGCCTTAGTGCTAAAAAAAAAAAAAAACCAAAACACCAAACAAAAAAACCAAAAAAACCCCACCAAACACGAAGGAAAGCAACTTAGGCCGCTGCCACCAAAGACAGCTTCAGAGCCAACAGCCCATGAAGGGTGCAGCAGACCCCCAGGGGTGAATCTGAGGGAGCTCGTACCCACCTGCCCCCATTCTCTCCCTCCCTGCCGGCCCAGGAAGATGCCTCCGCCGCCACGGGCTGGGACAGGGAGCAGGGAAGGTGCCTTCCCTACCCCCGGTAGCAGACGAGAGGGAGGAACAGGGCCCGAGCGGGTCCCGGCGGTACCACTAGCCTCCTTAGCGAGGGAAGCGGGAAAACCCGGCCGCAACCCGCCAAAAGGGCCGGGGACGCACGGCAGACCGGAGGAGAGGCAAAACAGCACCCCAAACCTCGCCTCCTAAAAAAAAAAAACCTACACCCCAAAAGCAGACGCCGGCTTCAAATACCTCCTCCGCGCCCAGGCTCGGCCGCCGCTCCTTCCGCCCCGTCCGAAATTCCCGCACTGCGAGGGGCCCTGAGGCAGCCCGCCCGCCCCGGCGCTCACCTCCCACCATCGCCCGCGCCCATTGGGTCGCCGCGCCACGGCYGCCCTCCCTCGCCCCGCCTCGGGCGCGGTGCCTGCTGGGAAGTGTAGTCCGTGACCTCCGCTGGCAGCGGCCCGCGGTGGTCACGGACTACACTTCCCAGCAGGCACCGCGCCCGTGATGGGCCAATTGCTGAACTATTTTGCAGGGTAGCTGTACGAAATCTCGGCGTTTTAAGCCAAAATAAATTTGGAAAGGCCTTTGTCAGGCTGATGCCGTGTGGCGATAACCCCTGACCGGGAAACAGGGCAAGACAGAGGCCGCCGGGTGGCCGGGGGACAAGGTAATGCAGCAGTTCTCCATCTTGTGTGACTGATGCCCAGGCCAAAACAAACCCCTCCAGCCACCCCAGCAGCAGAGCCTGCACTTGCACGTTACCTCATTACATACCATTACATACCTCACGATTTTACCTACTTTCCTACTTACCTGTCAGACCCTTTCTGATTTTACCTACTACAGTCTTGCACAGTTGTGCTATGGAGCTTCTCCCTACTCCGAAGAAGCTTTTTATCTACGGTTTGACAAAGCCTGTGTTTATTTAGTCCTGACTGATTTTTTTTTTTTAACAGGTTCTGTGATACTTAAATTGTTTTGAGTGCACAAGAACGTTTTGCAAAATTAATAATAACGGCAAAGTTTTATGAAAAAGAACCCATGCCTTCAAAGGGTCAGCATGGATTCTGACTCTTTCCTCTTCTGATTCTGTTTTCCTCCCCATCCCAATCTCCTTTTCTTCACATCCAAGTCAAATCATACAGCGTTGGTTCACCTAACAGGTCTGACCCATTTGTCATCCGGTATCACTACATCTCCTTCTTTTGTTGTCAGGTACAAATGCAGGCACACCCACGCTTGCTTCTGCCAAACTGTGAAGTGGGAGACAGGCATGGAAGATTAAAGACATGCCAAAACAGGGGATTTAGGGGATGAGGCAGGAAAATAAAAGGACAATGTTTTTGTGTTGTTAATCTCCTGGGGGTTTTAAACCTTTGAAAAAAGCATTATGTTTTCATGGCCACCATCTTCACATGCTGCAATTTTAGAGGTACTAAATAGCTTAAAAAAGAACTATCATTCCATAGTATGTTAATCATGACAGTGCTTACATAGAAGATTTCCTTGAAAACTTGGGCTACATTAGGAATAATAGCTATGTGTACTAGAAATCCTAGGTACTTTTACAGATGTTCAAGAATCTGAACTGATCTGAATGTTCTTGGGTATTACTGCTTATAGGAAAGACCAAAAGATTGTTTGAAAGAAGTGGAACACACTACCACACATGATAGCATTTCACTTGAAATACCATTGTCTTTAATATCAGATTACTGGGATCGTGAAAACATTTAAGATGCTGATATAGAAAATAAAATGAAAAATTTAATAGATATTCCATTCATTCCTTCAGTGAAAAGCTGATCTTCAGGCTGTCAGTTTGAAAACAGTCTTAACAATGAGGCCATAGAGATCTAAAGTAAATTCTGCTATCCCATGTAAAAGTTTGGCCAAAAAATACTATCTTTCTTGCATGAAGAGAGAAACCTGGACCTCATTCTGCCTCTGATTTTTCTCTGTTGAGCCAGAATAATCAGTTCTGTTTTAAGCAAAAGGTACAGTTTCAATATACCCATCTTACTTATTAACAAAAACATAAGATTCTGCCTATAAAGTATCAGAGCAGAGACTTTCATATATTATGTTTCCATACACTAAAGGGCTGGGGTTTTGTTTAGCCTGTCTGGATGCATTTGCTTTAATACTGCTGCAGCTGGAGATTCTTCAAGTATTAACCAAATCCAAAGTGGCCACAACCTTTCTCAGATGTTCCCTATATACTGTCAATTGTTTGACTAGATCTCAGAAAAGCAAATATTGACCAAACAATCAAAAGCATAAGATGGGTTTCTCATTATCATCCTTCACTGTAAGAGCATTCCTCGAATGTGCTGACTACAACTTTCAAATATGCTTGAAGAATTATTTTAGATTTGATAATTGTGTTTGATTCGTCTCCAGAGAAAGGACTTTATATCTTTTCCTTAGAAGTTCTGTAATCTTAAATGAAATGGACAATCCAATCTATGTGTGCGCCACAGATACAGCTGTTAAGAAGAGTTCAAATGCTACTTTTAAATAGTAGTAAATATGCAATATATACTGTAGTATATAAGCAGTTACATACTTTCAATTTAGCAATGGGGATAAGAAGTATGACATTTTGAATGTGGCTTGACAAGAACGCCTGAAGAGATAGTGATCGAACTACAGTATGAATTCTTCTAAACCAGCATCTCATAAAATAACCTAGATTAACCTTGAAAATTTTCAGAAGACTGGTGAATCTCCAGAGTAAATGGAGAATAGCCATTTCACAAATGGCTATTCTTTCAGGAGAGCTATGTGTACTCATCAATTCCAGAAGACATGCAAGTTACATCCTTATTACTAGGAGAATATTAAGAATGTTCCTCAAAAGACTCAAAATAGCACAAAGAACATTTGAATCCTCCCACCTCACAAAAAAAAAAGAAAAAAAAATAGAGAAAAAAAATGAAATGTTCCAAATTATTTAGCCTCACAATTTCATTCTATAGTAAGAAAACTGAGGCATAGATGGATTAAAATATTTGCTTAAGGTCTTCAGGGATTATTAGGTAAGGTTAGAAATGTAGCCCAAATCTCTTAAGCGGGTTCAGTGCTTTCTGACAAGGCTGGGTAGAATGCAACGCAGGAGTGCATGAATGTGAGGGTTCCAGTAAAAATACCAAATAAGAGAATGCCAAATGTCTGCAGGTAGTGAGGTAGTGTGTTATACTTGTTAGGCTCATTTCTGCTTTAGCATAGTGTTTTTCAGGCTGTGATTCACAGATTAAAGGTCTGCAAGATATCAGAAGGGAATATTGGAGCAAAAGATGCACACATGCTTTTCCACATACAGATGCAAGTAAGCAAGCAACAATCTGGAAATGTAAAAGTAATAGAACATTTCCCTTAAGTTTTGTTCTTGAAAATTATAGCCATAAAACCTCACAAGATTGTTGTTTATTTCTTTATAAAAAGATTAAATGACCTTTGGATTTAAAAAGTTTGGATTTAAATGACGCAGTGGTATTTTTACATGATGTTCTTCACATTTCCACTCTCCCAAAAATTATAGAATTAAATGGCTCAGAACTCCAGCATGTATTTCCTTCCTGCAGTCTTTTTTATTTTTCTACTTTTCAAAATGAGAAAAGTCCTTATACATTTCACAAACACCTTGCCATACTACACACAATGATTTAAAAAAGCAAAAATTTAAAAAAAAAAAAAAAGTTTAAAAAAAAATATCAACAGACAATTCCGAAATGAATGGGGAGACTGTGCCACCACAAATGCTTGATAAAAGAGTACATATGCACTGCACTCAGCTGTCCTAACTGGGGTTTGAGGACCACAGACAGGACTAGAGATTAGAGATTACTGTTCCTAAAAATCACCACGATATTTGCTTCAAATTACAGTCCTCTTGAAGTGCTAGACCAAAAAAGTTTTGCTAAAAACCTGGTGGTCAGAGGCCATAAACAGTTTGAGAAGGAACAGTGGTATGATCATGTTCCAAGAAGCAGTTCTTGACTCAGTAGCCTTGTGTTACCATCTGCCCACAGTGTACCTGCTGTGGTGTACAAAGAATTATGCTTCCCATCGTATCAATATGTTATCCTGCAGTGTGAGTATACAGGCACTAGGGAAAAGATGTGGTCACTGCAAACTTTCTTTCTTTTTTTCCTCTCATTCACATTTCACACTATTTTCCTCAGTGGAAAGACGTGTATAAATTAAATGAAGGGTGTGGGTTTTTTCCTCTGATGTACTTTTATTGAACTTTAAAAGGGCAATCACTATTCTCTAAGAATAGCAGTATGGCACTCCGGAGTTGTCTTTGTTCATCCATTAATATGCATTCTAAGAGTATTTAAGATGATCTGCCTGGTAACCTCAGAGCTTGTGTGTATTTTAGGAGACCAGTACAACATCCTATTGTGTCTGAGTGCTGCTAAAAGGTAGCTAGGAACAAAATTGGTTTTGCCACATGTTTAAGATCTTTCCAGGTGTCTTTACAAGTTAGACTAATTTTTGTATTTGATTAGATAGGAATTTGAATTTTTGTTTCTTAATTCCTTCAGAATGCAGTGAATAAGAAACCAGAGAGAATCAACTATTATTTTGAATATTCAATCCATTTGATGAGACAACATTTTTGCTCAATAAAGTTATTACACATCTGTCTAGAAAATTACACATGAGATAAGGCTGTCACCTAAGTTCTCCTCACCAACAGAAGGTGCAATATTATTTCATAATAGGATCAAGTTCTTAAAGGACTTAATAAAAAATCACTTCAGCAATTAAATATTTACCCCTTTTTACAAATGAAGAATCAGACACAGAGATGCTGAGTGAATGTTTAGCTTGACGTGATGAAGGAAATTTGTAACGAATGTCAAAGTAAGACCTGGATTTCTTGACTCCTTTTTATGTATTATGGATTACAAAACCATTATTAATTGTACTGTTCAAAACATTAAATTCAAAATTAAGATGCTGAGGCAGGAAAGGTCTTTGTAAATCTTGCAGCTCTCTGAAAATATCCTCTGTCATTCCCCAAGTTAAGCAGTTAAATAGTTAGACGAAGGAACAGAATATGGGGAAGAAGAGGTCCAAACTCTACAGAGTACCCAATAATTTAATGTAAAGGGGATGGAGTATTAGAAGAATTAATGAAAATGCTGTGGAAGAAAAGCTACAGAGTCAGATCCATTGGAAGTTTCACTTTTTCTGGAAGTTTTGTGATGCTAACAGACATGTGATTTGAAGCTGTTAAAGGGAATCGTTTTAAATAACCTGAAGCTTCTAAGACTAGAGTTTGTTTGAAGTGCATTAAATTAATCCAAATTAAAGGACTTTCATGAGTTTCTAAAGGGTTTGTATGTTTTCTTTGGTCAAGGTCCAAACTCATATTCATGGGCAGTTTTTTCTACTTAAATGACTGGACTGTCTTGGATGTGAACTGTCTTCTCCCATCATAGTTAGAAGCTATATAGGTATGTATATATCTTATCTGGGAAGCACTGTATATCCTACGCTGTAGATACATTCATGTGCACACAAACAACAGTACATGGAGTCTAACTATAACGATACAAAGAACTTCTGTTTATCATCAAACATTTCATATATCCCATTACATGTGAAAGAATTATTATCTGTCCTGTTGCAGTGCAATGCTTTTTCCTATAATGGAATTTTACTCTGCAAATTTATTTTGGTATTAAAAGGTTCCACTTTATAATGTCTATGGTTCAATCAGTGATCTAAAAGGCACTTAAATGCTTTGAACAAGATACATAAAATGCTTTTATTGCAAAAGCTTTGCTGTATCTACCAATTTTACCATTGATCTCTTTCCATGTAAGGCAGTTCTGGAAGCTGCCCATGCTGTATAAAATCACATGGTGGCTTTTGATCTCCAGCTGGTGATTAAAGCACATTATGGAGGCTTGAAATTTTCTTGTGGTCATTAGCATACCTCCAAACACTTCTCTGCTAAATAGTAGTGGTGTTCTCACTACACGATATTTAAATAAGAAACCAGGAATCTATAAACTTATTTACTATCCTTTGTAACTCAGAGGATACAGATCTCTGAATGAAGTGACCTTACCCTTAGCAATAGACTTACTGATCAAATAGTGGTTTCTTAAGGTGATTAGGCTCTATCAAAATGAGGCAAGGGAGAATGAGGTTATATATATTTTTAAACCCCCTTTTGATACAAACAGGCAGAGCTCCATGCTTTGCAAGACCTTGTATATTTACTCCCTATCTACAGTTCCATATTTCCCACTGCTAAAACACGTCACCATCGCTTCCAAGGTCACCAGGCTGTTGTAGGTTTTCCACAGTGGATTTTTAAACAAGGCAGCATTAACTCTGTTGCTTGTAAATAGCAAAAAAAGCATTTGTCCTCCCCACTTTTTGAAACTGTATTTTTGTGGTGGGAAAAATAAAGAATCACCATGTATTTGTTACTTTCTCTAGCAATCTCTTTGGGGTTTCCTTTCACAGAAAATAAATGAGGATGACAGCTTTATATTTTGTATTTCACTTTGTTATATTATATTGCATTTTATTTACGTATTTTTACCATCTATATCTTGCTAGCAAGCAAAGTTTACTGAGTGTTACCCAGATACAGAGGAAAACGTAACATTTCTTGAAAGAGATTACAGTCAGTAAATACCAAATAAATTCCAAAGCTTTCTGTTAGTTGTTCTGCCCCGTCCCCTTACTCCCAAAAATAGAATGAATATAGGTAACCTGGTTTCTGACAAGTCAGCGGTTACAGGCTTTTAAAAGGGAATAAAATCTGGGTCAGGGGAAGAGTATTGGCCTGGAATGGATGTTCTAGTTGTAAGGGAGACATCTGAGCGGAGAGTAAAACTTGTGGAAGAGATGGGCAGGCAGAATATCAAGGTTAGCAGATATCGGCAGACCAGTGAAGGAACACGGTTTTGAGTCTATTATATTGTGTGGCAAAGCACCTTGAATTATTTGAATCTAGGAAATAACAGATTCCCATCTCTGCTTTTATCCAGCAGTTTGACTAACACTTGGAGGAAGAGCAGAACTACAGAGAGAAAGCACTAAAAATTTATCATATAGGTAACATTTTTCTTTTCTTTCCAAGCAACACCCTAAAATACCCAAGAACTTTTATGAGATTGGACACAGCAGTTTTTATCCAAGGAGCTTATTGTTCAGAGAAAAAAAAACCCTAATGAAAAGCAGCACACATCACATCCTTTTTCATATCAAAAGTTAATCTGTGTTCATATAAATAGGTATTTGGTGGATTAACTGTCTCATACAAACTTTCTTTGAGGAAGTAGAAGGGGCAGAAGTCATTGACTGTTTCCTTGGGAGAAGGTATCATACAAGGAAAATTAAAATAATCCATTGCATTTCATTATAATCCACACTTTTCTGTCTTCTGGCAAGCTTTATTATCCAGAACTAGCTGTCAGGAGAAGAAAAAATACTTACTGCTGCTCTTCCGTACTCGAGCATAGCATGGAATCCTTCCCGTCATGCTGCTCTACCGCATAGTTTGGTGTTCATGACCATGCTAATCTACATAAAATTTACATGACATGTAACAAAATATGTGATTTGCACAAGAACCGGTTTTCTCCAAGTCCCAAATGGCACTAAGAAGCTCTAAAAAAATGCCACCACTAGGTGTCTCATTAGTTTCAATATACTCTAACCTAAGAGCAAGAAATGCTCAACAAAATTTAACAAAAATACAGTTAATTACCACTGACATTCCCTCCTTCGTTACACTAGCACACCCTGAATTTAATCACATGCATTAGTGTAATCAAGCTGTCAATCAAATTTTGAAATATTTCATTTTTTGACATAATTACAGCAGATCCCTACAGCCCGTCTAGAACATGGATATGGCAAGATTGATATTGTGTTACAAAATGTGATCTGACAAAAAAAAATTGATGCTTCTGTGCAAAATCTAAAGAAACACTGAACTGCTAATGCATTTACCCTGCAAATATGTTGCATCAGGTAGAATGTCAAGAGTTAATATAACTGCCTGCCCATTCACTGAATAATATACTCATTCTTGTTGTGCTTTAAATGCTTAAATGTTGTCCATGTCATTTTTAATTTTGTTTAAAAATCTATAGCTTTAATTGGCTTAATTGGAACCAACTGTATGGAGGACTTTTTTGCTTTTAGGCTTACAGCAAAAGATTTAGAGAAACAATCAGCAGAGAAATGGGATGCCAAGGAGAGAGTTGGGCTCATGTTGAAACTTCTCTGAGGCAATCCCATCTATGGAAAGCCACAAAACTAGTGGGCTGTTTGATTAGTGTTTGCAAACAGCTTATGATGAGACATCCATAGTACATATTGGTATCTTTTTCAAAAATTTCATGTTCCTGCTTTTTGGTGTATGGTGGGGAGCGTATTTTTTATCTTAACACTTCAAAACATTTGAGATGCATGTAGAGGTGGAAGGCTCTTTAGATGGACACCCGTCTGTCAGAAATTACAGGGGTTCCCCCGAACACATATAATACAAACTTCAGCCTGGCTCAGGTTAGTGTTAGTCAGATATGGTCTCTCTCATTTTTGGGACCCTAGTTTGTTTTTTAACCAAGAAGGTAATTTTTACCATCTGATGACTATTTCATGGCCTCTGTGAATGAGTTTGCAGACCCCAGCCTGATTTTATGTAGACAGATGTGCCCCTTCACAAAAACAACTGTCACAATTGGCAATAGTTTTCACATGTGCTGGCAGCAGCATGAGCTCAGGATGAATGGACAGGAGGCAGGAGAGTGTCCTCCTCGCTACGAGGAGGCAGGTGAAGATGGGGGATGTTTGCAATACCACTGACAGTGCTGCATTTTTAGTGTGCAATATTGTTAATTCAGGCATCTTTTATGTGACCAGTGCTCTTTGCTTTAAAAGCCACTTGTTTGGATATTTCTAGACAGGTATTCCACTAGAATAACTTGATCTAAATGTGTTTGGATAACTTAAGACAATCTCTTGTCCGATAGCAAATTAGTAATTAATTTCTTCCTTTCCAATGGCGGGTGAGGAAAACTGCAAACACACTTTTCACTGGAGAGAGATGCAAGGCTTTTTAGAAGTTACAGAAACACACATGTAGCTTCACACACAATCCCAGCACTTTTCCACTCTCAACCTGAGGAGATGCAATGTAACTGTGCTTCTTCTCTCTATCTTCATTCTGTCCTCAGGGTCTCATTTGCTTATTTTCCATATCGCTGGTACTGGCCCTGTTATTCGGAGAACTACTGTTTTACTTGAGTACTATCTCAGCTCCTAAGACCTCTGATTATAAGATCTGTTTTTCCTAGTTGAGTTGCTGTATTTTCATGCAGGCATCTGTTGAAAGGATTGAATTAATTAATGTAGTAGTAGCAAGTAAGAAAACATGATTAATCAGCTTTGTCCTCTGCCACAGTGAACTTACCAGGACACTGAGAGAAGATGTATAGAATCTGATGGACTCTCTGTTTCATGATTTGTTCTTGGGGAATAGGTTAAATTTCTTCCTTTTCCTTTCGTGCCACCACCTCTTACTTTCCCTTCACAGACTTGAAGCCGGCTCTATCCACACATACAAAAGACGACCTTGCATATCTCATGGTGGAGGCAATGAGTTCTGCATTGCCTGCAGACTGGCTGCTTTTTGACAGGAGATGCCAAGCTTTGTCCCTTCCCAGTTGCCTATAGCTCATATTCAGTTGAAACATGCTAGGAGGAAAGTGTTTACTATCTATTGTTGAAACAGCTAATTTTTTCAGTAAAGACATGGCTTTGAAGATATTTAAATGGTATTAAACCTACCTCAATGATATAAATAAAGAAGCGAGTTCAGCAGTTTTTATGACACCATATACTGACAATATTCTAAACTGTCCACTAAACATTTTTTCATTCTCCATGGAATATCAACATACTGACTGCAATATTTCTATCTGTGTTCTTTTACTTGCTAATAATCAAATTGCAGCCGTCAACCTTTTCATTTAGAACTACTTGCTCCAAAAAGTAAGCACAGCCATTTGAAACTATTTCGTAGCTATCTCAGATACGTAAGTTTTAAATTGTTGAATTGTAAGACTGCCACCTTGTAAACATGTTATAATGTATATTGGTCTATTTTGGTGAACAGCTGAATAATAATGTACTTTAAAAACAGTCTGAAATGCATCTTCTAAGATATAAAGCAGGGAGGATGACTAATATGAGAATATGGCATTTCACAGCAAACCTAATGAAACTAGGTTTCTCATCACCACGCTGGCTACATTGGCTGCAATACAGTCAATACGATATTGACTGCTAGAAAGGCTATAAGTACAAAGCGTTCCATCTCTCCTGATGAAAGTAACTGGGCTGGGCCAAAATTGATGGGCAAAAGAGTAAATCTTCCAGTTTCATGAATTTTGTATAACTTATTCTTGAATATTTCTTAGAATTGTGTCCTGACTCCTTGACCAATGTAAACTTTGCTTTTCCTTCATTTTCAAAGAGTCTTTTGAGAATGATCATTAAAGTAATAGCATATTTTTAATACATAATTTATCTGCAGATCCCCAAAACAGAGCCTGCTTTGCCTACGTTTCTAGTTCAGAAAACTTGAGAGGGTACAACTACTTTTAAAAGGATTAGATTGCCTGATCAGGTGTTTTACACTTTTTATTAAGTTATTTCTTTAAAGTAGAAAATGTTTCCTAAGTGTTTGCTGTTTACTTGGATTTATATTGTTTGCTCATGAGACAGCCTTCTAAGCAGAGGGACGGGTCTGCCTGGCTCAGGCATGAAATCATCAGTCCCGTTTGCTCGACCCTGCGTGCAGAGAGAGCTGAACTAGCTCAAAGTGCACACACCATCTCTCTGTCCTGCTCATATAGACTATTATTCAAGCATTCGTTCTGGGATGAAAAGCTCCTTCCCTGTAGTCAGCGTCACTGCGTGCCTATTCAACATAGATGTTACATTGCCTCTAATTCTTAGACAAGGCACCATGGCATGGTACTCAGCACAGAGGACCAGCACACACACCTCTGGCCCCAAAAAACAAACACACCTGTTCCAGAGAGCAAAAAAACACTAGTATGAAAATATATCCTATATAACCAGCTAAAGATACAGTTTCCTCCACTTCAGTACTGATATCTTTGTGCTGTAGTGTGGATTAAGCTCAAAATGCAATTGTTTAGTGACCACTTTATGTGTCATATGAAAGAGGGAAAGGCTACATTTGGGAATGCTCAGAACGAGGTGCAAGAAAATTTTATCTTATAAAAAGAATCGAAAGAGGAATTCAGATGCATGGAAGTTTGTCATTTCTGTATGCAATTGGTCAAATAAGATACATAACCTTTTCCTGCAAATGTTGTTTGTCACATCTCTAGATTGCCAGAGCTTCTGTTGGAAATATTAAATCTATTACATCATCCTAGAATGATAAAAGTGCATGGAAGGAAGAAGTATGTACATATAGGTGTGTATCTTCCCAGAGATATCCTGAACAACATTTGTACCTGGTCTTTCAGACAAGCCAGAAGTTGTGAACAATTAATTCACCTAATAGGTAGGCTATAGATCCTAATTTATTAGGTATAATAATCTTTAGTTACCAAAACCTCAAAAGATGGAAAGCATAAAAGACAGCAAGGACGTATGGAGAATTTTCTTAGTAAAATGATATATTTAACTCATAGCCTCAAGGTTGTTGGTTTATTTTTCCCCCAGTGGAAAGCCAAGCATAAGATAAGGGATGCAGGTTATTATAAAGCATCTGAAAAGTTCCTTTCAAAACACCATTTTTAGATGAAGTTTTTTCAATTTAAAAACATAGTGTAATAAAAATCAACCTGTCTCCCCTAATGTGGTCATTTTTACTAAGGCAATGTGAACTTGGAGTGAATATGTATCATTAAAGATGTGATCTAATAGTGTTTTATTCAACTTTGATTCATTGTGAATTTCTATCTCACATCAATAATAAGCTGCAAAAACCTTCATGATACTAATAAACACAATAGTCAGAACATTAAAATAGTCTTGTTTCCTACTGTATACCAACAGAGGAAATAACACAGAAAAAATCAAAACCATCATGAAAAATATACAGACAGAAGCACTTACAAAACCCATAGAAGACATTCCAAGAAAGAACCAGAAGGGACATTTGCCGAGGAATAAAGGAAGCCTGGGGATTTAACAGATGAGTGACAGAGATGACAGCAGGTAGGAGTGGGCAGCTGAGAGGTTTGGTCTGGTGGCAGGGAGAAAAGAATTGCACCTGGTGTTTCTGGGCACAAAAGTTGTTGGGAAGCCAGTAAAGCAGACAGAGGGCAGAGAGTCCAGACAGAAAAGGGCAAGGAGAACCAAGCTGGAGTTACCGGAGAGAAGACCTGGCCAACTGGAAAGCCTTTTCAAATCAGCACTGATTAGAAAAGAAAAGGACGAGCAGGGGGAGGAGAAGGAGGAAAAGGAAGACATATCTGTCCCAAACGTCTTCCACTACTCTAGTACGTAAGCATTTTCCAGCTGAGGAAGGAGGGAAACTGAAGCAGACAAGGCAGCAGGTAGAAGATACTTGCCAACTTCAAGTGCCCAGCCAAGTTTGTTTAGCATGGCCACACATGCTCCACTTGGCACCTGCCAAGTTGACCATTTGCAATGGTTCAGAACTTTACTTGTTCCCTTTTCACTGCATGAAACGATCCTGGGACACTTGCACCCAATATGTAGTTTAGAAGGTTATATGATGAAGATGTGTATCTGGAAAAAATGAATTGTACAAGTAAAATTAGGTAGGTACTGAAGAGCAGCTTTTTGCCTGCTACCGTGCAGCTCTGCCAATGCACTTCAGGCTTGACTTGCAATACCCTATATAAAATTTCAGTGCTGCCTCTCTTCAGAGCAGTGACTCAGTCATGCTGAACTATGCCACCTCTGTGGCAGAATACAGTCTATTGTATCTGGTTTATAACCTTTATGACTCAGAATCCAACACAGTAATCAACACAAAACAGGGCAACTTCAAAAGCATATTTATTATGCAGATGACTTGATATATCACCATTCAATGAGCCGGTAGAAATTTCAGGCTGGTACACATAACTATATCTTAAATAAAGGGCTGCATTATTAACAAGCTGCATCATGTTTTTCAAGGTCCACGGGGGAGGACAGGAGAGGGGAGAAGCTTGGTTGCTTTTTACTGTCATCGTTACTATCCAAAACACATAGGACTGGACAGCTCAGGGACCTGGAGTGTGGATAGTTTTCCTTTCTAACCATAGGTTGAATTTGAACTATTGACCTATATCAAGACTGGTAAGAAACCAATGGTTGCCAAATTATGTAAGCAACTGCAAATAGTTTGGTTGTCTCAATACAATTCCTACTGAAAAAAGAGTACAGACAACAGCCCTATCAGTTTTCGCATCATCATTGCAGACTGAATAGCAGCAAAGGGTTAGAGCTTATCTGAGCAGGGAACTATTACGAAGTATCTACCTACTTTCAGGTTTAATTTCACGCAGAGACACATGCTCCAGCATACACCTACCTTGCTCCTGATCCTGTTTAAGCCAATGGTAAGGAGTAGCCACAACAACATGTAACTGTTTCTTAACAAGTCAATGAGCCGGCAGATTTTGAGTTGGCAATGACCACGTTAGTGTTTCCCTATTGTTCTTGATTTCTCAGTATCAAGAAGCAAACTCTGCTGCCCAAAGCCATTTCTGCTCTCCACAGAGAAGAATTTATTTCCATCTTTTACAGTAGTCTTTGAAAGTGGTGCTACAGAATTGTTGCCAGAGAAAACTTCACAGTTCTCAATAACATGACCATCATGGCCGCTCTGATCTTCACACCTATAGCAGAATATGTTCAGATCCTCCTYGAGGAACAGTTTCCTCACAAACTGAAATTAACTTACACTGCTAACAGAGATTTCTTTTATGACACATTGAGCCATCCTGTGGCACAGCCTGAAACAAACTACTACATGTACTTGTTAATGCATTTCTCTAGTCCCTTTCCTTATATGAGATATATATTAGTGACTACAAAAAAAAGCAATAAAACATCTGTTGAGTGATTATTGCAAACAGAGCCGAAGGTGATGAACATTTCTAATCATTTAAGGTCAGACAGAAGTGGACTCTCGACATTGGTTTAATAGAGAAGAGGGGTGGGGAAAAAAGAAAGAAAACAATGGAAAATTCCAAAAAGTCAGAGTTTCAAATTCAGTGTTTAGGCTGCACATCTGCCCTTAACTCACCTCATTGCACATACATGCTTTTCTACATGCAGTGGTTAACATCAGATCTCAGTCTTTGACCCCCTGCAAATTCTTGTCATAATAGTTTGAGTTAAGTTAATTTATCCCAGATCACCTCACTTTTATCAATGCTAGAGTCTTGTGACTGGAAAACAATAGTTTAGTATTTGAAATAGGAGGAGATAAGTATCTATACACAGAACCAGAGATCCAATCATTGAGGGCTTAAATGAGCCAATAATTAAGTATAGTGTGAGTGGGTTTTTTGTTTTAAAAGATTGTGAGCAAATTAAATGCTGAATAATGGTGCTATAGCAGTAGTGGGTAGAGCTTGGCTTAGCATGGGCAAAGAAGAAAGATCATTAACAAATAAAATAGGGAGCACCTCAGGGGACACACCTACAGACAGTCTGTCACCCACTGGTTTTAACATTTCATTTCAAAATTTAGTTAGATATCAATTTCTGAATGCCTAAATAAAATCAGACCCTTTGCATAGCATCAACATGCATCAGCTTTCACTGATAAATTTGAAGCTGTAACAACATTCCTCTTCCCAAATTTTGAGGGGAAAGAATAACAACAGAAGAATAGCCAGAAATTACATTCCTGGTTCCAGCAACCCAACAAACCATCTAACAAAAGTAAACAATGTTAATACCAATATTTAACTCATCACTGATGCACTGGAAGCAATAGCAAGGCTTTATAAAAAGTATGTATGAAGCAACAATATTTTGCACTAACCTAGCAAAGGACAGGGCTGAAAGTCTCTGGTATCCCTGGTTAATAAGGAAATGCTTGATTGATCACAAAAGCAATGAAAGTCTTCTATCATTATAGTAAAATTTCTCTAAAAGAAGATAAAGCTGTGGTTACCGAATAGCTTGTACACCCTTAACAACAAGTGTTGCTTGTCTACCCATTCATATAAGGGACTATCAAAGCTTTGGCTTAACCCAAAACACATGTAGGCTTATTTGTTCTGAAGAGACATTTTTCAAAGGAGGTAGAACCGTGTCTTCCCAAGACTTCTTTTTTCAAAAAATTAAAGGTTAACTTAACTTTAGAATGATGAAAAGGAGCCATTCTTTGGTAAAATACGGTGATCAGTAATTTTAGGGTAAACTTTTACCTTAAAAAGCTGATTTTGAATAACATTAGGGTCAACTTCATCTGACCAAATTTTGTAGCTTATCTAGGAAACCACTATAAGCACTATATACAACACTATAAACCCCAAACGTATAAGTCAGTAGGAACCATTGTAGACTTCATGGGACTCCCTGCTGATGCAGTGTTGTCAGACAGATCATTGCAGAATCTCAGTATAAATAGCTAATTTAGGGTGTCATAAAGAATGAAAAGTGCAAAAGAAAAGCTGATGGTTCTGTTCTAACTAAGTTAACTAGACTAACTAACTAACTAGAGCTTCTAACTAAGCTCTAATCAATTTTTTTCCTTTCTAAAGTAATTGCAGCAAGTCAATTCAATGTCCAGATGATGGAGCAGGTGTACTCCGTGTCACAGTGTACAGTCCTGACGTCTGTTTTTTTCTTACCAAGGCAACCAGGGTTTAGAGGAGACCAGTGGCATAGAGCACGTCAGGGTTTCAAGTTTTTATCTATCAAAAAATAAACATAGCTACACCTTTTTGAAGTAATTGTTAGCTACTTGGAAATATGAACTGTTGTGCAAATGTGTGAGCTATCTTCATTACTGGTATCAGTGCATTTTTCACCAGGGGTTTATTGGACCAGCAGTTTCTATACTTCGCAAATAATTCAACACAGTTGTAGTAGGCTTAGCTGTGTTCTGCAGCAGGTGGGCAGGATGAGACTGTAAACCATCTGTCCATTCATCTATCTTAGACACATATCCCCCAATTTCAATAATACTCAGAAATCATATCATTGACAACTGATAAAATCATCTCCATTTTATACATGCAGAATGAAATGAGGCCTGGGGTCCTCCTTCAGGTTGGGGCTCAAGTCTGTAGTGTCCATTCCTTTTGTGATAGTGCCCCACTCACTGGACAATTTTCCTTCATCTTCTACAATATCTCTTCCTACCTGAGGCTCCCTACCTACCCCTTTGTGTGGGGTGTGCTCAGAGCGAGACAGTTTACAAAGAAAAAGAGTGGTGTGGTTTCCTGTCTTCATGTTAATTCAGTTTATTCAGGCTATTCAGCATATAAGGTATTCAGAAATACCTTAATGTAAATGGACTGAGCCAGTCTCTGAGTTTCATAACTGCACTTTACATTGTAGTGTAATCCAACCATTACCCATAGCATTGCAGTGAACTACACTGAAATAGCATGCATTATGCTGGGGTAACGTTAACTATGGACTGTGTCAATCTAAAGTGAAATATCAGGGGGTTTCATGTTCCCTCCAGCATGGGAAAGGACAATTTTGCGAAAGGTTATTGAGCATTTGCTCATGTCAAAGAGCAGATACTAGTGCCAGCAGTGGGAGGGGTGGCTGCGCAGAAAAGATTCATGGCTGGGCAACTGCTACCCAGGGCTGCAGCATCTGAGATCGGGGCTGAAGCACCCTCCTTCTGCAAGGGCTGGTGGAGCTGCATTGGGGCTGCTGGTAAAATAACCCTACGACTACGCTGTAGTCGTAGAAGGCTACGACTATGCAGAGGAGTTGTCCTCCTGTGCCTCTGCAGGAGAGGGATTCTAAGGGCTGAGATAAGAAAGTTGCTTCCAAATGAAGTTTCTGGCTGTGAACCAGAGGAAAGTTTCTAACAAGAGTTTCCAAGGGGTGGAAGGGGCTGCACGTTTCCAAATGGACAGTGGGCAGCGATAGCTCRCTCGTGCTCTGTGACAGCAATTGCTGTTGAAGCGTTGAATTGATTTCTGAATTGTGAGACACCCCGTGGGTGCAAAGCCTACTGCTAGCAGCACCAGGGACCAGTTTCAAGGCCTCTGTTTTACTTAAACCAGTGCACCCTGCTAACACACAGTAAAGCGTGTCTCCTGGCTCCAGACTATTACTACATTTCCTTCGTGTTTCCTTCATCATTGCCCAGACCCCTCACTATATATGCAGAAGTCAAGGCAAGTTCACACAGTGCAAAACACCTTTATTGAGGCATAAGAACAACAAAGCTTTGTTGTTCTCAAAGCAGCATAAAAGCATCATGTTAGCAGAGACACAAACCAAGTGACTCCTGGGCCAACAGTGCATCCGGAGCTGCTGGCACCAGCGGCAGGAGCCCCAGTCCCCGGGGAAGGCAGCGTGGCTCACCGTGAGGTGTGAACCACTCGCATCCACACACACAACAGAAAATGCACTTAAAAAGCGGTAGGAAGAGGGGTGGTGCGCACCTCGGCTCTGCCTGCAGCCTTGCCGAGCCACTGCCTGCCGTGCAGCAGGGCTGCAGGGGCAGCCGGAGAGCCAGCACCGAGCCGGCACGCTGCCCTTGCGGGGCTGAAATCCGTGGCTGCATTGCTGCAAACACTTCATCCTCCTGCCGGGAGCGTGCTGCCTCTGCTGTGAGGCTTGGGACTGAAGCAAAATTAAATTAAAGCTCTCTTCCTAGAAAACGGAAATGCGAGGCAAACTTTGCGCTGGAAATTGGCTACCAGGCAAAGCCCTTGCTTGCGGATGTTTTACACACAGGCACACATAGGCAAAGTCACACTCACCTGGGGGTCACGCAGCAGTAACATCGACACTCCATCTGCTTACCAAGAAAGCCAACACAGCGTTAAAAAGCATGCAGGATGCTCAGACCAGATTGGACTTTAGATAGGAAATTATCTTTTCAAATTTTGGTTGAACGATAAGAAGCTTTTAAAACTAAAGAAATGAATGATGTATGCAAAGCTGTACTTGAAATGATTCTGGTGTTGCAAATTGCCATGCTCTTACTGTGGAGCTGATGAAAATAAATGAAGCTCTGCGTTGCTGGGCTTTTTCCTCCCCCTTCTAATAAATGAAATGAAAAAGCCCCATTATTGTGCCACCTGCTTCAAATTCCTAATTGTGGTAACTGAATTCTGAAATTGTTTGTTAGCTGTGTAATATCACAGGCATTAAAAATACTGAGAGGCTATTAAGTTCTTTAAAACACAGCACCGGATAAAAAGGTGCAGCTATCTTCAGATTTTATTTCCATGAAATAACTTTTCCAGCGGAGAAAGGTGTTAAAATCCTACAAGTGCACCCTGAAAAAATCCCTGTTAATTTAACAGTTGGAGAGTTGCGAAGTAAAGACCCAGGAGAGGTCCACTGGCATATTTAAATATTTTTAAAAGAGAGCAGTACGTCATTCTGTTCGTATTTTTCTAGCACAGAAATATAAAAATTTCAGAAGACAATAGAAATCACATGAAATTAAAATGTAATATTTCTGATGAACAGGTAGGTGTGTGCACATATGTATCTCTGAAGTGCCTATAACCATGGAATCTTGCTGTATGCCTGAACTATTGCTGCATGTGTGTGTAATGCATCTCATTTMATTCCTAAATTTCAGTTTCTCATTTTAATAATGTTCCAACTTAGATATCTACATAGATTTGTTTTACAAATTTTAAAAAACCCAGTAATTATCAAGACAAGCTAAAAAGAGCTGTTCTTGAAATATTTTGTCATTACAAATAATTTTTCTGGATATCCAAATCCCATTGTTTTGTTCATTTTAATGAGAAAGGACTGGAATCAGTTAAACAGATCTTCTGCAAAAAGTTGCCCCACACATGTCCTAGACAGTCTTTTATTTCACAAATACATATATGGATACATACATACGTATATATTATATGCATGTATGTACAAATTATTAGACAAGATGCAACTGTTTCCCTTAGATTAACTTCTAATGTGTAAAATCCCAGCACAGAAATGAGTAAAGGGTTAAAATAACAATCTCAGAATTCAAGTCAGCTGTGACAATATTCAGCACATTGAACTGCTGAAATCTATGTGGAATTAGACATCGCTTTGCCCATCGAACCAAATTAGCCAGTTTGTTATTACCTTGCATAAGCAGCATTTTAGAGGATAGGGGACAGGAGGAAAAGGGGGCATTTCTCATCATGCTCATTACCAGGCAGTTCTTGCAAAAGCTCGCCCACTTGCTGCCTTCCCCACTTCCCAGCTCCGGAGGCAGAAGTTACCAAGCAGCCTCAGAACAAATCCCAGTAACAACAATTCTTTCTCAGCTTTACACTGGCACACAAAGGTGTCCTGTTGGCAGCAAAATCTGGCTTCATCAAACAAGAGGGTATTCCAAACAGAAGTGCAAACACTGTAATCTGAATATTTTAAAAAGAAACAACAGAACAAGAAGATGGGAACAACCAAAGGGCTTTGCTGATAAAAGAGAGTTTAGCAAAAAAGTTAACTCTAAATTGATTAAAACAGAAAGAGAATAATTGCAAATGGAATTTAGCAGATGCTATTTAAATAACTTTTTAAAAAGGTTGC
>JAYKAV010001178.1:193814-231314 GCA_035582835.1 Phoebastria nigripes | reverse complement strand
TTATTAAAAAAGACTGATAACTGTGACCAATATATACATGAGAGATAGTTGTATCCTACACAGCATTACGAAACATAAGAAGTTTTAGGAACAAAATTCACAGCATAATGGAAAATACCTGTTTCCCCTAGCCTCCTAACCTGAATCCCTTTTCCTTTCTAGATTAAAAAGTCTTCCAACCATATTTAGTAAAGTAGCTTTGATTAGATTTCCAGTAGCATATCAACTGCATTAGAGAATTTTAAACAGAACTTGTAGTTTTGGTTGCTTGACAAGGATAAAAAAACTCCTTAGTTCTACCACACACAAAACACTGGTAGAAATAACAGCAATGAAGTATTATTCCCTCTAGATGTGTCAGCTGCATAATCAGATCTTCAACTGTATCAGTACAATTCTTGAATGTGTGGATCTCTGTTTCCTTACATCTATGCTAGCATAAGAAAAGCACTGCCAATTTGTCCATTTAAAGCAATCAAGATAACTATAAAGCAGTCTCAATATTTTTCATTTCAAACGACACTGACATTACATGAAAACAACCAAGACCATCAAAAAACATCAGCTTCTAGTAATCATAATGTACCAAAGAAAGTAAGATTCTAATAACAAATTAGAGGTGGCTGGAGAGAAATTGCCTTTGATGAAGAGGGGGAAAAAGGAAGAAAAGAAAGGAAAAAAAAAAGAAGATGAGAGAGCTGGGTTAACACATATCAGTTACTTGGATACAGCTGATACTGACTTTTCGTAATGTACGTGAAGCATGTAGTGAAGTCAGGAGCACTGTGATTTAAGAAAATCTCAGAGAACATCATCCTTTTATATGTCTTGTTCTCATCATATCAGCATGATTGATGCTTCAGTGCATTGTACATAACACAATGCTTCCAAAAATCAGGGATTAACTGTAATTCTTTTAGATTTGTTCTTTATATTTGATCATAGGTGGAAAAAAAATTCTGAAATGCACCAAAATGTGCAAAAATATAACTGCAGAAAAATAGCACAGTGCTCTTTACCACTGTTTACTTTTGAAGTTTTCCTAAACAAGCACTGAATTTTAGCGGTCAACTTTAGTTAATAAAGCTACTTAAAAACAGCATAAATCATGCAGCTATAGATTTGTGCATGCAAGGATAATCTATGACATCCATCCTGCTTTTGCTTAGAGTAGTAGTCAAAACATTTTTGCTTCTTGCAGGTCATGCTGATCTGTACTGTTATTTGAATTTTCAAGCTGTTATCCATACATCATTCCCAACAACTTTCCAAAATAGACAAGGATTTCCACTTCTTTAATTAAAACAAGGAGCTACGATGTGCACTTGGCTGGGTCCTGACTTACTGTCAGGGAGAGACTTCAGCTCAGGGGTCAGATCCTCAGCTGAGGTAAACTGATAAAGCTCAGTTGGAATTAATTGGGCTATCCTGGTTTACCTAACTGAGGGTATAGTCCTTTTGTATTTCTAGCATCAAGCACTGCCAACTGTTTTCAAATACACCTGAAGTGCCTGAATGTCATTATTATTAATTGATGTCTATACAGCACCTTTAATGCAGATGGGTGTAATGCGCTTTATGGATTTTTGTGCCAGATTCCACCCACAGGAACACTAGACTAAATCAGGAGAAATGCCACTGAAAAAAGGCATAGTAGAGAGAAGGAACACCACATCTTGAAAGAGAAAGTGCATCTGGCTGCTAGCTGAGTGATTGTTTGCACATCACTGAATGCAAATGCAACCAGTTCTGGGGTAGAACAAGGCAGCAGTTCAACAGTACCCGTGTACAACTAAACAAGTTGTGCATGGTAATAATTCCTTGATTTTAGTTATGACAAACAGTAATTAGCTTGTGGTTATGTAAATATATTTTTATCCAGGTAACATTTTTCATTGCTTGTATCGCAGACAGGAGCTCTGCAGCTAAGAAACATGCACAATTAGAAAAAAAGTTTATAAATGATGATAAAGAGCTTCCAAGATTTAGTGTGTCACAAATAACAAGGCAGCGTTTCTCCCAGTTTTCAGCTACCTATATAGTTAATCAAGTAATAATTGGTCTCTAACAAAGCCGCAAGGCAGGTTGCAATATGATCAGAGTGAGACTTTCCGCTGAGGAAGACTGTTCTGTCGTGGGATAGAGGTTCTTCATCTTAACCAAAAGCCATGCATGTCCCTTTCCCATGCAATTTATCCAGAGCGCAGTTAGCTGTATGATCGAAGAGGTGCATAGCTGTCACTCCTGAAGAGGTACTCCTTCATATAGAGGAGCATTAATCAATTGAGGGATTTACAGATCAAAGGCAGAGCCTGAGCTGGTGCCAACAGTGGTCTGGTCTTGGAGAGGAGAGTGGATGTACAGAGCCCTGCTACACCCTACGGTTGTACTGGTGAGGAGCTGGGCCACTGTATTCTGCAGAGCCATAATCTCTACGTTGCTCCTTCGTTTAGCTTTACATACAATGATTCACAGTAATGCGCTTGGGATGTGACAAACATTAATTTCAGTGACTGTATCCTCATTCATGATGGAAGAGGCGCAGCCTTTTGGCAAGCCCTGGATGGATAGACGATGTTCTGAGTATGTCTGTATGGCATGTGTGCTATGAATAAATGGACTGTGGGCACCAGCAGCAGCACAGTCCTGCACACGAGCTAAGGAAGTCCAGCAAAGTATGTGGTATAGTAGTCCAGAAATAGCTCAGAGCTGTAATCTGCAGAGTCCACACGAGCATCTGGCCTTCACAGTCCTGACCCCCTGCATGGAGGGCCTGGCTAACCTTCACAGCCCTCTCCCACGCTAGCTAGCTGCGTAATCAGGTCAGCAACACTTTGTGGCCAGCTTGTCAGAAGCTGCAGAGATGGAGCAATGCGAGGACTGAGATTTGACATTTGTACTATGACTGGAAGACAGAGATCAAGGAGTGACAAACATGCAACAGTGGAGAAGAGCTTGAGACAGGAGCAGAGCAGAGAAGGAGCTGCAAGAGACATACTGAAGTTATTTCAAAGCTAATTATTTCTATTGCTATTTTATTTTTGTGAGATATTCAATGAAATGGAGCCTGACATTTTAGAACACGCTTCTCATGCTGTGACAGTAATGGCTGTCAGGGTCTGCAGCTGACTACTTTCAATCTRTCAGACCTCAGTAGCATCTGAGACTAGTTTAAAAGGCCCATCGTAGTGTGTAAATGCGAGACACTAAGTGTGATGTATGTGTGTCACTTCTGAAATGGTGGACTAGCCCTGAGAAATTGTTTGATAACCGTGGCTTGTGCCAAAGAATCACTGATCAGTAAAGGATTGTTTTCTCTGATGAACTATCGCTTGCTCCAGCGTGCTTCTGTAGCACGTAGGCAAGTTTACCTCCTTACGAAATAGCCTTTTTTCGAATACTTCCCAGGACTCATAAACAGCATTACTTCAAACAAAATGCTCAGTGCTATTGAAAGTAGGAAGCCTGATTCTCCTTATGCTGGGTTGAGCCTCAGGACTAAAGCAACACACAAAACAATTTGTCTGGTTTGTAAACTGAGAACATTTTCCATGTGACTGAATGGAACAGGAAGCACATGTTGAGAGCCCCCAAGTACCATTTCCGCAGAAGGATTCTGTTCACTGCAATGAGACCTTTAAAAATATCCAAGATGTGAAAAGATATTTGAGAAATTTTCACAAAGAATTTTTAGTACTCTCTGCTGTAATAAGCAGGAGGTGTTTAATAAACATGATATGCAGCAGTTGCTAAGCAGAATCTGATTTATGTACAGTAGCAGTTAGAAGCAACTACACATCAGGGTTGTACACTTTATTTGACTGTGAATTCTGATTTTCTGATGGAAGCAATTCTGCTGAACTTTATTTATAATCAGCTTACAACATGGGTAGCAGTATTATAAATGCTTCTCAAATTACATAGCAAATCTTGTTGTCTTCTTGGGCAAATAAAAAACCTACATCATGAGCTTTAATTGTAATACAGGTCATTGTCAAGGGTAAAAGACTTTCCAAACCCTTCTGATAGTTGAAATCATACAGAATTTAAAAACAGGATGCAGGATAACTCAGTGTACCTGAGACGGTATTGCATCTGCTCAGTACATCTATTTCAAAACAAATTGTTCCCCATTTCTCCCCCCCCACTAAATTAATTGTTAAAACTCAATGGATTCCTGTATGGATTACATCGGAGTTTGTGTAATTGAAGAAAAGGGAGACAGAAGCCCTGGTCTCTGCTCCACCAGCGTAAACGGAGCACAATGCCCACACCAACTTAAACCCATTAGCTGTGTATCAGGGTGACAGAGATCAGAGCCTGACCCAGAAACAGAGCAAGGCAGAGAAGTATGGTTTCATTTAGTGGTGTTCAGGAATCACACATTCTGTCCGTATACAGAACAAAAATGAGGATGTAAGCTGTGCCTCATRTGGCATTAATCGATTACAGTGCTCTATCCTTATCTCATTATAAGTCAGTAAAATCAATGGAATGATGTTTACTCACATCAGATGAAAATCTTGCCAAAGAGAAAGCAGAAGGTATATAGGGAAGTATCCAAACCTCTCTTCCCCTTCCCTTTCCTCCTCCTCTTCCCTTTTCCTTCATCAGTACATTAGAAATTTAAAAAGAAAAGATTAGGAGACTTAATAGACCCCCACAATGGATTTGTAGTGCCAGCAAGTGGATAGTGACATTCGTATCACTCAAGTCAAATAGACAAAGAGATCCTGCTTCAGAATGGTCCCTCAACCCAGTGAAAACATTTCTGGGCACAAATCTATCCTCCACGTTGGAAGTAAAACAGCAACAGAACCCTGTCAAGGAATAAGGTTCATTTTTATCTGAATCTGATGTTATCAGATGGCTATCATAATAATATTAAATATATATACATGCTTTTTTACCCATCTAGACAGACTGATAATTTTCTTTAGTTTCTCCCCCTTCATAGGATCCCCCAGATTTTCCAACAAAGCCAATCCTGTAAGCCGTTTGACGCACAGACCCTAACATACCAAACTCTACCACTGAGAGACTGTTTAGAGAGCAAGGGCTCTGCAGCAGAGCACAAGCACACTACTATTTCTTGGGGTCACAGCAGCATGTGCACAGAAGTAAAAACGAAGGGGCTTCAGCAGGCAGAACAAGAGTGAATGGAAAGAATCGTTGACTGAGTGAGGTGGGGTTGGATTTTAGGTCCTTGGCCCAGTGTTCCGTTTTCCTTTGTAGATGCCCAAATTTAGATGCATTTCTCATAGCACAGCGAGAGGAATAAACACATCCACAGCCATGGGAGAAGAGCATGCAGGTTTAAACCCAGCCAGACCAGACTCTGGTACCTACAAAGATACCACACAGCCCTCTCTGCCCTCAGGCTACCTGAGCTATACCAGTGCTGCTGCACTGTACAGGAGTCAGAGGAAAAGAGTCTTGCTCCATATTTTTACTGTGTCAGAGCATGTTTATTTCTAGAGCAAATTTCTCCCCCTGCCCAAATCTGTGGGGTGACTGTGGGTGAGGACACCTCCTCCATACATGATGTGCTGCCGTTCCACCTGTAGAAAGTGCAGTCCTCCCTGTTGGTGTCCCACACCAAGGCAGACCCTGCACTGCAGGACATAGCGGTTGTGCATAATAACCTTCAAAGCCCACTTTGTTTACAGTGTTAATGTGTTATGTCAAGCTAAGTTCTCACCCTTTTTCCTGCCGGCCTGGTCTATGAGGTTTGTGTTTCCCTCTCTCAATCAATAATGGCTTAAGTAGCAAATAGAGTTCCCATCCCCCAGCGCTAATAGACCCTCATGCAGTCAGGAAGCATCAAGATGAACCCTCAGTTACCACTGTGCACCCTGTTTAATGTATGCATTTTTATGGCCTCTGATGTATATGGTTCCATTACTGTCTATGAATACAGAGTACTGGAGCTAGTTAATGTATTATTTATTTTATTACCCCTTTGTATAAGCTGGTATTTGTAATTTGGAATTTTATATACTTTGGTTCTGTAATGGTTTCATAATGTGTACACAGCTCAATAATTAAAAAAATATATCTTACCACCTCACCTCCAGAGCCAAGTTTGTTTACGCTGCTAACTGCACGCCCCGGCCAGCGCACATCCCCAGCCGTCTGCCGGCCCCTCTGCTCCCAGCCCCGAAAGCCTCGCCAGTCCTGCTGCCGGGACACGGCCCCCACCGGCACCCTGAGAAATCCAGCACAGTTTTGTTCTTCCTCTCTGGGACAAGAGGCAAGTTTTCTAGATTTTTAGAGTTTTCAGATTTTTAGACCTAACGTGCGGCTAGCTGGCATGTCCCCTTTGTTTCCAAGGATGGAGCCCCGTGAGCACAAGGGCTGCCTGTCTGCCCAGTGCTCGGCCCTACACGGGGTTTCATCTGAGCAGTAGCAGAATCATTTTCTCTTTTGCCAACAAAGCAAGTTTCTGCCAGTACGACCTGTCATGAAGCACATTGGGCAACAGGAGGGACCGAAGGGAAAAGGGAGTTTCTCTCAGGCAATCAGCATGTCCTACATCCAGCTCCAGCTGGCCGCCCAGTCCTAACTTGGGTGCCTTGCAGCACTGCCGATCCTCCTGCTGGCTTATGAAGAGGAGCTTGTCGCTCCTCCAAATGGCCTGGAAGTTCACCTGCAAAAATTCACAGCCATATCCTTTCAGGTATCACAGCCTGTGTTTATGGATTTGATTTAGTACTTTTTACCTGGTTCAAACATTCATGCTAAAACTATGACCTGTCCAAATACATAAGTATAAGAATCATAGAATCTTTTAGGTTGGAAAAGACCTTTAAGATCATCAAGTCCAACCATAAACCTAGCACTGCCAAGTCCACCACTAATCCATGTCCCTAAGCAACACATCTACACATCTTTTAARTACCTCCAGGSATGGTGACTCAACCACTTCCCTGGGCAGCCTGTTCCARTGCTTGACAACCCTTTCMGTGAAGAAATTTTTCCTAATATCCMAKCTAAACCTCCCCTGGTGCAACTTGAGTCCGTTTCCTCTTGTTCTATTGCTTGTTACTTGGGAGAAGAGACCAACACCCACCTCGCTGCAACCTCCTTTCAGGTAGTTGTAGAGAGCGATAAGGTCTCCCCTCAGCCTCCTTTTCTCCAGACTAAACAGTCCCAGTTCCCTCAGCTGCTCCTCATAAGACTTGCTCTCCAGACCCTTCACCAGCTTCGTTGCCCTTTTCTGGACACACTCCAGCACCTCAATGTCCTTCTTGTAGTGAGGGGCCCAAAACTGAACACAGTATTCGAGGTGCGGCCTCACCAGTGCCGAGTACAGGGGCACGATCACTTCCCTACTCCTGCTGGCCACACTGTTTCTGATACATAATAAGCATAATACACTATTACTTTCTGTCTTCCTCCTCATGGATGCCAGCCAAACCACGTGGCACCTGCACGGAAACCCTTTGGTTTCAGTACCGTGTCCGCAAAATGCCATTCTGCCACCACAAAGGGTCTCTACTAGTTCTTTGGCTGAAGGAGGTCCTGCCCTTAAACCAGCTTGTCCACTGGCCAGGAGGATAACATTGAGGGTTGTTTGATTGTGGTTCTCTGCAGCAGCACAAGCACTTGTTGATTTTGGCTGAAAAGGCACTAGTAATTCAATGTCCACAGAGGATAGTGTCTTACTGCTGCAGGGAGCAATATGAAGGCATTGACTGCCAGAAGCAGCTTTTATCTTCCCAGCTCCGTGGCTGGAGGCCGAGCCAGGAGAGCACACAGGTGAGGGTCAGAGGAAGGGGAGAAAGATACTGAGGAAGAAAGTCAAGAGAAAGCCTTTGCTTGGTTTATGCCAGCAGCAAAGAGGGGAGAGTCAGCAAACCCAGACCAGAGTTTGTTCTGTTCATTTCATCCCACGTAGTCTGAAACAATATGATGCAATGCGCGAAACACCGAAGGAAAGTATTAATGAACAGACCTGCTGGCAGCATCAGAACCAGACAGTCTGATACAGGTCCTTGCACACAGCCAAGTCACTGGAGGCCACCTCACCCCAGCGAAGGTGTCTAGCACAGACCTTGTGCATGCTGACACAGGGAACAGGGATCGGAGGTGCACAGAGCACAGTACAAGCCAGAGGAAGAACTGTGCGCAAGTGATGTGACCCGGGAAAGAGTGACATGGAGAAGCATTATCTGTTCAGCACACAGAGGAGTGCAAAAACCCCCACTTTTTTCTCTCCATTGGGYAAAATTAGCAAAGTTAATAAAACTGATACTGAAGGAAAAAAAACCCAAACACAACTATGCAGATCTTTGGGAGAAAGAAAGAAGATGGAGTGAGAAGAGCTTTAGGTTATGTGGCACCAAATCAGGGAAAGACAAAGGAATCCAGACCTCCAAACCCACTAACAAGGACCGCCGACACCTGGTAGAGAGGGTTAGATACCAGAAAGAATAACACTCTGCCTTGACTATCAGTATTTGTATCCAAAACATTTGTGTCAGAGTATTAGTGAGCTGGAAAGAGGACTGGATRACTTTGTGATGAAACCGCTGGGTAGGAGATACGGGATACAGGCCTCTCCTGTAACCTTCCTGTGTGACCCTTGCCAAGTTCCTTCTCTCTGCTTCACCATCCCACTTACTCAGACGTGAAGTACCACACAGCAGAGATTGCCTTGCTGCATGTGTTTGCAATCTGGGAGAGCCGACGCCACTGTCAGGTGGGGCCAGCAGGCACAACTTAAAGAACTATTGCCAGTTGTAAATTCTATTAAACTGGCTTGTACCTCACACAACTGAGTTGATATAAATATAAATAACCAGTGCTAGTAACAGGTGACATCGAGCAGCAGACTATTTCAGAAAGAGAGAAGCTTTCTCTGTTTAATTTAACCAAGTACACACACACACACAAACTAGACAGTTTTTCAGAAATGAGGATGCAGATGAGAGATTCAAGGACAGTTCTAACTTGCCCTCTGTCAATTTAGAAGAGAATTTATTCCAGACTATTCATACATGAATATTTAGCATGGCAACAATTACATCCAATGACACCCATGAGATACATAGTACTGAAGACCCTCTCCAAGGAACATGCACAATGCTTGATGTCAATTTTTTTAACTGGACTGAACATTTGAAATGTGAGAATTATATTTCTTTAGATCTTGCAATAATATTTCCTTTAATTATTATATTAATTTCTTATATATTGCTGCCATGTTTTATAAATGAGAGGTATGATTGATTCACACGAGCAGAAATGGATACGTGACAGGAAGTAAAGGGGAGAGACAGTGGCTGCTGAGGCATGTTAAAATAGCCTGTGGTCAACCTTATTCTTAATGCAAAGACCTTGTTTTTGTTGTATAAAGGAAAAAGGAGGGGGAAGGGAGAGACACTGTTAGGGGGAGTCACTCAGGGTTTAAACAGCACAGACTTAAGGACATATAAAAAGAAGGTGGCTTCAAGTCCTCAAATAGGATTTAACCCTAAAACCACAAAATAGTGAACATAAGATCTATATATGGCTAGGTAGAATGCTTTTCTGTTTGGATAATTTATTTATTTTCAATATGAAGCTCTCAGGTTTCATGCCTTATTATACGCCCTTGCTGTGGAGCACATTATTAGTTGGGAGGAGAAAAAAAAAAAAAAAAAAAAGAAAAAAAAAAGGCAATGCATATTCATACTAAACATTCCAGATACAAACCTCTGACAAATCCAGTAAAATGGGAACCAGGGAATACTGATATCACAGCACATGCAACTACAGTTGTGATGACTTGCCTTACAAGCCTACTTAATTCAGGGTCTACATTGAACTGGACACCATTCCGAAGAGCATGTTTACCAAGGACTGACACAATAAAAAGATGTCCTTTGCTCACCATGGGATGTTCTTCCTAAGCAGGCAGTGCAGTGTCTGTGGTCTTTAACTCACACAGATGCTGGCTCTGCTGCAGAAGTGAATGCAACAGGCAAAGCCCACAACTAACACCTGGAATCAGGTCTCTGGTTAAAGTAGGACATGTCTCACTTCCATCAGCTTTCTAGTAACCACTAAAAGTGCCTCTCAGAGCCTGGATGACCTCGTCTCTCCTGCATTGTACCAAGTAMAATTTCTTTTGCAAGGAGCAGAGTGGATTTTAGCAGCTATACTAAGTCTACTGACAGTAAAAGAGGGAACTTAGCAGGTTAGTCTCTGCTGGCACGTATTACTCAGTAAAAGACACTTATGGTAGTCCGCTAAATATTTTCCCCAAAACACAGAAATCCATATAACAATAATCCTTGTCTTAGGACAATTACATTTAATGAAACTTTCTAATGAGGTTTACAGCCTTCTGAAAATGCGTTCTTGATGGGAATGACAAGTTGTTTTACCTAAAAAAGTGGCCCTGGAACACATTCACAAGGCATGGGAGCATGTCTGCACCTGTGGCCCGTGCAATACAATCTCCGGAGAAATCCACTCAAAACTCCACCTGCCAGTTGCATGGTTGGACTTGATAGTATAAACCCCAGACACCATGGGACTGTCTTCTAGGCAAAACGTATTAAGTTGCAGCACATCATTCACTGAGTTAGAAAAGAACAAACATTTAATAATTGCAAATTTAAAAGCAAAATTCTGTAGGACTGGGATAAGGAAATAAATCATTAAGGGATTAGATACTACTGAACAGAGGAATGCAACGAGGTCAAGAAATGAAACTAAGCCTTTGGCTCATCAGTATTCCCCTAAAAAGCAATGGCACTGCCTCTCTGAAATTAATTTAGTCCCTGTCCCTGCCACCCCTTAGACATTGTGGGAGAAGTCAGATATTTGCCTCCTTACACTCATTTCTAAAACAGCTTGTTTGGTAGAAACTCTGCATCTGTCTCCATCCATCTGAGAACTATGAGATTGATGGCACCATTTACCCAACATATTCAGTAAAAGTTTCTTCACGCATTTGAACCAGTTTCTTGTTTTCCCACTAATAGTCCAGACGGTGACTTCTCATTGCAAGGGGATTGTTTCTTAGTTTTCTGCAAGCAAAGGTTTAACCTGTGGTGGACATTTGAATWTGTGAATGTATCTCCGGAAGACTGTTTACTACTTAGAGTTTAGCCTAGGTAACAGAGACAAGCATGAATATTTTGGGATTACACTTGTCTCCTGTGTCTAGAATAGGCCTCCCCCAAAACCTTACAACCTGTCCTACAGTATGTAAACCTTAAATCCTTCAAAAATAATATAGCAATAATCAGGACCAGATATAGTCTCAGTTCTTATTGGGAGAAAGCCCTAAAGTCATACCGTGAGACAAAGGAGTGGCTGATGCTGATTTGGACTCATCATCAGCACCACTCTTTCCCAATTAGGCTAATAACACTGTGGTGACAAGGTCAGGATACAGGCACAGAAAAGGATATAAACTTTAAGTTATCCCTGCCTGAATAGGAATTTTACAATTCTGACCACTCTCTGACTAAGCCCCATCTTAAATAGTTAATTTTTCCTGACTAGACATTAATCCAAGAAAGGCAAAAATATAAAATGCAGTTTAAATTAAATATGTAGATTTTTCTGTCCATTGAACAAGATTCCTCTCAGATGAGACCCTATTAAGGCTTGCAGCTCTTTTTGATGTGTTGTGTAGACCAACCATGTGCATTGTGGCTGGCGATATCCTGAAGGAGACATTCCAGGGAAGAGGAGGCACTATGAGCCACATTGAAGCTACCTAACTTTAACAGAGGAGCCTAAGCTAAGGCTGCTACTCCTGGTGCACTCCAAGTAGTCCATGGAGGAGGAGAGACCATCCCAGAAGGTAATTCATCCCTTAAGATCTCAGCCACCCTCTAGAAGTCTRCGTCTGTCTCCACTTGGTTACTTAGGGTGCCTTTGGTAGTTAGGCTCTTTATGTATGTACCTCAGAGTCATGTAAATTTAGGGACCAACTCAAGGCTTTGTGCCTTAGGGAGGGAGGTTAATGCATGCAAATGAGATTTACTTCAACTGTTTTGTCACTGTATTGGCAGAATTATCATTTAGGCAATCTTAAATCTAAGTAAACTAAGGTTTTACTAGGCACTTGAGTTACAATTCCAGGAAGTTTAACACTGCTTGAATATAGAGAAATATATATATATTTGTGCTATTATGGCATACAAAAGTTTTCTGATTTTGTTGCATAACCCTGACCCTGTGACACCATTTTCAGGTTTTATCTCTCTACTCAGCATTTCATCCCCTTGTGGAGCGTTATCACTCTTGATTTATCACCCTCAGTGACAGCTCTCTCTGTTCAGTACAATTCCTGGTCTTGTACACTTCCTATTGCTTTTTCTTTCTTACCAAAACTTCTCTATTTATTTCCAACCCTGAGTAAATTTGAAATAACTTGAGCTATTCTGGATAAATAAATAATGATGGATGTAGTCTTTTAAAAATCTAATAAAACCTTCTTAATCTCTTCATATATTACTGTAAGTAAATGGAGATTATTTTACTTTAATTTTTGGAGCTGCAGTCTGAGAAGAAAATAATTTTGTGTTGTGCTGACAATCATCTTTCTCAATCATGCTTGAAATACTGATTTCCTTGACTGTAAGGTGTAAGCCACAGATTTAGATCCTATTGAATTCAAGTAGAGTATAGAGGGGTGGCTGAGGGAACCACTTGGTGCAGTGTCTTCAGTGACTTATCCCAGGTCACCCTCTTTCCAAGCAGCAACCATGATCCTGCAACCACTTAGGCAGGCTCCTTAATCTGCATGAAGGCTCACTAAAGACCTGATTTTGATTGCAGAATTTTTCTGTGTGATGCTGTTTGTAAGATTGGGGCCACTGTGAAGCCCAGCAACTCCTATTCCCTCCCTGTGCTTCAAAATTTCCTGTATTTATGTTATCAGATACATAACAGCTTCTCAAGTATAGCTGTTACGTGTTGAAATCTCCCCCCATATCACTCATATAATAAATTCACGTCCGGAAAATTATGATTTTTAAAAAATCAACATCTATTACTTACTGTTGAAAGTATTTTGGACACTTAATAAAATAACAACACTTGGGAAAAGAAAGGTTATAAACCAGTGCAGGGATTCAAGGAAAGAGTCAAAAAGTAAGACGTGGCATAGTTAAATTCAGAGGTTTGCAGATGTTCCTGAGAATGCAAAAATTTGCATCCAAATGTTTTTTAAAGCCAACGTATTGACAGGAACAGCTATTTCAAGGAGCACATCTGCCTTTTTCTCCTCCTTTTCTTAAGAAACCTTTCAGTTCAGGAGCATCGCACCAAAGTTGTTCTTAATCCATTAAAATAATCCAGGCACATCCAAACARCTGATATGGAATCAGAAAGGTAGAAGGATCGTTCGCCTTTGGCTCACCTCTCTCTGAAGATCCTTTCATTCCCACAAAAGGCCCCTTATTTTCCACCTCACTTCGCAGCAAATCTGTATCCCCAGTCACTCCTGTCCAGCACAGTCCTGGCTTCATACCTAGCACGAAGGTCCTACCCAGCCGCTATAACTGGCCACACTCTCCCTTATCTCAGCATTAAAAAAGAAAACCCTCCAAAAACACACTCTATGCTTTCTTTAGGTCAGACGGACATTTGGAGGTTTGCTGATGATTTTTCCAGCATTTTCCCACCCACTGTGAAAACACAATTGAAAGTGAACAAGAGGTACCGACCAGCTCATACTGAAACCTATGATTCATGCAAATAATGTCCTTCCAGAAGTCTGTGGGCTTTAAMAGTGCACGTGCAGTGATTACATAGAACCATGCTGTGAGTGGCTGGCATTGTAAAAAGAGAATTTACGGMCTTTCTAGCTATGATTTTTCTATCAAGCCTTCAGCAATGGTTACTCATTCTTTCTTTGCATCTTTCAGTCTGGATTTATCTCAATGGCTGAAAAAGGCTAGAGAAAATTAAAAATTGGGACACTGCTAGGCAGCCTCTCGGAAGCCCACAGGTTGGGCTAAAGACAGTGGGTAGAAGCATTTGCTGTGTGAGAGGAGAGCTGGATAAAGTAGCTCGGGATGTCAGAGATGGGGGTGTGTCTGCTGCCATGAGCAGCAATTATCTCAATAGCAAGAAGTGAGACAGAGCTACAAACAGAGTGTTACTAACTGATTTCCTTGCCTTGTCCTTTGTGTTAGGCAGGTAGAAAAATTAATTCTTGAAGATATATTTGATGTTGAATCTGCTTATCTATAGTGGTTTGTTCAGGCAGGAGCCCTGGCAGTCATCAGCAAGAGGAATCTCTCTGGCTCGGAGGGGCAGCAAGTGCTGACTCACCAAACACCAAGGGCCGTCGAGGTTGACACGTGCCGCTCTGACAGGCGCAGATGCGTCCCCTCTGCCTCCCCCACCTGGCTGGGGAGCTGCAGGATGACACCTGCATCAGGCAGGGATTTGCATCGCTGCACGTCGTCCTGCCCCGAGCTGGGAGCTTGGAGACCCCACCAGGAGGTTAGGCCCCCTTTTCAGCATTTTTTGCCAGAGGTTTTCATCTTTTGCCTGTCTCGCTGTGTACAGTGCAACAATATCCAGCCACCATGTGGCACCTTTGGCTTCATCCTGATCTCCTAGATATCTGCCCAAATCTCAGTGCCCGTTAAATTCTCTGCTTGCCCAGCCCTTTCCTCTCTACCTCCTCCATACTCTCCTCAATGCCCCAAGGAAGTCTTCCCTCCTTTCTTGCTTTTCACCATCACCAATTTTGCTCCCATTTCTCTCAGATTTGTGTAGGGAAGGAAGGGAGGGGCAGAAGGGAGGAGCTGCCAAGTGCACTCGTTGCAGAGGACCCTGCATCAGTGGAAGTTCTGCACTTCTTCAGATGCTCCTTGGCCCAGCAATCCTCCGCAGTCCTGCTCCTGGGAGGCAGAGACCCTGGCCAGGTACGCTCAGCACTACTGCTGTGTTGCTCCCGCCTGGCCAGGCTCTAGCCACCATGGCTGGCTGATCCTGCACTTGAATTTTAACTTCTGTAGTCAAAGAATTCACCAAGTTATCTGGTGTGGGTTTATACTCAGCAGCCTTGAGTAGTGACTTGGAGCCCTGAGTAACTAGAGAAAGTCCCAGAGCATAGCGAGGCCTCTGAAAACCTATTTTGGCTTCCAGCTCCCAAGACAATACCCTTGCTACTGTCCCCTCATGCCACCAGTGTTGCAGACAAGGTGAGTATTAACAAACACTGCTTTCAAAACCCCGCGAGGTGCTCAGCTCCCACTTGATTACCCTCAGCAAGTGTCCGGGCACCAAAGATTGCAAAACATTACCTCAATCGTTCAGAGCATCTGCTCAGACAAGAAAGATTTCTGAGCCCCTCAAAGATCCCAGTGATTGATGCTGCAGAAATCATAGTGAAAACAAAACATTGAAATATGTATTGCACATACATTCCAAATATTGTCCAGCACTAGATCAATGTAAATATATTTTTTCCTATTAAACTTACTGGGACAAATTCATCTTTTTAATGGAGCTATGATGATTTACACCAACTGATGCTCTGTCCCTTTATGCTCTTCTTTTCTTATTTTCAGAACAGCAGGGAAAATTTCACTATTATAAAAAAACCACAGATGCTGTTATTAATTACTCCTGTAAGTTTTGGAGGCTAGCAGTTGTGTTTGCTTCTCTTTTGCTCTCTCACTCTCTCTCCCAAGAACAATCAGAATAATAGAAAAATATACAGTGTTGTTATGATTACATCTTTTTTCATGCCTTGGTCTAATTTTTCTTACACTTTTGTTTATACCTTTCTGGAAGCAGGAATTCTTCTTTGAGCAAGAATCCTTACAAACAGAAATTATAGTCATCTTACACCTAATGCATCACTGAAGAAGAAAAAGGATTTATTATCCTTCAAGTATCTTTTCACAAAGAATTTATCCCAGCAGGTGGACTCAATCTATGTGGGGTAGGTAAGCGTAAAATTTGATCCTCAGATTTTAGAGCTACTGTAAAATAGCTGTTTATGTTGGTACCTTTACTAATAAGTGTTTCAATTTATACTGAAAGAGATTAAATTGAAGTTCCTCTACTTCTTGATGAAGTATACTTTGGCAAATGAGGGTTAAAACTATTCTGTGGCTGGAAAGGCTTATTTCCTTACACAAAACTGTAATAAATTAAAAAATGTTTGTCCTTTTTGTGTTTCCCTTTCTTCCTCCATCCCTTCATCTTTCTTTTCCTTCCTCTTAAATTCTCCCCTGCCCTAGTTTGCACACTCACTCTATTAGCTTCACATTTTTTAGATTATTATCTATGAGCAGAAATAGTTTAAATCTTTGCAATACTGGTCAAGGATAACATTCATACTCTTGACAAGAGACTCTCTCAGATCTAATCTACTTCAATTCTAATTGCTTTATTATTAAAGCCAGAGACCCTCTTGTGCTCTGTCAGTACCTACCTTGCTGCTGAAATACCAGCAGTGATGGTAGAGCTGCTGCCAGCTTTGAGCTTGCACCACACCTGCCTTGGAGTTGTTTGGGAAGGATCAGCAATTTCAGATGAGCATGAAGTTTGCATGTGTGGACCAGTCAGGGGAAAAATTCTCTGTCTTCCAAACAGCRTGTCCACTATGAAAGGATAGCACTTGCAGAATATTGAGTGCTCTTCAGCTACCAAAAAAAAAAATCAAAATCTTATAAGGAAAGTTGAGCTGTCTACTTACCTGAGCTCTTAAATAGCCTCCTCATTGATTTGAAAGTGCCTGACAATAAATGTGACCACCTGAGGACAGTTACTAACTTTCTCATGTACAAACAATACTCAGGTGGGCCCAGAATTGCGACATCTAGGACTGAGTCAAACCTGTTCTTGTAACTGGGAGAGCCATTCCTAGTTCTGCTCTTGTGCATGCACTGGAGTAAAGCACAACTGGAAAGGAAGCCAAAGGCCTGAGATGGGGCACTGCTCGCGTGTGCCACACTTGGCTACCTGCTCATAAAGACCATCACAACAGCTCAGACCATACAGCATTTCTAGGCTGCTGTATCTTCATAGTTTGCAACTGATACAAAACAACAGAGACCCGACAGTGTAATTTGTTGCCTGATGCCCAACTTTCAGTCCCTTCTGGACCTGTTCATGGTAGCTAGAACAGCAGTGAAAGTTATGATACCACATTAAGTGTAGGCATGGAAATGAGCTTGTGCCATGGTGCTGTGGCAGAAACCGCAAGAACGTTCACACCACACTGCTGATCTTCTCAAGTGTAAACCAAAGTTACGTTGGTCCTAGCAAAGCCAATGTTTTAATTGCAAAGGCTACTTTGAGCTGATTGTTTATATATTTATTTGCTTTTGAATTAAAAAAAGAAAAAAAAAACATTTCTGCCAGCCTTAGCACCAGAAAACATTTATTTTTTTTATGGAACCTATAATTTGAGTCTAATTTGACCTGACAGAGTCAACTGACCATGCAGTTACTTGGCACCTGCTGAATGCCTCCCCATTAAGCCAAATTTACACTAATAAACAGCAGTCATTACCATTCACTGTCGTTAGATTAAATCAGTTACCTGAGACACCTCCCAGTAAACATAAATCTTGATAAGATACATTCCAGTTAAGAGCCAAATTCTTCTTTCTCATCCATTTTCACTGCTTATGTCTTTAAGGTCTGGCAACCCAGCAGGCACGTTGCACATGTGTCTGTTGGATGTTTGCATGCCACCTCCGTTGTTGTGGATCCTCAGGAGAAGGAAGGATACAGCTGTTTGCTGCTGACATCTGCTAACAGCAAACTGCAATGGCTTTTTGGCAGCCTCTTCTGTGCTGCCCTGCATATTGGGGAGCAGACCTCAGGCTTTACTTTTCCCATCCCCACCATGTGTAGGAGAAAAGTGGGATCAGTTGCAGAGCTATTTGAAGCCTTTGTTTTCCATTTCCTGTGTTTTTAATTTGTTCTTATTTTGAAAAGAAGTATTTTGAGTATATTTATGTTTCCAAAAATTCTCAAATGTACCTGCTTAGACTATTGTAATATTTCATTTCATTTTTAGATTATTTTTGTATTACTTTAGGACACGCCAGAAGTAGAAATGCATAATATGATTTATACAGTTCAAAGCTGTGTTATGCTGTATTCTGTCACGACATAATACAATTTTTAAAATATTAACACAATTTATTTTATAGTTTATTGGCTTTAGCTTACTGTAAAAATAATTAAGTCTAACCACTACATAGTACAGTTTGAAATACTGTCTTTTCCAGATGAGTATGTGCCTTCATGTTGGATGGTAATGACATTGCCTGACAATCTGCTTATATTTTGTTTTGAATGTGTCTCTTGTTTGCATTGAAATTAAAGAATTTGGCACTTTCAGCGAGAGAGTAAGTTAATGTCAAACTTTTGTTTCAACACAAAGTGGAGGCATTTTGATAAAGAAAACAAATATTCAAATATGTATTATGTACCAGCTGCCTTAAATGATTTAAAAAATAAAATAGCACAAAACATAATATAAAATAAAGTAATAGAATGTTTCAGCTATCATTAAGTTAACGTTATATCAGAAGTAGCAAGGAACAACTATGACTTTAAAAAGTGACAATAAATCTTGATTTTTTTTTCCCCAACAGTAAGTCCTATGAGAGTAAAATAAAAAATTGAAAACATTAGTTTAGATGCAAAACTTTGACAAAAGTGACACCACATACTCAAAAAACCCATAACTTTTCCAAAACACTTTTTCTTCCAATTAAAGATTTCCAGGCACCTCCAAGAAGTTTCCCCTATATCCTGATCTGGATAGTTCACACAGAGATGGAAGGAGGCTTTTTACTCTTACTCTTTACTATTATTCTTATGTTTTGATTCAGACATCCAGTGGTACAGGTCCACAGCTCTTTTTTCCTAGGTGTCAATGTTGGAGTTGGTACCATCTTTCACCTTCAGCTACTCAATGAACTGATTTGAGTTGAAAACACTCATTTTTCAATCAACATACAGCTGAGGAGATGGTTCACCAGGGTGGGAGCAAGCAGCTGGAATCAAACACCCGTAAATTGGTCATGCCAGTGCAGGAGGGGGTTTGCTGAGCCGTGGTCACCCTGTGACAAGCATGTGGGCTCTGTTCCCAGGAGTACTTGTTGTATACAGTCATAGAATGGTTTGGGCTGGAAGTGACCTTTAGAGATCATCTAGTCCAACCCCCCTGCAATGAGCAGGGACATCTTTCACTAGATCATGTTGCTCAAAGCCCCATCCAATCTGACCTTGAATGCTTCTAATAATGGGGCATCCACAACTTCTCTGGACAACCTGTTCCAGTGTCTCACCATCCTCATACTAAAAAATTTCTTCCTTATATTCAGTCTCTCTTTCAGTTTAAAACTCTTGCCCCTTATCCCCTACAGGCACTGGTAAAAAGTTTTTCTCCATCTCTCTTGTAAGCCCTCCTTAAGTATTGAAAGATCTCAGTAAGGCCTTCTCTTCACCAGGCTGAACAACCCCAACTCTCTCAGCCTCTCTTCATAGGAGAGAGTTGCAACCCTCTGACCATTTTTGTGGCCCTCCTCTGGACCTGCTCTAACAGGTCCATGTCTGTCTTGTACTGAGGACCGCAGAGCTAGATGCTACTCCAGGTGGGGTCTCCCAAGAGTGGAATAGAGAGGGAGAATCACCTCCCTCGACCTGCTGGCCACACTTTTTACGCAGCCCAGGATACGGTTGGCTTTCTGAGCTGCAGGCACGCACTGCCAGCTCATGTCCAATTTTTTCATCCACCAGTATCCTCAAGTCCTTTTCTGCAGGGCTGCTCTCAATCCATTCATCCCCCAGTCTTTATTGATATGGGGGATTGCCCTGACCCAGGTGCAGGACCTTGCACTTGGTCTTGTTGAACTTCATGAGGTTCTTTCACATGGGCCCACTTCTCAAGCCTGTCAAAGTTCCTTTGGATGGCATCCCTTCCCTCAAGCAAATCAGCTGCACCACTCAGCTTGATGTCATCTGCAAATTTGCTGAGAGTGCACTCAATCCCACTGTCCATGTCATTGATGAAGATATTTAATAGTATTGGTCCCAGTACAGACAGACCCTTGAGGGACACCACTCATTACTGTTTTCCATTTGGACATTGAGCTGTAGACTGTAACTCTTTGGATTCAGCCATCCAGCGAATTCCTTATCCATCTAATTGTCCATCCATCAAATCTGTATCTCTCCAATTTAGAGGCAAGAATGTTGTGGGGGACCATATCAAAGGCCCTACAGAAGTCCAAGTAGATGACATCAGTAGCTCTCCCCTCATCCACTGATGCAGTCACTCCATTCCTATGCAAAACAGGGGAAGAACGAACTCCAAAACACCCCCAATTATTCAACTTTGTGAATATTTGGATTTGCAGAGATGTGGGAGAATTTTTATCTTTTGTTCAGGGTTCCTTGGACACACTTACTGAGTTGGAGGAATTTTTTTCCATTTATCCAAGGATTCCCATGGGCTGGCCAGAGGTACACTGGTCAGACGTGCACTAAAAAAGTACAACACCTCTCAGAAACATTGAACTTAATGWTGTGGCATGGGCACTTTTTTCTTCCCAAGAAACCTTTGATGTGAATATGGAGGCCTTAGCACATACATGTTTCTAGAGGCAGTCATCATGGTTTTTCCAGGTAACCAAGCAGTTCAAAATGAGAGTAAGCCTCTTCCCCAGTGACCCAATTAGCACACAGGACCACTGTAATCCTACAACTAAATACAGGCACCACTTGTATACACAAGTTTTAATCCCTTCAAATTTAGCCATAATAATACCTGGCTCCTAGACAGCACATTTCATCAGATCTCTGAACACTTTACAAAGGATCAGTATCCATCTCACAGCTTTATAGATGGAGAAACAGAGGCACCACAGGGCAAGATGACTTGCCCCAATTCACCCTCAAGGCCAGCAGCAGAGCTGGGAACAACAATTCAAGTCTTTCTGGTGCTAAATTTCCCACCTTCTCAAATAAACCCAATGACCTCATTGTCATTTGTGATGAATAACCCATTTATTGTAAACAATGAATGGAGCATTACAACAATACAAATCTGTCATTTTCATCTGTAGTGGATTCCTCTTAGGTTGTCATGAAGTGTTCCTTGAAAATGTCCTTTTTTTTACCCAAATGTGTACCCAGGGTTAAAATTCTTTGTATGCAGATGTTTATTTTTAGATATCATCTCTATTGGTTGTTAGAGAATGCTTAGCTTTCACAGAGGGTCAGAAAAGGTCATCACTATAGAAAAGCTTTGTATAAACTAACAACTCTGCCTCAGTCTCTTATTTAAAGGGAATAATATATTGCATGAAAAAAAAAATGCCAGAAGTGTTCTATTGCAAAAAGAGATGACAAATCTATTTTTATTCAAGCCTGCAGCATGCCATAAAAATTTTATTTTTTGAATATGCTGAATGACATACACCCATAGACATATCAGATAATTTACACAGTATGTAATGGGAGTGATAATGATCTTACATCCTCAGAAAAAAAGCTTTGTTAAAGCAAAGTTAAGCTCATGCATATATCACAATTAAACTAAAAAAACGACTCTGGTTCTAAAAAGAAAACATTGGCATGTATGGAAATTTCCTGTTAATGCTGAATTCAAATTTTTAAAATATGAAGGTCAGGAAGTTCATTCTTTAGGTTCTGCAATCAACAACAATCCTTTCCTACCCAACGTCTCTCTCCACCAGCCATTTAGCTCACGGTAGACAAAGGCCTTGCAAATCTAGGGTATCACAATCACACATGAACTTGACTTCTAGTAATTGCCTGTTTGTTTTGTGTTATATGAGATTCCTAGAATCCCACCAACAGGATATCTTGAACTGCTGAGGGCATGAAAAGCCATTTCCTTAGCATATCCTCTCCCAGCATGTTTGGAGAAGGACTTTCCAACTATCTTTAGCAAAGAAGTGGAAATGCCATTTGTGAATCAAGCTCATTTGGGACCCACAGGTCCTGGGTCTCTTCTTCTAGAAAGGGACCCTTCAGGATCCTGGACTGATCTGGAGTCTCCTACTTTCTTCACTACTTCTATATCTGTATGTTGGGCTTTCTAGATAATTTTGGATCATGAGTCCAAAGGCTTCTTTTAAGTTTCCAAATTACCTGCTCAGCTATGTGTGTGCACTGTGGCTGTGTGCACTGACATTCTGAAGGATAAAAGGTGAAGTATTAGTAGCAGCTTCTGTCAAGACAGCAACTAAAATATGAATACATTTTTGTGGCCCTTGTGTGATGTGAAGCAGGAGAGAATCTGGTTCTGTGATCTGGCTGATGATTATTTGGAGTAAGTGAAAAAAAAAACGTGCTGGTTCAGGATTAGGCAATCCCAGGAGTTCAGACTCTTTATATTTGCAGGTTTAATACTGTTTTGCTTGTTCAGTGCATTGCTTTTGAAGAGGCTTGAATGATTAACAAGTTCAGCTTATGAGACGTTTGGCTGAGCAGCGCTATGTCAGCTTGGAAGGAGCAGGGACAAAGGCACTGAAAGTCAAATCAAGGAGAGTATTTGGTATAGGGTGTCATTTGCATTAGAATTACTTGGATAGAAGGAACTTCTGGAATTATATCCAGTCCTATTCTAGTCCCTCAGGTTCCCCCATTCAAAAATGTTTCGTACTGCTGCAGCTGTCTGCTTTTGAGTGTAATCAGACAATTTTGGACATGGTTGGATCAAGTGCATGAAATGTATATGGCTTAGAAGAAAGTGTGTTGTTCAGAGTTCCCTTTAAGGCAGGGGAGGGGGGAGAAGAAAAGAAAAACAAACAAACCTTGTCAGTGCTGAGGTTTTTAAAACACTTAGATTTAATTGACAAAAAAGAAGTTATTTTTAAATGTTGCCTTTTGTGAAATCTCTAGTTTTCCTTCAAGCTGTGTCAAGTGGCATAATAAAGTTGCCACAGACATGAGAGGTTGTAGCAATTTCCCCCAGCTTTTCTTTTCCTTTGTATAGCAGCCCTGGGTGCTGTTAGTTGTGCTCATTTTGTAGCAAAGCTTCTTGCAGTGGGAGGGAAATGGTGGGAGAGCACTTGTGGAACGAGAAAATTAAAATAACAATGGAGTCGTGTTGTGAGGTGCAACCTTCTGCCACTGACTCAGCATGTTCGTGTACATGTGGGCGATGGTCCATATGACTTGTACTGACCTAGTTGACTCAATCAAAGAATTTGAAATGAAATGTTACTACCAACTTTGGGACTTCAAGGGGTATTAAAAGTCTCTACCAAGATCTTGTGCACATTGGGCTGGAAAGAAAGGAAATAAATATAGAAGTGGAATGTGAAAGAGGGATTGGAGAGAGAACTGTGGAATAATCAGGAATGCTGTTTAGTATTTCTCATTTAATAAACAGACACGTTTGTGCTAGAGAGAACTGATTAGAACTCATAATTTTAACATGGCTCAATGTGCAAAATTTTTCACTAAGGAATAAGTTCTTCAGTTGCCTTAAACTTTAGCAGAAAATATGGGGCAATGGATACCTCTTCTCCATACCAATTAGCAGCAGAAAAAGGTCAGGCAGGGCATCTGGGATGCTGGGGCAGTCAAGAGGGGACATGGTATTAACAAAAGGCAATGAGATGAGCACATGGTATAAGAAAAATCCTCTGACAGTTTGAAAACATGTTGAAGGAAAGCACCGGGAGTCTAGGGCTTTTTGGGATAGTCTTCTTATCCTGCCTCCCTTAGCATCCTGGCTTTGTCCCTTTCAGATCCTGTCTCACTCCTCTCTGCCTCTTTCTGTTCTTCCTCCATCAGAGTCCTGTGTTGGTCTGACCTTAGCAGGAGGCACAGAGGGAGGCGAGGAAGGGAGTTTGTCCTGTTTTCTGAAACCAGACATCCATCTGTCTCTTGTAGTCTAGGGAAACCCACAGTCCAAAGCACTGCAACAAACCTAAGCTGGTTGCTTAGGAAAAAAGATGGAAATAATGCTGTCCCAAGTGTCCCAAAATAAGCGTGGGTTGACATGGCCATGCCTCGTAGTGCTGGCGGGGTGGTGCTCACCAACTCTCCCACCTGCTTGTTTGGGGTAGTGGGAAAGAGGGAAGAAGGCAGGAGGAGGGGACATAGCAAGCTTTCCATCAGCTTTTGCTCCTATGCAGCGTACCTGTGGTGGATAGGAAGGCTGGGCCATAGCTGGAGGCATGCAGATAACTAGGCATTTCAGCTCTACTAAGTGCTGCCACATTAAGACCTGTCCTCCACATGCCTTTGTTAGCAGCCCGCTTCCCTTCCTCGCCTCCATGAACCAAGCCAGCCAAGTCCTGCTGTGTGATTGCACATCAGTGGGTCAGGACTGAAATCTTGCAGCATTGCATAGGGCAGTAGTTACCCAGAGAAGAAATTTTCTTATTCCACCTCTCTTCCTAAAAATTCCCAGCTTACCTTGAGAAAATTGTCTATAGAAGCATACACAGTCTATACCTGCCTGTCTCCTTGTTCAGAGAGGATATGTAAGGGAGGACGTGGGACGTGTGGGAAAGGGTAAGGAAAAGGAAAACATCAGTATGACTTTATCCACATGAGTTTAAAGGGAACAAATTTGGATGAAATACAAAAGTGATTCGGATAAGGGAGAAATGAACCTTTCATCAAACTTAGAGTCTTTTTAGCTGCACTTAGACTCAGTTCTGAGCTTTGGCTTGGACACCTGAAAGCATAGAGAGATAGGTTTGTACTGAGTTATATTTGTAAGGTTTTTGTTGCAGCTATCAGGATTAGATGTTACTTTTTWAAAAAAAATAAAGGAAAAGAGAAACATTGTGCAAATTACTAGGCTTCTAAGTGCAGCTAGTGAAATACAGTTATCAGCAGATTGCATGCTTTGATTTGGTCTGAATAAGTTAGGTGCATGAAAAAAAATTGTGATTTACAGATTTCTCTGCAGTTTGCCTGTTTTGTAAGGTTGACTCATGTGCAGCAGATTAGATTGGTTTGGAATAATCACCCTGGAAAGAACATGTTACATCTTTAAATTGTCTCCCTTTGAAGCAACACTGTACAATACACAAGTTGGAACTGAACTAACTGTTCATTCTGAGTATGTCTTGATTAAATGTGTCCTTTAGTTCTGTTGATGAATGACCCAAAGCAGGCCATTTCTTTTCATACTAATTATTGTTAAGCTTCCCTTTTTTGCAAGGATATTTCAGTCTTGATTTTCCTTCACTGAGATGACTGCTGTGAGGGAGCATTTGATACCTACACTCTAAATTGGGCTATCAAAGGCTCAGGCTATTGTTTTTGTTCTCTGAATGGAAAACAACACATTTAAAGCTGACCTAATATTCTGTAACAGTCATACCCTTTCCTCTTCTGCTTTCCCATATAAAATGGATTATTACTACATACATGTACTTCAGACTTTTATACACCCTTAGATCCTTCCAGCCATTCCCTGGCTTCCATCCTCACCTACATTCTTTCCCTCTATATTGGGTGGCCAAAAAAATTGCATTTATTTTACAATTTTTCTGTTGCAATGGCTGATTCCTGGACAGAAACCCCAGAGACTATAAACAGGGCCTCCAGGACTAAATGAACTGGCTTGGCATATGGCTGAGAGTTCAAACCTTGCCAGTTACCATCCCCTAGAGATCTCAGTAGGGCTTTCAAGTCACCAGTGAGTTCCATTCTCTCTCATCCCACTTCTAATATCGTCGTTCTTGGAGATACCTTCATTGGCCCTGAAAGTACATGTGGTCTGTTTCTATTAACAGGAGCTTTCCAGCAGGTCTCCTCTTGCGTATTTGGCATGGCAGAAATGTAATGAGGCATTACAGTTTGACTTTGAATTTGACAGAATAGTTGAAGAGGTTTTTTTCCCCCGTTGTATGATATCATAGAAATGAAAATACGTCCCCTTTACTGATGCTTACAAACTGGTTTTCCATTAAAATCAGAGCCACTCTAGCTTGAGAAGACCTAGGAATTTAGAGAAGAGCAATTGTGTGGAGACAGTCTTGAAAGAGAGAAGGATCCCTGCCTGGGACTCAAAACATTTGGCGAAATTAGAGCCTGGAGGTGGAAGCAGTACATGTTTGCAGTCTAAACCCCTGGGCACGACGGAGTAATTGTGGCAAATTCAAATCCTATATTCAAGGGATTTCTCAGAAAGCAAGGCGGACTGGTCTGGTCAGGAGAAGATTTGCCCCCTACACCATGGTGAGTTTTAATCAAAGTATTCAACGAGACCTGTAATAATGCCAGCCTAAAAGCTTCATATCCTAATTGTCTCTTAAAGGAAAGAAACTCGTGAGACATTTTTCTAAGACAAGACTGCGCCGGAAAGTGAGAGCTGACCTCTGGATGCTAGAAACTTCACCCACAGATAACATGCATATTGTATTTGCCCACAAACAGGTTTTCCCTATTTGGAAAAAAATATTTTATATCTCAGTATTTTCTGCATTTATAAGGTTCTTTTGTTAATGAAAAAGCTTCAGCAGGGGTTCACATACTCTTAGAGTAAGCACTCAGTGCAAGTGAGGACCAGAGGTGTACGCTTCTATGAAGCTGCCCTCTTCAGTTTTCACTTTATCAAATAAATTAAAGGTGCTTCATCTATACTTATAAGTACATCATTACTTCTAAGTGCTATATTATTATTATCGAAGTGTTCTTACACTGTCACAGAAAGACCTTGACATGCTGTAAATAACTTTGCCTCTCGCTTTGATACTACATAGACTCCTGCAATTGTGTTTATTGTCTGCAGGCATTATGGATGCCTAATATGAAAGAACTGGAGAGCTCACACTCAAAATGAATGGATATACAATCTCTTTCTATTCAAGCTGATTCTCTACCTCAGGGAATGTTTGATACATCATCTTGGGCTTTGGGACTGAAAAGGCTGAAAGGGAAAGCAAAAAAAAACCCATACACTGACTCCTTCAGAGCTTATTTTTCTTCACCACCCTTGAGTAAATGAAGGAGAGGTAAACTCTTATGGAGGTAGCAGTGGCTGAACTTCAACAGCTTCTTAGGTACAGGGCGGATGCTTAATTATCAGCTCACGTGAAACTTTCTGATCACTAATCATAAGATTCCTGGTAGCTGCTATCTTGAACTGGCCAAGGCAGCCTGCAAAAAGAACTTGAAATATCATAGTAATTTAGTATTTCAATATCCAGACCAGGAAACAAAGAAACAAACAAAAATAATAAATAAAATCCAACACAATAAATGACCCAACAGTGGGTCAAACTGCCAAGATACATTAAAGACCAAATTTTAATCAGTGAATTGAGTGTCTATAACTCTAGCAAGACAAAATCTGTGACAGCAGAAGAGAGAATGCTCATAGGCATGAGAATCTGGCTAGGGAACAAAATAAAGAACGGAAAAATCCATAACCCCATCACCTTTCAGAAAGGCTTGAAAATTTTACTTGACCAAAGAGCCTCTTCCTAGCATGGAAACTTTCATCTGTTCACAGACCTGCAGCCAGAGACTTGATGGAGCCTGTAAGAGCTTTTATTGTATTGCATGTTGCTTGCAAATCTCTCAGATATGGGGGAGAACAATGAAAATATAAAATCCCTAGAAAGAGTTTGTGTTATTTCCAGCAACAAGAAAATTTTTTACAAGACATTCTATAAAAATCTGTAAATTAGAATGGAACTACTCTCCAGCTATTGAAAAATCAGACATATCTACAAGATGACACAAAATCCTTGCACCTGTTTCTTTCACCAACCTCTGCATTTATCTCTTCCAAGAAATGGCTGATTTTGTATAGCCATCCCCATATTTTTAGCTTCCATATAAACCAGCCATTGGCAGAGAAGACGACTGAAAATATCAACAGCATTAGATGTAAGAGAAATATCCATTCTGGCCTTATATATAAAGCCATCGCTACATCAAGGGAAGGCTAGATGTACAACAGGCAACAATAAAAAACCCAAATGTATATATAGAGAATATGAAAGAAATTGGTTAGAGTGACTTCTAGCTACCAGCTCTAGAATAACTTTCCAGTGTAAGAATCATGGGCAAAACCTCCAGGCAATTAGTTTTCTAATGAAGCTTGATACATACAAGAAGGGGATTATACAGCTGCACTGCTTGTAACTGGGGGCCTGCTGATGACCTGCAGGGTCCCTGCCGGTGGTGTATCCTAATTTGCAACTAGGTTTGTTTCTGCTCAGATAGCAGAGCCAACCCAGGGCTTGAAAAGTTGGCTGGTTCAGATCTGCTTTGCTTTATCAAACAATGGTTGCAGAATCTTTGCTATTGCTGAGATGTGAGCCAGAAAGAAATCCCCTTAGGAAGAAGAAAATGGCCACTGTGCTTTCACTTCTGTTTTACTTACTGTCTCTGTGGGTCAAAGCTACTCCGAGAATCCCCGCTATTGAAATACATTGATTTGTTAGATTATATGTTGGGTTGAAGTTTAACTAACATACCTAGTTTAATTCCTGTGCATCTGGCTTTAAATGCTGTGCCCATCACAAGGGTATCTGCACACTTTGGTAACTGAGTTGCAAGCCAGAAGTCATCATCAAAAATGCTGACTTTCAACTATCGCTCCAAAAGGTGCCAGCAGTTTATTATGCTGTTTGCCTGAGGAAAATCTGAGTGATATCATTAGAATTCGGTGGCTCTCCTGGCAATTAATGTAGAGAACAAAACTGTATTTTTATGTGAATTGAGGATCATTTGCTTTCGAAAGTAAATACGCCTGAACTGCACTGAAAGTAGCCAGAGTTTATGGCTACATCAGACAGAAAAAAATGTATGCTGCTCAGAAGTATATTGATCACACTAAATAAATATCTAAAATATTGCCTTTTTCAGAGCCAAAAGTTTAATGCCATACATCAATGAGGTACAAATCCATGTTCCAAAAGACTGTAATAACTTCCTCTGTAAGGCCTGCTAGGCTTGTGGTGGTTTTTTTCAGGGGATTGAATGGGGTAGAGTGCAACCCTCTGCATGGCCTTCATAGGTCTATGGAAAATAATTTTAAATTTCAATGGCAATGCACATTATATGATCACCACCACCTAGGCAGTGACATTAGTTGCCATAGTAACCTCAGGTTGCATCATTAAGAATTTTAAATGTTGACAGTTGGGAAGCATAGCTTGAAACACTGGGAGAAGAGCAGGAAAGAGGCAGGCTTGAGAGAAGTGTACAAAGCAATCAGAGCGCTGCGTGCTTTCTGTTGTGCCAAGATGAGCTGGGGGAGCAATGGAGGAAACCAATGGCATGGATATATCAGGTGGCTTTTCTGTTTTCCTCCCAGATCATTGAAACAGAGGGGGGAAAAACTGTTCTCCAGCTTTCTTATTTCTCCCTTTTTCTAGTCAGAAAGAAGGGCAACATGCCCATTTGAAACTGGTTACTGATGATGTCCTTTCGCGTTTTAGACAAGCTAGAAGTGCATGTCGCTGGCTGGGGAACCACGTCTGGCTTCTCTGGAAATGGTGGTGTTTCTAGGAACTTGGTTATTCTGAGTCCCAGTTTGTTTGCACTGGTGTTGCTGTGCTGATTCTGCTTACTAATGCATTATACTCTCCGTTAACAAGGGCATTTACACCACTGCCTTTGCCACAGCATAAGGTGGCCTTGTAAGTATTGAGAATATCCAGCTGTCATTTATAATATGCCTTCTCTCCATCAAATCCCTCTTCAGCCACTAAATTGAATATTAATTGAATATTCACGTGGGCAACACAGCTTTTAGAAGTACTTTCCATCTAAATTAAAAGTGAGCAAACCCAAGTTTTGTCCCAAGAATGAGTGATTTCTATTCAGTAAGACATATTCCTGTTTGATCCCTCCTTCTGTAACCCTGCTTTTCCCAGTGGATTCGTGGTGAAAATGGTGGAATGCCAGGATGAGAGCCAGAGGGAGCTGAATGAGAAGCTCATGTTGCAGTGTTCAGACCCTTGTGCCACCTAGTCCCTCCTGGCTTTTTTGCCTCAAAACTCAATAGCTGTTGCTAACAGACTGGCTTTGGAAAAGGATGCTGGAACTTGAGTATTTGTCCAGGAAACTACTCTGGAAACCCCTGAAGGAAGTCAAGTGCAGGAGGAAAGTTCCATGTTTTCATTCTTTAGTTATTTTACAAACATGAATGCAATTATTTTTGAATGCTATAAACACGTGAAGGAAAATTCAATTTCCAAACACAATTTCTGGATGAAGTATGAACAGCTCCCATAGTTTCTCAGGGCATGTCATGCAGAACTTACTTTCATTCTTCCTTTCCTGTTTTTTTGTGTTTCTGCATCTTTCTTTTTATCCATGTTCCAAATATCTGGCTATGGTGCATCCTGGTGAGTAGGAACCTCTCACCTAACCCACCTCTAAAACTTTCCATATGACAAGGAAGGGACAGCAACATCAACAGGTTAAAAATCCCAGACTCCACAACAGCACTGGCTATAATGAAATATCTAGTATTCAAAATATATCAATAAAATGTCTTCCATAAAGTTTTCTGATGCAGCCTTATCTTCTGTATCAGAGGATGAAGTGCCCTATGTTGTGAACAGCTGGTTTAGGTGCAGATGTCAGACTCCCATGCCCCATTCGCAGCTCCCAGTAGAGGCAGGGCTCCCTAAGTGCATCAGTGTCTGTGTGTCTTCAGGAAGGTTTCAACACTATTGCAGCCTTGCTCAGAGCTGGCTCTAGCCCATTAATTTAGAACTAGTGTTAAGCATTCTTTGGTCTTGGCTTGAGTTAAACAGTGCTCACATTCTTTCACCAATTTCCGTAAAAACTGGACACTTCTGCTAAAGGTTTATGGCAAAAGACAGACCCCCTCCCGAGATGCCTACATAAGTGTTTCCTGTAACCAGCACTAGTTATTTCTAGTCCTACACAGCTGAAGTCACACTTTATTTTGATGCTTTAGGAATATAAAATACAAATTTCCACCCATGATTTATCACTAATTTGGGATATAAGAATCTAAATGGGACATTAGACAAACATATTAGTGCAAAGCCTAGCTGCTATGAAATGGCTATTAGAGATTACCTTTAAAAATATATTTTACAGCAGATATGCTCATCTTGTTGTTGAATAATCAATGGCTGCACCTCCATGTTAAATTTATTAGCATATCTACAAGATGCAAGTGCATTTTCATTATAGAAATATGTACTAGATGGCTATTTTCAAATTAAGAATAATCACATGGTGAGATATATTAAGCAAAACGGAACTGATAGTAGCACTGATGTGTCACATACACTGCTATCGGGTTTTGCATTAGAAAGTATATTTCTTTGCTGTTGTTTTTTTTAAACACACTAAATTGGCTCACAAGCATATGCATTTCTATGAGTCATAATAGAAGAAAAAAATCTCCCCCAGTCAGAAGTAATTCTTGACTTTGGGGTGTTTGTAAATAAACTATACACAATTGAATCAGAAAATCAGGAATTTCATGCTATTCCTCCCAGACAAACATGTATTGTGACTAAGTCAGCATATTCTACCATAGGCACAAATGTGCAAGTTCACTTTAAAAATTGAGGACCTAGATGAAATTGTTCAGATTAAAGGCTAAAGAATAAAACAATCCTATCAATTTTTTGTTGTTAATAATGGTTAAAGTTTACCATGGAAATGTAATATACAGAATGAAGATGTGTTTATCCTCAGATTCTGCTTCAAAACTCTACCAGTTTCTGGCTGTAAAGTGTCTATGAAGAATAGCCACATCAGCGTGTCTCATGTCCCAGTCCAGCAATCCCCTAGGCTATGCACAGCATCTCTCTGTGAGATCTTCAAGGCTCTCATGTCCAGGAAACGGATAGTGTGACTCACATGCCAGCACTGTCCTAAGACATGGTTCATAACACCCATATCCAAAGACCAGTTTGAAAGTGGTCCTTCAGCTGGACATGTTGAGCCCACTGCACAGGCACATGGCTTACACCACCTCGTGGAGCCCTGACAAAGCAGGTCTCTGGACCTGGGTCCCACGGATCCATGCATTTAACAGCCTGGCCTTTGTGTCTAAATTGCCTTGGAGGCCAGGCAAGAACTTGTACTGTCTGGTGTCTTTGAGCAACTAGCCCAAGGAATTATCCTAGAAGGACTCCTAGATACATTTTCATATGAATAGGCAGGAGGTTTCCCAGTGGGCTTAGTAAGCAACGGTTTTTTGATATGTGTCAGACCTGTGCCTCATACGAAGAGATGCAAATAACAGTGGATGGTCTATACATCAATGTTTTCTCTTTTTTCAGTTTTGTTGTAAGGCAGTGGTTCTTTGAGGAAGTGTGGACTAGACTTCAGGGTTCGCTCCTTGACAGCAACCTCTCTCTCTTGCTGTTCGCATTTGACAACAGAAAAGCAGCAACAAAGTAGTGGGTTGTGGGGTGGGTGTTTTTTTGGTGGGGAGGATGTATTACAACATGTATATTAGGGGCTATTCATAGGAGCTCTAAGACACCTAAGAACGGTCTCTTGGTATTACTGCATCCCTTCCAGCACTCTTTGTACATGTTTCCTACCTGTTGTTCAGACTGAAGCAATCTTTCTTTGGTATTTGTACAGCACCTAGCATAATGAGAACTCACCTCATGGACGATGACCCTAGGTCTATGGGCATGTAACTCAAAGACTCATTGATCCTTGAGTTGAGGTTCATGCACAGCAATATCACCTGCACCATTTCCATTACAGGAACCATGTCCAGACAGGCTGAAGGCACTTCAGCTGGAAGGACTCTCTGCTTCTCAGCACCATATAATGACTTTCATGACATTTTCTACARTGGTGTCAAGCTGATCTTCTAGGTATCATGACAAGTCCTTGAACCAACTAAGAGCATTCAAAGGACACCTTGAGGGAACTGAGAATGCAGCTAACTCCTTGTGGGCACTGTGGTTACTGAGATAATGCTGGATACAGGAGATCAGCAGGAGGCAAGCACTACTGGCAATGATATGTGTAGTTTGTCTGACCCATGGATGTCGGTGTCACTGAGTGGGAGGAGGGTATCCACATATCTCAAGGAACAGAGATATTGCAGAAGACAGAAGCCTCATGCACACACATCTACCATGGCTGACATGAGTGCCAAGATTATGGAGAGTGATAAATGACAGCAAGGAGTATGAATGGTGACCCATGCAATTAGGCTGAAAACCAGGAAGTTCTTGTAGGGGAACATCATGTGAAGCTGTGCCCCATCAACGCTGTGGCACAGCAGGCATAATTGGGCACGATGTTCTTCTGAAATCTGAGATTACATTTGGGGTAATGTGAATGATGTAGGAGAATGATGGCCTCCCAGATCTTTTTGGCCAATGCCAAACTGGCAGTGTGGATGGTTTTGCAAGAGGCAATCATTGGGAGTGATCTAACAGGGAAGTATAGAGATACCAGTAGCAACTGAGTCCTCTGAACAGACTCAGTGCTGGGCCCTGACACAGGAACTGGAGAACTGGTTCAGCACTCTATTGCAGAGGGCCAGAGAAAAAATGCAGTGGTGGGAGAATAGAAGCCATCTGAGGAGTAGGGGTGACCCTGTTAGATACAGGCATTCCTGAAACCATCTCAGGCTGTTCCAGGCAGGARAGCTCTTGTACTTGGTTCTGCCTTGGGAAGACAGTTCAGTTCTCACACTATTTTTTTTTAGTCTGTTAATGAAAGTGCTTTCCTAGGGTGCAAAAAGTACAGGGCAACAGGACATAATAACATGTATTAGCAGTCTCTGATATTAATAGTACAGATTGTCACATGATATGACAGTGATTAAAGTGGGCATGGATGGAGGTSTCCCTTTCTTCTGGGAGGCACTGTTCCCCTTTGCAAACAGAAAATAAACACAGCCCTTCCAGAGCATAAATGCCAATAACTGTGAAATTTTGATTAAATAATAGATATGTGTTCAGAAGCACTTTTTATAGTATGTGATTAAGAAAGATAACTAGACATCCTTACAGCTATAATGATAATAATTACCACAACACATAAAGTGTAGAATATGACACTGGAAAGGCCACTATTAACCTTTCCAAGGGTTATTTTTTGGTGCGTTTTTGACACTATGGACAGCAGTGTTCAGACAACTAAATAAAATTATAGCTGTGACAGTTCTTTCCAGCCGTTCTCTGGTATGTTAAAGAGGAGGTGCAGAGGGGAGTGAAATATCTTCTATTCAAAACAGATGTTTGTTTAATATCAAACATCTGGGTAGTCTTAGAAAGACTGTTTTGCTAAGATTTCTGCAACTCTTGGTAATTCAGAAAACTGACAACAGTGCTTCCCTGTTTAAAATTAGGCTATAAATAATAGCTCCATGCCCTGGACCAAAGGTTTTTTTACTCCTAGCAAGCAAATTTCTTGTCTCTAAAGTGTGATGCCACGTTGTCCAGCAGATCACATACATTATCAGATAACGCTAATCTGTGAATTCCATGTTATGGCATCTCTGTGCCTTGCAGCTCTAGTAGAGAATTACAGACCATATACGATTGATCATAAAAACTCAATTGCTATTTTAGATCTTACCAGAATTACTTGGTGTGGAAGAGCTAGGTAAATAGGTTGGGGAAGGCAGAAAAGATTGGCTGTGATGGCATCAGGTTTTCCAATAACAGAAGCAAGAATGGGTAAATTCCAGGAGTCTAAACATGAGACAAAGCAGAATATGTGAATACAGTGAATAGGCAATACTGGTACAAATCACCTTAAAGATTCCTGTGACTGAAAAAGGGAGAGCTGGCTCTGGAGCTTTGTAATCCACCTGTAATAGAGGCTGGCCTCTGTAAATCAGTCAAGCTTGCAAACATGCAACTGATGTTCAGTTCTGGTGCTTATATGATAAAAAAGTCCCTATTAGTCAGAGTCTTCACAGCTGCAAAAATCATTTTTTACGAAGGTGAGAAGATGCCATTATTTTAAATGATGGCATTGCAGTGTGATAGATGGTGTGAAAGAAGGCTGTAAATTCTGGGTCAGTCCTCTCTGCAGTGTCCTGCAAATAACACAAGCAATCCAATAGTCCAAGCTAYTCAGGATAGTGTTTTTAAACACATTAATTAAATCAAATTGAAGTAAATTCAGCTAAGCCAAGATTTCTTCAACAATTTATTATTGAAAACACAATCAGCTGGCAGCATTTGGAGGMGTTTTGTGAAATCAAAGGCTGCACTGCAACTGAGAGTGAGTTTTCAAGCCATCAACTCATTAACAGCAGAAAATGGATGTGCTGCTGCAAGGCACCAAATCAGAAGTAAAAATATGGAAGTTGTTACTGTGACTTCAAGAACAAATTCTAAATGTTAGAATATTTCCGAGCTGCTGTCACCAATGCCCTAACTTCATTCTTAAAGTTGAAACTCAGACCCCTTATACCCAAAACTATTGGTCTTTGGGGCAGATTAAGCAGCTCATGGGTACAGCTGTTGGRTTCAAATCTCTTTTGGCAACAGAGTTATCCTGATTTTTCAGGATCGTTTTCCTGACTCTCATTTCTCTCAATTTCACTATCATTTCTCAAGTTACTCACTTTCTGCATTCTGCTGGATGCATCAAAAATAACTGTTACTGGAATAAGRGCATGTTAGGCAAACTCAGGCCATAAGAAAGAAAGAAACCTACTGCTCTTATCCCTGCCACCCTGGGAACCATGTACTCTGGCATCTTGACTTCTCTGTGAAAGGAGCTGAGAGTTCAGTCCACAATAGCTGCTGAAAGGAGCAAATAGCAGAGGCAGCAAAATGTTCTTTAACCAGCAGAGCAGGCCCTGACACTCTCTGCAGGAGAGAGTAGCTGCATAAGCACAAAGGAAAAGCAATTTTGCATTAAACGTCTGTGGATAGCGAGGATTCCCATGTTAACCATTCCCATGTTAAGTCTGTAAGAGTGCCCCAAATATCCATGGTCCCATGAAACCTTTGTCCTAACAGGAAGAAAATTTAAACTCAACTGACCTGTTAGTATCTGAACCTCACTGTGCAGAAACATAGCAAGAGTCCATCCCTGTCCATCCCAGGATTCATATTAATGTACGTCATGAGTTTCACTGACTTGATGTCAAAAGCCATTTGAAGTGAATGCTGTCACAAGTTTGAAGTAGACTTCACCTGGATGTTCAAAACAATCTTAGGGGTAAAGAATCATCTTCCTCCTGCTCATATACAGTCCCTGTTGATGTGGGCTCTTTGTAAACTGAAAGTAAAAATTCACTTTGTGTTATGTCTGCAGAAAAAGCTGGCTTTCCATTAAATTWTGGTTCACACATCTGAGTTTGTTTGAAAAGAGGACTTAGGATTCTCTGATTCAGCTAGAGGCATGTAGACAGACTAGATTTCATCCCACCCAGTCCAAACTGTCAAATATAAACCAAAGTCCACATTGACCACGTAGTGTGTATGACACAGCGTCCAGACTAGTAAGTTCACCTGAGCATTAGCTGAGAGGAACAGCATATTTTTCCCTTCAACATGCTGACTTACCAAGAGAGCTATGTAATTTCTGAAACACAGGTTTTTTGCATCCATACAGCTGGGAATGTAAAGCAAAGCTCATCCGTATAGACATGGATCCTACTTCATTTAAGGTTATGAATTGTCATCTGTGCTGCTTCGTCTCCTGTATTACATTGAAAGCAGAGGTAATAGAATTAAAGAATTTTGCCTTCCCACCCTCAGATGCATTTAAATGAATCAACCCAAAAGAGAAAATATTCAGTACTTTATTTTTAATTCCTACTGACTTTCACTGTTCTTTGCTTTCAGAATAGATTTAGAAATGCTAATGTAATTCAAGGAAATCGTATGACTGCCTCCGATGACTCTGAGTAGGAAGTACTAGAAATCTCAGGCAGGCCCTGATAAGGCTACATGTATTTCATGGTTTTGTTGATGCACTAAGTTCTGTTATTAAACCCCAGCTTAGCTCCGGCTCTGGGGTCATGGCATTGCAGGTTTTATCTTAGTCTGATTTGCCAAGGAAATGAGAGTTACGGTGTTCTCCAAATTTGTGAGTGTGTGCTCATTTCTCTTTGTAATGTTGGAACTCAGTGGCCAGTTTCAAGCAAAATTACCTAAGACATCCTATCAAATATACTAACTTTCAATGAGTTTTGTGGAAATAGTTGATCAGATGGAGGAATGAAGCTCAAATTAGCGCCCTACTATGGAAAAGGATGCAAACTGATCTCAGGGACTTTATCCCCATCTACAGTACATAAAAGTTTTGATTGGGCAGGGCCAGCTCGATTGAAAGATCCCCTAGTGTTGACCAGCCAGGTGGCTTTTGCTAAATGTGGATCCCAATGTTTGAATCTCCCACTACCCATTGCTCTCAGTGTAGTTTTTAGCAGTCCATCGTATCGTTCGATTTTCCCGGAGGCTGGTGCATGATAGGGGATGTGATATACCCACTCAATGCCATGCTCTTTGGCCTAGGTGTCTATAAGTGTGTTTTGGAAATGGGTCCCATTGTCTAACTCAATTCTTTCTGGGGTGCCATGTCGCCATAGCACTTGCTTTTCAAGGCCCAGGA
>JAYKAV010001178.1:114682-189025 GCA_035582835.1 Phoebastria nigripes | reverse complement strand
CCTATTTATATATTGAGATGACGTCACATGGTATGGAATACCCTGTTGGCCAGTTGGGCTAGCTGTCCTGGCTATGCTCCCTCCCAGCTTCTTGTGCACCTGGCAGAGCCTGGGAAGCTGAAAAGTCCTTGACTGGTAGACTACTTAGCAACAACTAAAAACATCAGTGTGTTATCAACATTCTTTTCATACTAAATCCAAAACACAGCACTAGGAAGAAAATTAAGCCTATCCCAGCCAAAACCAGGACAGGAAAGCATGGAGAAAACAAAAATGAAAAATGGCACAAGATTTGGCAACCAGCTTTTGTGATGAAAAGGTAAGGAAATTGGCCTTGCTTAGTGAGTGGAAGGGAGATGGAAGAGTGGTTTCTAGACATGGGAAGAGATAGTAAAAAGACCATTAATCCATGAAGTCACAACCAAAAATAACAACTACAAGCAAATGATACCTTGCTTTGAACACAGCGTAATCATACCCTGCACAAATCCTTTTGTGTCATGCTTCACTGGCAACTCTGAAAACAACAAAAACAAAAAACAGATTAAATTTTTGTACCAAGCTTGGTTATTGTTAATACTTCTCTGTCCTAGTCCCTTGCTCACTCACCCAATGGTTGCAATCCAGCCCCATATATATCCCAATAGGACGTAATGGGATACTTGTCCCACCAAAGGACAGATACTTTCTACTCCCATGTATGTATGGGTTACCCTTGCTGGTTTGGGTTACTCCATGGTGCCATGTGGGAGTCTCACACACTCAGTTCTCAGATTAGGTGTGCTGATCTCATTAAAGCAGCCCCCTGCTACTGCCTAGGGTCTTAGATACTTCCCTGTAATTTATACATGGAATGAGGATGAAGCGGGTAAAGATAGCAAGATCTGAATGTACAGAGATGACTATAGATTGGAACACTTATTTGGATGAGTGGATTAGTAAATCATTAAATTAATCCTATCACAATGCAGGAGAGAGGACTATATTAGCCTTTAAAGATCCCACAGAAACAAGGTGTTCTATAGAATGCATCAGGGTTGAGGAAAATGATGAATTACATGGTTTATCAAACATACATACATATAATGTATTTTTCAAATATACAGTGATGGTGTTGATTATATTATGCACTTATGAAATGTCTGTCATCAAATCATCAGTGCCTATTTGCAGAGGTGCTTCACAGACAGCTTTCAGACGATACAAATTACATTCAGGAGCCAACTGAAGTAAGCTGAACAAACTGGATATATGGCAAGGATTAATTATGGAGCTTTTCTGAATTTCACTGCTCACGCACACATGAGTTGTCTGACAAAGTACTTTTTCATATTTGACAAAGAACACATCACTTTTCACTGATACCATAAGCACACAGAAGCTGCTCTGATCTCCAAGAGCGAAACATCCAATATGCAGTTAAGAAACTTCTAAGAGCATGTATACAAACTTTAGGCAGCCCCATAAAAAGCAAAGCCTGAGCAATAAAGAACAAAAATTAGCCTGGAATTATTTTCATGTTCTCACTGGTCTCAATTCAGACCCCCTGGAAGCTGCTAGAAATATTGTCACTGCCCGTACTGAAACATGAGAAGACCTCAAGCTGCTCTTGAAAATTACCACTGATTTCCTGATGTGAACTCCCTGACTTCACGGACATGAATGGAATTTGGCCATGTGTGTTTAAGCTGCTTTTTGAAATTTCTAAATCTGAGACGTGCTTGAAAAACATATATATACACACACATGTATATATARGTATATATCTGAATTGTTAGTGGAAAAATTTGCTTTTTTGGCAAAAGTTCAACACAGTGAGAGCTTTCTGTTTCCTTCATCAAATGCCAAAATGTCCACACAAAATATATCACTATATGCCAGGATGTGGCATTTCCAAGAAATTGTACAGGTGTTTTCCCTGGGCAGGAAATGGGATGGAATAGCAGCCTTCCCTATTCTTTGCTACCCCTCAGGTCAAATTTCAACCCGTGAAAGTATGTTGCACTGACATTATTGTTGGAAAGGCAGCTGTAACATTGGATTTCCATGCTTAGTGGAAAAGTTTTGCGCTGTCTAATCCCAAAAGTKKAATAGCCAGAGATCCAAATAACCAGATGGGCACTGTTATGTCTGAATCATGTACCTGACATGTAAAAGAATTTGGGCAATATTTTCTTGCTAGAAAAGCAAGCCTAATTTTCACAACTCCCTTTTGTGAACTCCCACACAGTTTTTAAAAAAGTATATTGTTGTAAAAAACAGTATAATTGTTCATGACTGGTGAGCTTGCCAATTTTAAGGCCAGAAGTTATTGATAAGACACTTGACCTCCTGCGCAGCAGAAGTCACAACACCCTGAGCTGCACAGTTGTTCCAATGCCCATAACTTGCTTTCGCGTCCAATACGCTCTTAACAGGACACGTTGAACATGTGTTCAGCAGTTAGATGTTGTGATATTAGACAGGATTTTGCTAATACATATAGGAGATGTATTTGCTAATATATAGAGGAGAGTATAAACACTCTCTTGTATGTTAATGAGTTGCATTTCTAATAACAGACTATAAGTGCCTGGGTCGATTGAGGTAGCTTCCTTACAAAGCTAGAGCTGAAAGTCTTCTGACCTGAACCACAGTTTTGGAGAAACCCTGTGGTTAGTCTGGATACAGACAGACCCCCAGGGGACTTGGGTATTTGCTAAGAACAGTCCTGGACACTTGACTCTGTGAGATTCCAAAAATATCACGTAGCATCAAACTGACTTAAAATTTCCATTGGGGACCTACTGCTCCCTTGTCTAAGATATTTGTAACAAAACAACAACATCAACAACAACAAAACCCTACCCCAAAAAAGTCCTGCAGGGATGACTAAGTTGCATCAGTTGTCCCAGAGGTATAATGTATACAAATCAAATCAAAATATAAATCATTCCACCCTGTTGTGGGGTTTATGCACAGTTTCTTTTAATAAAATATGCAAATATTTTGCAGTAAATTGATTTCCCAGTTTCAGTTCTCTTATCTCCATATTTATTATTCATGATTCTTCTACTCCCCCACTTGAGCAGATGAAAAAAAAAAAAAAGAAGGGAAAAAAGCTGTGTAGAGTTCACTTGCTTTTAGGAACTAGCTTTATTATTGTTATTATTAGCACAATTTTATACTCCTAGGAGTGAAAGATAAATGTAGATATTACTTCTAATCTCAACCAAAGCTAAGAGGTAATACAATGACACCCTCTTTAATGCAAATCACTGCAATAAATGACTACATAGCCCAAGTGCTCTACTGCATTACAAATTGTAATGAAAGTTTCAATTGCTGAGCAAAATGACTGTTGTTTAACCTGTGACCAAGCTGGATGGTATCAGTTCTGTTGTTAAAGCTGTACACACCATGACTGTACAGGAAATAAACCCAAATATTTCAGATATCTAAAATTGTTGCTAAATAGGGTTTATGCTTAAAAAAAAAAAAAGAAAAAAGAAAAAGATCTTTTTTTCCTACAGGAAAAGAAGCAGCTAAAATTGCTGGTCAGTTTTAGATCGCATTAGCCAATGTATGTAATTGCTGTTTTCCATCACTACATGGTTAACAAGTTCTGCAGCAGAGAATCAAGATTGATCAAACCTGGGTGCACTGTTCTGGTTGCTGTTGCTGGAGTTCTCTGTTGGAATAAAAGGCAGAAAGATGAGGGAGCCACTGAACATCAGGGCAGCAGAGCAGGCACAGCTCATCACATGCCAGGAGAAGGTCAAAGACAAAGGAAAGAAGAGGGAGAATGAGAATCTGAAAAGAATCAAATGTTAGGTTTYAGTCCTATATATAGAAGACCCTATTACACCACAGGTAGTTTAAATATAACTTATTACAAGCATATGCTCCAAGTAAGCTCCATTTTTGCCAGATTTACACAAATGGAGCTACTTTCAATTTAATTAGGCATAATGATTTCTTCCCATTAAGAACCTCAGTGGATTACAGGTCTCATTTTTAAAAATGTGTCTGTGATTTAGCAGTCCAATTGCCTTTTGAAGGATTTAAAAGTTTTATTCCTTTACAAACAAAGAGCCAGGCCTGCAAATATTCTGATAGGAATTATAGTTGAGTAACAAACCCTAGAGGAAAAGAAAGATTTTTATAGATATTCTAGGTTTGTTGGATTGGCTCAAGGATTAAACTACATTTTCTTCTGATAGTGCACTGCCTTACAGGAGTTTAGGTGACTATAACCATGAATTTTGATCTTTGCAGAAACAACATTTTCATCTAAAAATTCCTCAGAAGAAAAATTCCCAACAAGACCCTAAGGTGGGCTATTTGTGAGAAGAGGGCTCTGCAAGGTTTGGCCCAAAGCGCTGAAGATCAAATTCTCTCTCAAGTCAAAGAAATTGTATCAGCACAGAATCTGGCCTTAGGTATCAGTGGTGAAAAGAGACTACATTGCAACTGCATTGGCATTGCAAATCAGATGGGGAAAGAAGGAAAACTTCACAAAATACCTTAGATTTCTTTCTAATCATTCTATTTCTTCTCTGCCAGGAATCTGCTGGGGTTTGTCTCTGCACTTCAGCATCAGCTTTCACCTGGCATGAATCCCCTGCTTTAAATGGAATGGCATCATTAAACTAACGTGATGACGTGGAAAGTCACACTCCTATCTCTGCAAAAGACTTGCAGGTTTATTCAACAGAAGAATAATCCTCTTTGTAGCCTTATTTACCATAGGCAGGTTTTTTGATGTTTACTTTTTTGACAGGCAAATAAGGTGTTTTTTCATCAGAGAAACCTGACACATTACTAGAAATTATGACTGGCCATCTGCTTTTTCTCTACAGTCTTACTCAAAGAGCTCCTAAGGTTTATCTTCTCTGCAGTGGTGCACACCAGGTCCTAAGCAGAGGTCAGGCATGGCAGTGGGTCAGGGAGGAATAGGCTCCAGCCTGCTGGATTTCTTATTGCAGTCAGCTATTGCTCACTGCTGCTTGGCTATATCCAGTATAGAACTTTTTTTATTATTATTTTATTAAGATGTAAATTAAATTTAAAAAATTCTGCAAAAGAAAAGTCTGCTTGAAAAAGTTTGTTCATGTTGCAGAGTATTATCTGTAAGTCCTCCAGCTAGGCTAAAAGCCTATCCCACTGCTCCTTGGGATTTCTAGTGAATTAATAATGTCACTGATGAATATTCAAAAGTAGGCAGCTATTGTGCCTCCAAGCACATAATTAATTATTCATTACACATTTTTATTCACTGAATTAAAAAACACAGGGTGCTCTGGGAAATGAAGTGTACTTCACTGCAGGGGCATGAAATTCTACACTGCCCCTTTAAGGATTATTACTCTGTATTTATAGTTGCCAGGGCAACATAAATGCCGGGCAATTAGATCATGGGTTGTCCCCGAAGACTGATGGGATAATAAGCAGTAGTCAAGTATTAAGTTGACCCAGTAAATGTCCCACATGAATAAACCTGGGCTAGGACCACAGCTGGCATCTTTCAAATAAAACTTTTACATTAATATAGTTTAAAAGGTGCATTTATCCGGGAATTGAGCATGCATCCACAGTGGGAAGGCTGTGGAAAGGGCTAATACCACTTCCCGTGGTGGTCCGCAGGCTTTGTTCCTCGGGCCGGGCTTTGCACAAAGTTAGGAGCACATTGAGCCTCTAAAAAGCTCAGAAGAAGCAGGGGGAGCCCCACGACTACCTCCTAAGAGCCAATGTTCTGTGGAGGTAGGAAGGGGTTTTTTTCCCCTAATTATTCTGCAAAACTCACCAGCGRGGGAGAAAATCAGTTTTGTTCTGGGCTTTAAAAAAACAGGTATTAAAATCTGCAAAAAAAGATAACTGTTTAACTGGGTATGCTTTTGCCTTAAAATCAGTTTAACAGAAAAATAGCGCCAAGAGAACCCCTGTAAATTATTACCTGCGAAAGAGTCATGTTACCGAGGGCATTTTTTCCAGACAGTAAAGAGTGATCGAAAAATATCAAATGAAAAGAACCAGAGAGATTCCCCTAAACTACTTTTTTTTCAGTTTTGTTGCAAATAACTTCAAATTGTTCCTGGCTACTGGCCATGCCTTTTTTCAATGAATTAATCTTCTGCAAATCCTTCCATGTAATTTCAGAAATTTAGCTTTCTCTCAAAACTATTTTCAAGTTAACAAAAACCAAACTGTGGAGACCTCCCCCCCCATTATTCAATTTTTCCCCATTAATACTTTTTATATATTTTTTTTTTAACTTAATGCTTTCCACTATCCCCACTGGTGACACAAGGTGATGGTTTTATTGTGCTTTTAGATCACTTATTTTGTAGAGGAAAATGGGAAATCATAGCTTATCTCTGCCTGCAGACACTTGGCTATGCTAGAGCATGAAATAGTTCTCAGTTAGAGATACAGTAATGCTTTCTATAGTTTTGTAATACAGGGAAAAAATACAATTCCCAAAAAGTATCATACATCCTTCAGTGTAAGAGAAAAGACACATTTTATCAGTGTGTGTGTGCATAGATTTATCCAAACATGTAGATACACATCACATTGCGCCAGACAGTTGAATGTATTTGCTCATTCATTAAAATTATGTTTATATATAATGAGATTACTAGCTTTGTAGTGAAAATATCTTAAGGAAGAAAGCAAGTGCTCAGACACAATTTTTTCTATGATAGTATCATTTGCCAAAATGTCCCTAGCTTTCAACAGACTACAGTTTTAATGATTTGGGTCATAATTCTAGCCGGCAAGCAGAGAGGTGTACCTTTCTCCTAAAGGAGAAAAGGAGGGGCACCGTAAATTGCTGAGGGGGCAAGCTTGCCCAGACCGCTTGGTCAGATGCTGGCAAGGTGGCTTTGAGACAATAAGACTTATGTGCTTAAATTTAAGCATGTGCTTTATTATTTTTACATGATCAGATCCTGAGAGTTGAACAGCTTATCAGACTGAACTCTAAATCTGGTTATGAGTATGGGTCACCCTTGTCACGTAGGATGGGAACAGCATCCTCATGTGCTCAGGCAGGAATTTGTTCAGGAGATGGAGCAGGACTGCCCTTTAGCATAGCCAAAAAACCTGAGCTGCAATACTCAAGGACATTCACCCCGTCAGGGCTGTCCTCCACCACATAACGAATCTGTGGGGATAGCAAACCCTAGGATATCACCTCTGCTGCTTTTATTACTTACTGTTGAGTCCTGTGTGTATTTCCCAATGACAAGTCAAGAGGTACACGGGAGTATTTCTAGGTACAAAATATATTCATTTTCATACCTATAAATATGGATGTGGTTATATTTTATATATGTGTATGCAGACACTAAAATGGAAAATGTCTAGAGCAAATTAATTCGGTTGCATTTGTGGATTTGAAATATCAGCAAAATATCATTTCTAGCAACTATTTTTAGCTACAGGTAAATGATAGAGGACTGGCTGCTTCAGCAGCTTGTATCTGTTTATTAATTACAAGAATGCAAAAATTTGACAAAAACAATTGAGATTTCTTTCATGGCATTGTGAATCTCAGGACAATCTCCTGCAGAATTGGCCATTAATTCTCCACTTGGACCTAGTCCACAAGAAACCTGACAAAAATCAGCCACAATGGATGCATCTGCAGCATTCTGGTCTGGTCTGTTGTTGCAGGAAGACACACAACAACAAGCTGATGAGGAATCTCTGTCTTGCTTAATGGTTAGAAAAATTAGGAACTGTCCTAGTCTGCAAGACCTAGCAAGAAAAACAGCAAGATCAAATAGAGATGTTGATTTTGCTGGAAGGAACACACTATCCAAAGTTCAAACTAGGATCATGTGGAGATAATCACTATACTAATAGCAACACTGAAGAGATGGGATTTACAAGGCTATACCTTCGCCAGAGAAGTTATATCCAGTGATTTCCCAAAAGTTACACCTTAGCCTCATGACCTGGCAGCTCTCACTCCAAAGTCCCAACAAGTTCAGCCCAAGGCAAGGAGCCATTTTCACCAGTATTTCTAGGTCTCCTTGAAGAAAGGATGGGCTTTGGTTATAACACTGTACTCCTGGACTGCACAGATGGGCATTGAGTTCCCTTGGTAACATTCAGCTCAAGACAAATACGAGTCTACACAGCATATGAGATGACTTCAAGTGAACTGGGAGTATCAGAATATTGATATGTGGGAGAGTAAATGCTAACTAAAGGGTCACCCAAACATGGCACCAGCAAGGTCCATCTTGGCAGTTTCCCAGGCAAGGTAACAACAAAATCTCATGCTATTTTCCAAGTTTTAAATTAAGCGAAAGACACACACAGCCCTTATGGTGACTTGAGCATGCATCTTAATAGGTCATGGCAGTGAGATTTTTGTTTTTAGGGTTTTTTTTCTTGGTTTAACCATTACTAAACACCCAAAATAGAAGCCTTGCATTTGTAGGAACAGGAAGACCTTCGGTCGGAGCTGACGTAGCTGCCTTTAGCAGGTAATTCCTAGAGCTCAAACAAAAGAATTATCTTTGCTGGGAAAGTCACTGAAAGAAAACCTGAGTGGTTTTGCTTTCATTAGAAATGTGGGACTGGTCCCCACAACAGGAAGCTTTACCTCAAGGCTCCAGAGCACAGTGACAAAGACATTTGAACAACCACCTGTGTTGCTAAAAACTGCTTAAAAATTCCTTTTACAATTAATTACACTGCATTCATCCCTCTGTAGAAAAGGCAGAAGGTGGAAATTGGTGGGAGTGCAAAGTGCACAGACTGCATCTGAAGGAAATTTTCTGCTGCAGGATGGTAAGACATTGTATCAAGCATGATACATCATGCATCCATGATTTCACCTCTCTTTGGCAAGTAATGGTAATGCCAGGCACCCTGCTTCCTGCATGCAGGGTCTGGCCAAAGAGTTGTTTAAAAATATATCAAACTAACTATTTTTCTAGGACCAATTTCAGTCTTTATTTTTAACCGCTTGGAACCAGAAAGCCGCCACATCGCAAGCTCTCACTGCATGGGCATTACTGCAGGGACTCTGTTAGTAACAGCTACATAGAAGCACTGCTGCCACATTTATCCAGCCCATCTCCTACAAATTCATTTCTTCTCTTTCTCCTTCTCCCATTCATGCCCATTCGTTGACATTCACACTTTCTGCATCAGAAAGAAAATCCTYTTCCAAGGCTGATATATTCTGTCTGCTGTCTCCTGATGCCCACCTCCCACAGCAGTGCACCTGTATTTATGACAAAGTAGATGTTAGTAATCCTAAAAATGTGACAAACTCATTGAGGAAACAAGGAGCCTCCTTTGTTTTAAGTCCCTTGCTTGCCTGGTGTTTTGTTGCTAAGTGTTGTCAGTTGTATGACACCTGGAGCAAAAGCTCCTTAGGATAGCCATACTGTCTTTGGTCTCTTTAGGAAGTGCTCGGCGCACTTGAAGAGGTATGTATCAGAGCTAAAGAGACAGGAACAACACTATCAAACAAACACAGTATTCAAATTTCTAGCACTCATTTTTTTTCCTAGGAGAGGAAAATGATCTATATATATATTTATGTACTGAAAGTCCAAAGTCCACACTAAGTGGAAGTGTCTGTATACTAAGGCATCAGGTCTTAAAACCAACAGAAGTTGCTGGCTTTTTAGCCACAAAAAGCACACAGAAACCAATGGCACATTTACACTGGCAGCGGTAACACTGTAGAGGTGCCTACGCCAGTTATGACTCTTGCTTACTCAGTGATCAGAAGCTCCACATCGATGGCACCAGTGCCTGAACTAATTAGCTCTCAGYGGCACAGTGCTAATAGAGCTAGGACTTTTGCAAGGTGCTGCACTTCATAATGTGGATACAGGAGCATGCCTGGAGATACCAGCACCATGTACCATTGCACAGCATTGACATGACTCAAAGGATTTATCCAAGGTCATGGAGGAGAAAAGTGACAAAGCCAGGATGGGAGACAGATTTCCTAAATTCTCATCTTCTGTTTAATTCCTCTCTCCCTCCAAGGAGTTCAAGAATTTAACCAGACAGGTTAATGTACAGTGATGTTGTTGTGGTTTAACCCGGCAGGCAGCCAAACACTACACAGCTATTCGCCCACTCCCCCTGCCCCAGTGGGATGGGGGAGAGAATCGGAAAAAAAAGTAAATTTGTGGGTTGAGATAAAGACAGTTTAATAGGACAGAAAAAGAAGGGATAATAATAATAATGATGATGATGATAAAAGAATATACAAAATAAGTGATGCACAATGCAATTGCTCACCACCCGCCAACTGATGCCCAGCCAGTTCCCAAGCAGCGGTTGCCGCCCCCCCGGCCAACTCCCCCCAGTTTATATACTGAGCATGAAGTCATATGGTATGGAATATCCCTTTGGCCAGTTTGGGTCAGCTGTCCTGGCTGTGCCCCTTCCCAGCTTCTAGCTGGCAGGGCTTGAGAAGCTGAAAAGTCCTTGACTAGTGTAAGCACTACTTAGCAACAACTAAAACATCAGTGTGTTATCAACATTATTCTCATACTAAATCCAAAACACAGCACTATACCAGCTACTAGGAAGAAAATTAGCTCTATCCCAGCCAAAACCAGGACAGATGTGAATGCAGATTTGTTCCATTGAAGGCATTCTTGATTTACAAAGGAGGAGCTAGCACTGGGAAGATCACATCCTACAGTCACTGTGTTATACGGGTTAAAGGAAAAGAGTTTTTGGAGAGGCACATTTGCCTTCTAGGGCATCCACAGTGCAGCAGCAGGGAGGAGAGGATGGAAAGAACAGGAGGAAAGACTGAAGTTAGAGAAGAAGGGCACATTGTGCTCTATTAAAACAGCATTACAAAAATTATCATGAAGGATATCTACATCCCAGGCAACCCAGGTCAGTCAACCTAATTCTTACAGTTGATCAGGAGCACTTGATGAAATCTTCTATTGAAGGAGTCTGTTACATGACTTAACAGATCCAGTTATGTACAGTCTTGTGGCTAAATATATAGAGATATATGTGTGCATATATATGATATGTGTATCTCTATATGTATATAGGGAGACTAACAAAATACATTTTTAATCATCTGTTCCAAGCACTGCATCTATACTAGATGCTAGCAAAATGAAGGGGGAGAGAGGAAAAGAATGGGAAAAGGAACTTGTCCCTCCCGCAGCTCCCAATCCTTAATTACAATACACAGATAAATAAGGAGACAGGCAGACAGGTAGGCAGAAGGGCACAGATAAAAGGGCATGTATGTTGAAAGGAAACATAATTACCTGCTATTCCCTTGCTCTATGGAAAAAAGTTCAGAGTTTCAATACTGACAGAAGCTAAAAATTGATCCATAGAAAAATGTTCACTTCACCAGAGGCTGCAAAAGAGCCTCAGCAACTGACACAGAGGAAAGTTGTTCTGAATTCCTTCAGGCGGGTTGGAAGGCAGCTCTGACTTGAATAACGCAAGAGGCCTTTGAGGCATACAGATGCCCTCCTTTCTGAAAAGTTTTTCTTGGAAAGCAAACTTCCTCCTCTCAACTCCCACTTGGCAGAGAGGACTGCAGTCCAGGCTCACTGTGCATTTCATTCCAGTATCAGTGGACACAGCTCAACAAAAGTTAATAGCCTCTTTCCTGCTTACAGCTTTTTATATCAAACACAAGCAATCATCCAATCTGCCCCTTCCCTCTTTCAGTTCTTCTTAATCTCTTTTTCCTATGCATCCTAGCTAAATTCTCCTTCTCTCCTCTGCCTTCGGACAAACCCAGCCTGGGAAAATGCAATATTTATTCCTTTCCAAGCCCTGTCCCCTTGTAACACAAAGGATTCAAGCACATCTGGAGGTGAATGGATTACAGACTTTCATCTCTACAGTGTAACATGTGGTATTATTCCCCCTGCCACCCCCCACTCCCCCAAATCTCTCTGTGGGGCAGGGAATAGCTCTTTCTCCATGTTTCAACAACACCCAGCAAGATGAAATCCTGACTGAGCCTTTGGGCCTATGCATACTTCGCAGTAATACTAAGATGATTTTGAAAACTCCATTGGCTGGGCTGGAGGATCCAAGGTTGGGATGGAGCGTGTAGCTGGCAGGGCTCTGCTGGCCCTGCCTGTGCTCCTGCTGCTCCTCCTCTGCTCCAGCTCAGCACCAAGCTTCTCCTACTAGTTTTCTATGAACAGGGACAACTTCTATAAGACAGTATTAGAGGTGCTTCTCTGTCATCATCTTCAGCCATGTCCATRTTTTCTTTAGAGCAATAATTAAAACAACATATTCACCAGCTGGGTTATTTTTTTCCCTAGATTTAATCTGTTCAGGCTCTGATTTACATATTAAAAGCACTAATTAGCCCCTCAGAGTGTCTGAGCACGGATAGTGCAATAACTGGTCATGTAGTCACTAGAGACCACTCCCTAGTGCTTTTGGTAAGATCTCATGTATACAGCCTCAGTCTCTGGATGGCAGGAATGGCCATGTGTAGAGGGTTGTCTGCTTTGTTTCATAGCATTGAGGGACTGTAGTGCCGGATTGCTTCATTCTTGCATTTTTTCTTCTCTTTGAAGTGTCGTGTTTGATCTGTCTGCTTGTCTGTCAGGTTTTCCCCCTCCCCCATTCCCCATTGCGTCATGTACAAAAGCCTGTGAGAGGACGGACTGCCTTTGGCCAATGCTGGTGCAGAAAATTCCAATCCAATCAAAGGCACAATGGCCTTTTCTCTCAGCTTTGATGCAGCATTCAAATAAACAACAACTGTGCACTCAAAAAGAAAAAAAAATTCAATAACCCTCTGAGCCGTTCTTCTGGCTAAGGATATTCGAAGGAATAATTTAATTTTCTTTGCATGTTTAGAAGTCACCTACAAAATGGCTCATTGGTCTGGAAGCAATGTTGCATAGCCCCTGGTGAGAGGCCTGAGTCTGAATCCTCACTGAGCTTGTTTCCAAAGCTGCCAGGAGCTGCGAAGCCTCCAGGTGGGAAGAAAGGCTCCCTAAACCCGACTAACAGGGTTTTGATACTCAGCTTCTTCCTGGAAATGTGTAAAAGCAAGACAAGCACACCTTCCCCAGCAATCACTGTGAATAATCCCTGGTTTTAGAAGATGCAGAAGGTCCCATTACTCTCAAAAAGGTACAGGGCTTGTTTCCTCACATGCAGTGCTGCCACATGAACATGACACTTTTTGCTTGGGTGACAGGAGCTGGCATCATCACATGGCATTGAGCTGCATTGCCTTGTGGCACCAGGCCCCTTGGAGGGATATCTGCACCATATTTCATCAGTATGTTCCTTTGGGAAACACAGCAGAGCAATTGGGCACCAGGCAGGGGCACTTCCCCCTCATCTGAAGAGGTTGTGCCATGGGGCAAAGGAGATTTCTAGTTTTTTTGGTCAAGGCTAGGGAGGAAGCAAGAACAAACCATCTAAATCAGTGCCAAGGGCCTCAAGAGGAGATAAAGTTCTCCCCATTGCTCCACTCATGCATCTTAAATAATCTTGCATGAATATCCTAACACCATTACCTGCCAGGCAAATGGTTTTCAGAGTGGGAACTTGTCTTGAACATCAGTTTGAGTAAGCCCTAACACTAGGAAAAGGATTACTGAACAATATTGTCCTTGCTCTGTTTGCTAGCTGGCCAAGGAAAACTAGCCTTAATGTTGTGATTAGCCCCTAAAACAGTTAAGTCTATGGCCGGGACTCCTGGGCACTAGAGTAATGCAAGTACTCAGCACAGCAATATTACAAGCCAGGGAAAGGTGGCACTTAGGTAAATAAAAACAAGCCTGGGTAGAAGAGAGCAGGAAAAATGAGTATTTCTTGAAGTTGTTGTCCTGAGTGAAACTTAACGTTGTGATTCAAATAATTATTTTTGTTGCAATTATGTTTCTTTGCCTAGAGGAGCCCTAAAGCCTATGAGGAGCTGCAATACCATAGAGGAAAGAGGCAGATGGCATCTACATAAGCACCAGAGGGTTTGGCCAAAAAGCAAGGGGAAATTGTCTTGGCTGTGCCACCATCTTTGCTAGCTATTTTCTTCCTAACAACACTATACTCTTCCAAGACTCCCATTTCAGGATAGGTTTTTTTAAAAAGCTTGGATTCCAGTGTTACCAGGAGCCAAAGCTGCAAGAAAGCCCAAGAGACTGTAAAACCGTAGCTTCTAAAACTGATGACTTCTCTTCAAGTTGAAGAGAGGAAATCATATAGTGGGATGTAGGTCTGGTGACACAACTGTGTAAACCATCCTCTGCTTCCAACAGAGGCAGATACCTCTGACATATTTAAAAACTTCATGCAAAGAAAATAAGTCAACAAAATCCATTTGATTTAAACTATAGACTCCCTGAGGCTATCAGAACAGACCCTCTGTCTACCGAGGGAGTTGTTTGACTAATGCCAGCTCTTGTGAGATGCCTCTCCAACCTTTAAACCGGCTGGAAGTGCTCAGCAGACATACTATTCTGATTAGTAGCTTTGAAATTACAACTAAGGCTTGACTATGCAAACGCCACCATCCACAGTGTGTCTCAGTGATTTCAGTAAGAAAGTCCCAGTCACAGCTGGCCACATCCAACAAAGAGGAAGAGAATGACTGTATTTAGGAACTACTCCTTCAAGACAGGGCAAATCTTGTCTTGAATAGATGAGAGCTGATTAAGGTTTTCCAAGAAAAACCTACAGTTTTGCTGCCAAACCTTTGTAGAGCAGTATCTCAGAGACCTCCAGAGGAAAGAAGACCTTCAGTCCTCAAATTAAGGGCATCATTTCTTATACAGATTTCCTTTTAAGAGTGTGTCTCAAGATTTGTTTGTCAGCTCCTCTGATAATCCAGGCAGCTAATTTTCCCCAAACTTCCCAATAACTGAAGCCATATGTTTTGCTTTGATACAGGTTCTATTGAATTAAAAGATTTGGCAGGAAACATAATTGTAGCCAGTATTTACTGCTAACTAGAGAATAGCAAAAAGTTAGTGTTTTTAGTATGCGTATGTTTTTAGTATGTTTTTAGTGCGTTCAGTTTGGGATGATCTGCTAGAGAAGCAGGTTGGAGGGCTCCATATAGCCAGTGTTATTAGCTGCCACAAAAACTCCAGGAAATAAAACACCTTTGTTCTTCCCTGACGCACCTGCCTTAGGAGCACATGGTCTCATGCTTCCTCCTTCCCCTCTTCCCCTTGTGCCTTTATCACCTTCAGCTGTCAAATGAGATATCTCCTCCATTCCTAGCCCATTCAAATAACTTCTCCACTTCTTTCCTGCTCTTTGAACCTTTCTGCTATCACTCTACCAATGTCTTCTCTTCTTCCCTCTGATTTCCCAGGGAGAATATATCTGGACTTCATCTTGTCCCTGTATTTCAAGTCTCTGCAATCTTAGTGCCATTTTCAGTGTCCAGTCACCTTAGTGAGACTCAGCGTTTTATGCCCAGCCTTTTTTCACAATCATCATAAAAGCTGAACTTCAGGAGACAATAGACTAACAGCTCAACAGAAAAGCATGTTCTATTTCCCATTGCCAAAGTGCCACAGCAAGCTCTCCTTGCATGCTGGGGCAGCAAGTCATGCTCGGGGTACTGTTGTCTGTAAGCACATTAGGAGAGTGTAACTTCGAGAGGGGTAGGGGACGAGGGCTCATTAACAGCTTCTGTCATGCCCAGTACAGAAGTAACCATCTTCAAGTTTCATTTTATATCCATCCCTTCAGTCTCCCTAAAAACGCAAAATAAAACTCAGTTGCCACCAGCAAAGCCACACAAATTCTTGCCTTAAAGCCACAGAATAATGCAAATTCTCAGCCAACTCATGAACTGCATCAATCAGACTTACTGCAAAGTATCTACACTAGCCACCACTGTCTTGGCAGAGCCGGCCTGACTGTGAAGTTTGTGGTCAAATAAGACCAACTGAGCAGCCTGCAGTGTGAGCTGTACTGGGAATATTCCCCCAACAAGTCAGCTCTATGGTCTCACATCCTGCTCTAGATCTCCAGAACTAGTTTTCCCTCAAATTTTCTCTTTGCTGTATGGATGCAACTAAGACCTTAACTCCCATCACCTGTTTGCATTCTCATTGCCAAAGAATGCAAGCCTTCCCTTCAGCTGCCTACTGCACTGTTACACACAGCATACGTGTAATTAGTTTAAAATAAACTCAGACTTAACCACTACTGCTGCTAATTGCTAGTTAAGACAAAGCCTTGTGCTGATGACCAGAGTAGCCTTTTCTCTATGCTGTGCAGGCTCGTTTCAAGGTCTGCAGTCTGGATCATGCTCACCAGTGAGCTAGCAGAATAGCTTTTACCAAGCAGGCCAAAGTCCACAGTGCCACATTTTGGTAGCAGAAAGATGTTGCTGAAAATAATTGGGCCTGGCAGCACTCGATTGGTTTCCAAAACCAGTCCATTAGTTCCAAGGCTCACAGAGTGTTTGGTTGCTCTGTAAACCAGCCACATGCCTGGATATTGTGCCCAATTAATCTGGAATGAGTTTGATTTAACGATGTATATTTGCAACAAGCCACTTCCGTTAAAAAAAGAAAAAAAAGAAAAAAAGAAAAAAAAAWTTAAACCCTTTGTTTTATCCCAGTTACACCTTTTTTCCTTTCTCTCATCAGCTGTGTGGCTGCCAGTGCCCACAGGTATTCCTCAGGGATGTGGCAGGAGACAACAGTACAACTGGCTTCTTGACAAGGGAGAGGTGGCCTGCCAACTGCTACCCATTGAGTGGAGTGTGTGCTTGGCTCTGGGAGGCAAACGCTGCTGCAATATGCTCTCCCTGGAGAAATCCATCCTCAGAAATCATGACTAGTGCTGAAATGTTCCCAGATCTCACGGCACTTTTGAAGCATGGAAGTTGAACATCAGGGGAACCAGTTAAAAAATACGCATTTAAGTTGTTGGAAATAGTAATACTGTGCTTCCTCCSAACACCGTTTCTGCGGTTTTTTGAGTTGTTTTTCTCTGCATTGAACCCCCCTCACCAGTAACCGCACAGACAAGGCAGATCTAGGCTCCAGATGAATGCTGTCTTCTGTCTGGTTTTAAGACATACTGTCCTTGGAGGAATGAAGATTCTCCATTCAAACAAGTTTGCAGACATGCAGCAATGCAACCATTTTACTGTTGCCTTGCTGGACCCTTCCTTCCAATAAGTTCATAGTCACCTGTAAACCAGTTCTGTTAACATTACACATTAACACAGACTCAGAATATGCAAAAAGGCACATCCTCTCTAACTTGGAAAACAGAATATATACTGTTAGAGGTGTCTGATTTGGTCTAGTGACCACAGTCACTAGACTGTGGGTAACACAGTTACCCTCATGTAACTCCAGGCTCACTCCACTGAAAGCAGAGAAATCAAGCTAGTTACTAATCTCAATGATTTCTCTAAGAGCAGCATATGGTTACAATGATTCCTAAAACTTCCAACATTGGAAGAGCCAGAATTTACCTACATGAATGGGGTTGGAGAACACCTGAACATAAACACTGGGAAGCATTCTTACATCTCAAGTATACTACATTTCAAGCAGCAGTGATGCTCATGTTTCGCTGATGGCCTCTATGACCTTGAGAACAAAACAGAAGAAACTAGATTTAGTTTCTTACTCAAGAGGACCCTAAATTCAGTCTCTATTTTTCCCCAGCCTACTTTACCTTGCACTGTTAGATACAAGTATTGGTGAGAAAATGCAAAAATATCACATTAGTGATAGAGCCTAAAAGAATTAAATGACTTAATGCATTATGCCTCATAGGATATCAGCAACTTTTAATCAGTACATGAAATATTTCTTCCCACTAGCTAACTAGTTTGGGAGGAAGGAAGCTGATTTAAATACAATTGTCCAAGTTCAGCCAGACCAGCCTCAACTTCTGAGCAGTATTATCAACCCCTCCCATTCAGTGCTAGAAGAGTTTTGCTAGATTGTCTACTTCCAAATCCTACATCCACTGAGCAGCCCCCCACTTTCCTTCCAGCAGACAAAGTCTGGAGTGGGGAGTTTGCTTCCATCTTTTGGCTTACACCATAGCCAAAAGAGGCAGTACAAGCACATACCACCTCCGGGCACCAAAAGTCCCTGTCTCTGTGCAACATGGGACTGGAGCGGGAAGGGGCTGGCTTTTGCATGATTTCCAGACCGAATTTTCCTTGTGAGGGAGGGGGACGACAGTGCTGGCACAGAGTTGTCTTCTTGGAGCATTTTACCCTTTCGCAAAGCCCTCCCCAAGCTGTGCACGATCCAACCCTCCAGGACAGCTCACATTTCTGACCAGATTGTGCACAAGGTTCCAGCAGCCGCCTGGAAAGTCACTCCAGCAATTAAGTGTTGGTAGATTTTTTTTTTTTTTTTTTTTTTNTTTTTTTTTTTTTTTTTTTTTTTTCTCAATACGAAGGATATGGCCCACTGTGCGGGGTATTGCAGCCACCCTCCCTGTCAGGCCGTTTCACAGTAGTATTGTGGCGCCATGGAGAGGAGCTAATTGGATTTGTTGTCACCTCCCGAAGCTGCCAGGAGCTCACGTCTGCTCTGGTTACAGATGAAGACATCACGGTGACAGGCTTAGAGATGGCTCAGCTGGCATCCTAGGGCCACTAATAGAGCCATGTTGATTTAATGTCCGAGTGGAGAGGTGCAGACAAGCTGTTCAAGTTTTCTATTCCAAACAAAGCAGAGATCTGTTATCAGTTGTCTGCGGATCAGTAAATAAACTTCCATGTGGCTCTCACAGCACCTAACCATCGCTACAGAAGAATGACGAAGTATTTTAACATTGAGATGGTACTTTTAAATGAGAGCACTGTCTCTATGGTTTATATTGCCCTCAGGGAAATCAGTTAATTCCTTCATACATAAATTTTACTTAACTATGTAATTATGGATGAATCCTATTAGTCTTTAAATTGCTCACTAGTTAAAAGGTGTGTGTGTGTTTTCTACATCTCTTTTTTGTGGAATGTACAGATCATCTGCACTTACGAAGATTAAAAGCCTATTTGGGGATTTTTGTTTGTTTGTTTTTTCCGCTTTTCTTTTAAGTGAAAGCATAGAATTTATTCAAAGACTAGAGCATGATTTTTTTGCCTCTTCTGTATTGTACTATCTACTCAGAGCACAAAACTGGGCTTAGGCAGTGTTTCCTTTATCCTCAGTGCTCTCAACATCTCTGTCAGCACTCACCCTGGCCCCTGGCCGTGTTCACGTGGTATCACCCAGCTCACCTTGTGCTCCATGTTAAGTGATCACTCATGCCAGCGTGATGAGCATGTGAAAGACAGCTCAGACAGGACAGTGTCCTTTGATACCCATTTTCACAGCTCTAAGCCAAGGCTGAAGTACAGCTCTGAGTCACATTTTTGAGGTCTCAGCACCCAATGCCACATCAGACTCAGCATCTCCCATCTTAGTGCCAAAATGAGACCTTTCCCTTGATGACTCAAGGCAAGTGGAGCACTTTGAATAATCTGATCATGCCTAAATCTACAGGCATTTATGAAACAGGCTGTGGTTGTTAACATCTCTGGTACTTCCACCGGTCCTGTTCTTTAGGAAACCCCAAATTCAGTCACATCCCGAACCTCTGAAAGGCAAGAGCACAGCCAGGAGAGCAAGGTGCTTCCACAGTGCAACCAAGGAAACGCACGGTGGTCCTGCCAGCTGCCGCTACCATCATCTCCAGCCAAGGAAAGCAGTGACTCACCGGTTTGTCTGACACCTTTGGATCAGAGAATAATCCAGGCTGGCAGGGACCTCAGGAGGACTCTAGACCAAGCCCGTGCTCAAAGCAAGGTCAGCCTTGAGCACAGACCAGGTTGCTCAGGGCTTTCTCCAATTGGGTCTTGAAAACTTCCAAGGTAGTGCTGTGGCTGTGCACCCCCAGCACTGAGGCGAGCCCGGTGGGAGAGCAGCCTAACCCCTGAAGAACGCAGGTAGGAGAGTCACAGGGATATGGCCTGGGTTGCACAGGAGGGAGCTGCCCCTCCATCCCCCCAGGTTAGGGGTTGCTCCYTTTTCTCTTCTGTCATGCCCTGCATGCTTGGAGACCTGAGCAGCCCCATGGAGAACAGGCGAAGGGAGGAAAGATGGCACCTATGGAGGAAAGATGCTTCAGATACCAAAATGGCCTTTCTCCAGTCCRTCAGTTATTGCCACAGGTACCCAAGGTCACGCGGGGCCTGAACAGAGCCCTGAGAGCAGTATTTAGGAGTCTGGACACAGGGCAACAGTATTCTCTCTGCTCTGTCAATACTTGATGTAAGCCAGAAGGAAAGCTGACGACCCCACCACACAACTAACAGGCAGCAAACTTGTGAACAGAAACAAATCAGGAGAGAAACAAGGACCCCTCCATTAATACTTGACTACAGCATTTCTCATCCATAGACTAAGGGATTTTGTGAATGACAAGGTTGTTACCCCCGTTCTCCAGGCAGATTAGAAATGTGTTGTGACTTGCTCCAAGTCCTTCATCAGCCCAGCAGCAAAGTCAGGAACCCAGGTATTGGAGTGCCGGCCTTATGCCCAAACCACTGAAATCCACTTCTTCCTCCTCAGACAGTTATTTCCTGGCTGTCCTTGTCTGAAGAGTGGCCAAGGCCTCTGTGCTCCACACAGCACCACAAAAAAGCCTCAAAGAGGCAAACAAAGCCAGAAAAATTGGTCAGACTGGACATGCCCTCTCTCCTCTCCCTCTGAGGCTTCTGCTGGGCCTCCGCTGTGTCTGGGGCAGCTGACCTTAATGGGAGGCACAACTGCCAGTCCTTCCTTACTCATCGCTTTCAACAGAAGTCGTGCCCAGCCATGCGTGGCCATCCAGAGGGACATCAAGGTGTTTCTCAGCTAGCAAGGCTCTGTGTCAACCTTGACTGGTCCCACTGCCCAGCAGCACAGCAGGGGTGTAGCACCTGTGATGTTCCACACCACCAAGGAGGACATCCCGGTGCCTGCCCAAGTGCTGGCTGCACTAAGAGCAGGGACTACACTCCCATAGGCAAGGGTGGGAGGTAGGAGTGCCCACATACCCTCAATGATGATGAAGATGCAGCTGTTTAATCTGGTGCTGCTCGGGCCACGCTCCACAGACCCCAGGCGGATTGCAGAGCCAGCAGGTAGTGGAGGGACTGGAGCAGCTCTGAGAAGCAAACACTGGGGAGCTAAATAGTCACCAGAGGAGGGCGAGCACCTCCTGGCAGCGAGGATCTGCCTCTTTGCGGAGACAGCTGGGCAATTACTTCTCTGATAGACATGTGGAGATAATGGAGGAAGAGGCCCTCTGGAAGGCCATTCTGAAAATTTACAGCTGACCTTAAAACATGATTGTCCCCTGCATGTTGTCCTCTGAGGTGTGGATGGAGCCTYCACATAGTACAGTGAAAACAAAGAAAAGCCTTTGACAAACTGCCTGCGAGTCCAAGCCAGAAGCCATTTTAAGAATGGCCCAAGGACATGAGCAACAGTGGATTTTGGTGGCTTCCAAAACTCAGTTGTTGTCCCTTTCTCAGGAATGCAGATCGGGATTTTCTGTGGTACTGCACAGAGGGACACTAAACAGTTGGGCGATGAGGATAGGACAAGCTTAGACCGAATCCTCCTCACCCGGTGGTGCAACTGCTGTCTGAAAGCATGTGGAAAGTCACCCCCTCCTACAAGCTGACCTCTCACACTTCCAAACTGCCTTTTTCAAGTGGCATTATGGGCATCTTTTTCTTGCCAGGCAATAGATTTTCATCTTTAACACATCTTCATTTTTCTGGCACAGCAGGAACTGTACTTGGAGGAATGGTCCAAAGAAGGGATACCACTTCTCAACTCTTTTTTTCTAAAGGGAAACCTCCTGTCTGGTTACCATTGTCAGTAATCTCCACTGGCAGTTACAGTCTGGAGAACTCAGACAGATTTTCCCTCTCTTCTTTCTAGGCTCCAGTGCTAGCTCCTTTTGGTAATCTTCCCCAAATCTGTTAGGACAAGTGATTCCAGCTTCATCTACATTCCCTCATATTAAATGAGTTAATTTGTGTGTTGTAGAGTCACTGAGTAGATTAAACAATGCCACCCGGCTGGAGATACGGTGCAGTACTCCAGATTTTTCAGGCTAACTATTTATTCTGAAAAATAATTCAAAAGGATTTGGGCTGAGATCTGGATTGACTGAATTAAGATAATTCTGGCTCCCAAGGGCTGGCTGGGACATTTCCTTTTCTCTTCAGGTGTAAGAAAAAGAGAGTGTTAGAAAGAAAACGTAAGAAAATTATGGCTCTAGATATAGTACACAGAGGGAAGGGCAACAGATAGGGCAGGTAAAATGACTATTTTAGCTTCTACCTGCTGATCTCTACACCAGCTTTAGACTTAGCTGAGAGAACAGTTAGCAGCATAAACCTTGGCTAAGAGGGCAATACACTCCACAATGCTCAGTAAGTAGCAGACTGCAAATTCCCACATTTCTTATGGCCAGGAGCAGTGTGAAATAACCACAAGCAATCTCCAGAACAGCAGGTCTCCTATTACACCTGTGTGCTAGCTGCAACCACCTTTTCCAGGGCTGCAGTATGCATCCCAGGTCCATACATCTGTTTGTTGTAGCTTTTTCCTGGGGCTGACCCCATACTTCCAGCGTCACCTTACTAATTCATCTGGCTGTGTCCAACCAGTCTCTGTCTTGGCCAAATGACCAGCACAATCCCTCACTACAGAGCACACTTTGCTCTCCTTTCATTTGTGTCCACAGGGCCCCACAAATCTTAACAGGGAGGAATTAGTATCTAGATGGTAGCTGTTTGTATGTGTGTCGGCACAGACTGCCCTGGCTGTGTCTGGAATTTGGTTTAAAGTTGGGTAACCAGACGCCAACTTCATCAGTGAGAAGGCAGGACATGAGGAACAGTATCTGAATGAACAAAATTATCTATCTGGTATCATTCCTTGTGCTACAGGATAGCACTTCTAGATAATGCTAAGGAAGTTGAACCTAGCTCATTTTCAGCTTCCCACCTTTCATTCCATTAATAAAGTAGTGAAACAAAAGACCATGTGGCCTTCTTTCTCAGCTACGCTGAACATTTCATGTTTTTCTAGAGGAATTTGTTTTAAAGTAATTTGGTTTGATTTTATTTCCACTGATGGCTGGTTCCAGAGCTCTGCTGCATAATGCTGCACTCCTGGCTCTCCCTCTCACCTGGGGCTTTATCGCTCAGGGCTCCCCAGCCCAAATTTCTCTTYCCTACTACCAAAAAGGGCAGGCATCCTTCGCCAAGACTAGGACAATTCTAAAGAGAGACCACTTCTTTTCTACACAGGTAGTTCAAACAAGTGAGTTAAAATTTAATCCCAGCAATAGCCAAGTATATTTTATGTATTTACTCCTGCAAGTCTACTCTAGAGCCAGAAGCAACAAAGAAACTGCTTCTCATCAATAAAAATGAGTTCACTTTCACTTCGCCCAAATGCTTTTTTCTCAGATTTAGCAATTAATTCAGTGTTCACTTGGATAAGGTCCCAGTTGATCCAGTAACCACTGGCTCATCGCTATCAAGCTGCCTCTCCAGACAAGTCATATGTATCTGCAAATAGGTGTAAGTGTAGTAACCAAAAGCTTGCTATAGCGGTCAGCATTCACAGTGTGCAAGAAGCAGGCTAGGGCAGCTGATCAAAGTACATCACTAAGCATAAGTGATCATCTCCTAAAGTCTTGAATGACAACAACTTGTAATATAAGAATCATGGGAAAGGAATCCAAGCAGGGTCTAAAAGCGGTGGCAGAATGCAGCGTTGCGTTACTTGCCCCATTAAGTTGTCCAAGTGTAGGTTGGTGGGTTTTTTTACAGTAACAGATGACATAAAAATCGCATCTTTAGCCAAGGATCCCAAACCATGTTCAGTAAACTGATGTTTAATTTTAAATCACTGAAATGAAGTCATTAATGCCGTTGAAGACCTGCAACTTTCAAACAAGGCAAATGAACATGATATAGCAACACATCACAGAAGACAAGGAATACTACATGCAGTTAGGAAAACAGGAGAAAGTTTTAGATATGCTGAACATAATTACCTAAATTGGTGGCTAGTAGGAGGACACAGCAAATGCCCCTGTTCTTACAAGTAATACCATAAGATGTCAGTGCTAAAGACACTGGCTGTGCTTCACACAGAAGGCAGCCAGAGTCCTTTCTGTGATGGGGGAGAATTAGCAGCTTCTGGATGGGAAGAATGCCCTTGTTAAGCACCAAAATCAGTGTGTATTTTCCCTGGGAGCCTCCTGCCTGGCTACAGGGATGTGATCAGGTCACAGCCTGAGGCAGTGTCATGGCACCAGCCAATTCCAGCTCAGATTTCCTGTGCTACAAACGCTGTACCCTGCCGTTGTTGATTATAATCTTTATATCATGGAGGAAATATGCATACATTCTTCATATTTGGAGGCATTAATTCTAAAATGAGTCATCAAATAACTTATGGGCAAAATGAAAATGTTCAGAGCCAGCAACCTGGAAGGTGTAAAAGACACCCCTTTGCTACTCTTGCTTTTATTTATTTTTAGAGACCACTTTTGAGCAAAGTTCATTTATGACATTTCATAGTCAGGACCTCTGTGCCAGCATTCACACTCTCGCCTCCCAGCCAGAAGGTCCTAGATTCATCTTGCATCAGACGTCGGCTCACACCCAGCACTGACACTGCAATGAAATATTAGAGAAGTGCTGTACTCACCTTCACAGGGACAGCCTGAGGGCACACTAAACCTCCTCCAAACATCAGAAATATTGACTTTTTCTCTGCAGAAAAAGACACCTAACTCCAAGTCTTGCTGCTCTGAGGGCATCTCGATAACTATAGGTAGGGGGACACAGCAAGGCGCTCTGTGGCTAGGAGAGATCCAGGTATAGCAGCTCCAGCTAATTTTTTTCCTTCCTCACTGCTAACTTAGTGGAAGAGAACAAAGCTGGGAAAGGGCAAGGATAAGCCTGGCTTTCCCTTCCTGCTGACCAGCTGCTCACATAGGGACCAGTGCTTGAAGCCTAATTGGTTCCCTTCCCTTGAAGCCCAGCTCCCATTGAGGCCAAGCAGCACCTGGGGCCTTTTGTCTCTCAAGTTTCATGGTGGTCAGCACAGACCTGCCCTGGGCCCTGGTGCTTCCCACCCAGCCTGTGCACTGCCAGGAGTAGCAGGACAGGTACTCGCATGCCTTTGGCTGCACCAAGGACACAGACGTGCCTGCACAGACCTCAGCACACCTCCTCCCCTCCCCACTTTGGTGAAGCTTGCAGAGACTTGAAGGATATCACAACAATTTGTTTCCCAGTCAAAAAGGTGAATTTCAGCTCCCTGCCTCACAGCCTCTCCCCCTTCACCCAACTATCCTGCACCTCCAGAACGGGTAACTAACATCCCCTAACATGAGCAAAATTAAGTTCATAGGGAGGCCCTAAGGAACTGCTCAAATTGGTCCTGGCCAGTCTGAGAAGCTGTTCTTGATATGCAGGCTTTAATTTGAAATCCTTTTACCTGATACGTGCCCTAAGTCTCCACTTAAATGTGACTATGACAGTGTTATTTCAGTAATGTCAGTGCCCTGAGCCTTCTGGTAGTTATTTTGCAGAAAGTGCTCTCTTATACTTTTACAAATATATATGTGTGTGTGTRTATATATAAAATACATCCACTTTGTCCCAGTGTTAAACAAAGAAACTTTTGTAATGCAGCTCTAATGACATGGCTTTGCAAGGCACAAAAAATCAGACCCTGACTTCATATGTTAACATTTGTATCTGTAGCTACAGCCATTTAGAAGTAACAACCCACCCACCCAGTACCATATTGTTTTTTCACGTCAGTAAAGACTCCCAGTAACCTCATTTACCTTGACTTTTCTTTTACTACCTCTCAACCCTCCTTAGTATCCACATGTGACCTTGCATCATGCTATTTGGATGCACCCATTTCCCCTCTGTAATGCTGCAGTGTCTAGAGCAATCGCTAGAAACCTTTAAGTTGTCATGCAGACAAAAGAAGTCCATTGCAAAAGGCTTTCTTGTGCCTTTACTCTTCAGTGCGTTTCCCTTAGCTCAAGGAAGTGAGTTTGCTTTCAGTAGTACATATATTCCTGGCAAAGCTCTGTTTTCTGTGCTTTGCTGAACTCCTGAACACAGATGTCCCATTTGTGTTTCATTAGTACATCAGCCTCTCTGAGGCTTTCGACCTCTGCACTAGGCAATAATTACCTGGCGCAGACCCATTCCCTCGCCAGCTGGCCTGGGAGCTGCTCTGCTCAGACCAGGGCCCTCTCTGCTGTCAGCCCTTTCCAGTCAACTGGACAGCTCAATCAGCAGAAAATATCAAATATGGTTGTTGATTAAGCTCAGCCAGCATTATTTCTGCTTGATCTGACAACGCTTCTCCAAAGAAAGATTATGCTTCCCAAGGTCTAGACAGCGACAGAAGAGTTAAGATGTCTGACAGAGTTTGTTGAGTTTAGAAGCTCTTTTGCAAGCAGTTTGGGCTGATCATGTTCTTCCCTTACTGCAAGCAGTGTTGTAGACACCTCCCTCTCTCAGGCCCAATGACTATTTAGTTATTTGTACAAAGTGGAACAGCTCTGAGGAGAGTGAGAGAGGGCAAATGAGACCGACTATAGCCCTGGGCTCAGGGCACTTGCCTGGGATGTAAACAGGCAGTTTGTCCCTGATTGTTCCAAATTTGTGTCCCCTCCCACATGTGCATTCATGGGGTGGTGGGAATGATTTCACTTTTACACATTTCAAGAGAGATGCAGATTTGCCTCAACGAAGAAATTAAAATCTTGGAGTTGCTCCCAAGCAATCCCTGCCTGCTGTGCCAGAAACCACATACCACGGCAAAGGGAAACGCTGTGCCCAAATCAGAGCACCTCTGGCCTCTCTGCCATGTTTACAGCATGGCAGCCCTCGCTTTAGGTGTTCTGCTATCTGTACCAAGGGAACTTGCAGAAGTTAAGGTTGAGGATCATTTTTTATGCAACGGTCATGTTTCTCAAACAGGATGGTGTAGATTAAATACAGACAGGAACAGATAAAAAGATGGGGTAGGTGACACAGAGTCCCAGGCAAATCTACATTCAGAAGATATCATTTCAGCACGTTTTAGAGAACATGAGACTCAGCAGCATCCCAAGACAGAATGTGAACCATGGGTGAAAGGGAAAAAGATAAAGAAGAAAAAAAGCAGTGGTGCTGACTGATGACTTGACTGCAAATAGTCAGGCACGTCTCCAATTCAGTTAAAGAAAATAAACGAGGCATGGTACTTCCTAACTTCCACGATAGCAGCATGGCAAGAAGAGTTTCTGGATGAGCTGAAGAGTTCTGGGGAATTCCTACTTCTTGTTTCACTCAGCAGATCCACTGCAATCCATAGGAACAAAGGAGGATTTCATGGACTCAAAGATAACTCTGATAACTGCTAAAAGAAGGCAAAAAACATAGCTCGTGATGATCATAGAATTATTTAGGTTGGAAAAGACCTTTAAGATCATCAAGTCCAACCGTTAACCTAGCACTGCCAAGTCCACCACTAATCCATGTCCCTAAGTGCCACATCTACACGTCTTTTAAATACCTCCAGGGATGGTGACTCAACCACTTCCCTGGGCAACCTGTTCCAGTGCTTGACAACCTTTTGTGAAGGGGGTGAAGAAATTTTTCCTAATATCCCAGCTAAACCTCCCCTGGTGCAACTTGAAGCCGTTTCCTCTTGTCCTATCACTTGTTACTTGGGAGAAGAGACCRACACCCACCTCGCTACAACCTCCTTTCAGGTAGTTGTAGAGAGCGATAAGGTCTCCCCTCAGCCTCATCTTCTCCAGACTAAACAGTCCCAGTTCCCTCAGCCGCTCCTCATAAGACTTGTGCTCTAGACCCTTCACCAGCTTCGTTGCCTTTCTTTGGACATGCTCCAGCACCTCAATGTCTTTCTTGTAGTGAAGGGCCCAAAACTGAACACAGTATTTGAGGTGCGGCCTCACCAGTGCCAAGTACAGGGGCACGATCACCTCCCTACTCCTGCTGGCCACACTGTTTCTGTTACAGGCCAGGATGCCGTTGGCCTTCTTGGCCACCTGGGCGCACTGCTGGCTCAAATTCAGCCAGCTGTTGACTGACACCCCCAGGTCCTTTTCCGCTGGGCAGCTTTCCAGCCACTCTTCCGCCAGCCTGTAGCGTTGCATGGGGTTGTTGTGACCGAAGTGCAGGACCTGGCGCTTGGCCTTGTTGAACCTCATACAGTTGGCCTCGGCCCATTGATCCAGCCTGTCCAGACCTCTCCGTAGAACCTTCCTACCCTCAAGCAGATCGACACTCCCACCCAACTTGGTGTCGTCTGCAAACTTACTGAGGGTGCACTCAATCCCCTTGTCCAGATCATTGATAAAGATATTAAACAGAACTGGCCYCAATACTGAGCCCTGGGGAGCACCACTTGTGACCAGCCGCCAACTGGATTTAACTCCATTCACCAAAACTCTTTGGGCCCGGCCATCCAGCCAGTTTTTTAACCAGCAAAGAGTACGCCCATCCAAACCATGAGCAGCCAGTTTCTCCAGGAGAATGCTGTGGGAAATGGTGTCAAAGACTTTACTAAAGTCCAGGTAGACAAGATCCACAGCCTTTCCCTCATCCATTAAGCGGGTCACCTTGTCATGATGATCCAACAGGAGAGAGGTATCAGAGACCAGTTGGTTATGTGACTTCCTACAGACCTTCTGCTGAGAATACTGTTTTCAGTAAGTAGTGCAACAGACTTTAAAGGAGATTTTACTTCAGGTAAAGGAGCAGGAACTATCACTTTGCTCAGAGTCCTCTGTGGACTCTGATTTTTAATATTAAAAAAAGATAGGAACATTCTGAAACAAAAGGTGAATCCTTTATTACAGGAACATATGGTCATTATGTGTCTATTCTCAAAAGCAGAAAGGTAGAAGTAAGGCAGAGGAATCAGAAGGTAGAGTGAGTGATGGATAATGTGATCTCATGGGCCTAATTGAAAAATGGTAGGGTGAGATTTATAATTGAAATACTGATATTGATGAGTTCAATCTATACAGGATAAGAACAACAATAATATTTAACAATGATGCAGCACTTTTCATCTTTGGAGCTCATTAACTAATTAATCTTCACAACACCCCTGAGAGGCAAGTAAGTATTATTATTATTATTAGCCCATAAGAAAGATAAATCCAGGACAGAAGCAGAGGAAGGTGGAATTAAGAGCCAGAAGTGACTTTGTAATAGGGAGGAGGGTGGAAAATAACTCCCTTGTTCAGTCACAGCAAGGGGCAATTCCATTACCAGAGGAAGATGGCCTGGCGCAGGAAATATTCATGTAGGAGAACCATCCTTTCTTCCACACCAGAGTAAAAGGCACAAAAGATGAGACAGGAACTCAACCCGTGGAGTAAAATTTATAAAAGGAAAATAAGGTGAGTCAAAAGGCAGCAGAATGAGTTAATGCGAGCCAAGAATGGCAAAGGGGAAGAAGATGCTGAAACTTTGAAACCCAACGCCAAAGCAGTGCTTTTTCGTACTAGTGAACTGAACTATTGGACTGGCTTTCAATAGGAAAAACAGTAATAAAGACTGTGTTTGTAGACAGTGAAGAATTAGCAAAGGCCTTGTTGATAAAGCTAGGATAAAACCAGGAACTTGGCTATGCTGAATGGTAGGCTGGCAGCAGGCTCAGATCACGGAAATCCCACGTATTAAAATGAGATAATTCTTGACATTTAATTCTCTTATTCTCTCCTCTTATGTGCGAGAGAAAACAGAAATATTGAAGGGAAAAAAAGGAAGCAGGCATAACAATAATCTTCCAAAGAACGTAGGAGCTGATGTGGGCAAGATTGAGAGGAAGAGCTGTAGATCAAACTATTTGAAAGTTGTCTTGATTTTTGTGTCTTGCACTGAGATGTTCTGGGCCTTGTATTTTAGAAATTAGAGCACGAACAGATTCAGTTGGAAATAACAAAACAGTGCAATTCACAGAAATTTTGCCTGAGATTTGTCTAATTTTGGCAGTTTAAAAAAAAAAAATCACAAAATTTTTTGGTCAATTTGAACAGGTTGCCCATATTATTCTCTACATTTCCCTGTCAGTAAACTGGAGGTAGTTCCAGGTTTAACATGAAATTTAACTTATGTGAAATACTTTATGTGTAACTACAATGTTACTGTATGCCCGCAAATTACCAGTAACATTTTTTTAAAACACAGAGTTTCTCAAACTTACAAATGAGTATTTGCTCAGGCCAGGATCTCTGTTAAGAATAACAAACCAGAGGGTTTAAAGATTGACAGCTGACCATAAAGATAAGAGCAAATCTAAAGAGATAATAACTGCTCTCTACAAAGCTTGGCAGTGTTTAGTCTGTAAATCAAAATAAACTATGTTATTCCTGAAGTTTTTCTACCAAAGCAGGAAACAAGGCTGGCCATGGTGAGGAAGGCCGGTGGCACAATTAACTATGGATATAGTTAGGGGAGGAGCGACCTGGGAGGCTGCAGGTTCTCCTTCACATAGACATCAGAACTTAACTTTTTCACATCATTTTGATGCACATTTCCCATTTTAAACCCAGCTAAAGCCTTATATTTGCTTTTTTGAGAATATGGTTAAAAAAAAAAAAAATTAGCTTTTTTTTTCCCCCAGAGAAAATCTTCTGCATATTTAATTGACATGCAAAAATATTTCTCGCCACCCTTCTTCCTGCACACAGGGTGGCCTAAGAATTTGGGAGGAAGCAAACCTTTCCCTGGGACACATCCCAAGGCAAAAGACCTGTTTTGGAGCAAAGGCACATATGGCTTTCCAGCAGTCTGCTGGTAAAGGGAAGCCCAGTGATTTTTTCCTTTACATCTCAGAATTTAGCTCTTGCACTCCTTTAGCTTCTCCTAATTTTTGGAAGGAAAAAGCGAGAGATACTGTTTTGGTTTTAAATGGCAGGTGAGGAACTTTCTTCCCTGCATCCCTGTACATGAGAAGAACCACAGTTAGGGCCTACAGTTAGAGGCTTGCATGAAACCTGGAGATTTTTGCACCTTAAAGATGTGCCACCAAGATGCACACGGTGTTTTCTCCAATCCACATATTTTCATGGCTGTATCAGAGATGCTACAAACTTTGACACATGCCTTATGCAGCAATACCACAACTTCACACTGTGTCTGGGCATCCAGGGTGAGAAGCAGCACTCCTGCCCGAGAAATTGTGCTGTTTTAAAGGTTCATGAAGCACTTGCCACTGGCTGCTTCCCCTGGGGTGGGTCATAGTTCTGCCCTTGTTTCTTTGAAAAAAGTTTGAAAGAACTTTTTCATTGTTCCTTGTAAGAGCTGAACTCAGGAAACAAATCAATCGTGAGGAGCACTTCGGCACCCTCACTACCGAGCTGATCCCAGGAGCGTGCACAGCTGCCTCTTCGGTCTCTTGCTGTACCATGACACCTGCATAGCATCTGGAATGGGTTACTGATACGGAAACTAGCCATACTGTAGTAGCACATGCAGAATATATAATTTCCACAAAGCATACTTTTAAAGGGGGGGGGGGGAAGGCAAAATACACTATCCTATGTCCATTAGGTATGGCCTTCAAAGGGGCATGGTTTGTTCATTCCTGCACCAAGGACAGGAGAGAAATCTTTCTGCCTTATTCTAGAATTTCCATGCTGCTTACTCATTATGAGAGAGACTTTTGATTTAATAAGCTGTTTTCCCTCTGCAAAAGAAATCACTCTTTCTCCTAAAGGAGGAGGAGTGGGGGGAGGCATTTTCTGTGCTTTTTATTGAGTGAGCCACATGTAGGAAGATCTGAATAATCTTTGGAGAAAAAAAAAAAACAGGACATGAATTTCAGAGCATGTGCTTTTGTGTTATTCAATAAGACTGATAGGGAAGGATAAGGTTGAAGTTCAAGGCAAGTATGGAAGTGTAATTTCTCTCTGCACAGTCACAAATAAAATGAGTCTCAGCTCTACAGGATTAAATTAATTAAAGATGGATCTTGTGCTTGATGCTAGTTTGATAGAACTAGAGTTTGTAGTGGTTGTAGCATGAACATAAGTGGATATCTCTAGTGGCTAGCTAGTATTTTCTTTATACTCTGGAGTGTTTACTATAGCACACAAATGCTAACCGGTTTTATCACACAGTCATTATCATATCTTCTTCCCTTTCTCTCTACTATTCAGGTGTTGCTGCTACAAAACGATTTCATATCAATTAGGAATTCCATTTCCTTCAAGGGGCTACTGAAGGAACAGCCACCTGTAATGCATGCTGTTAAACTTCAGCTGCTCTGTAGCTTCACAACAAGAAGATAATTTTTTTTAAACTCCATGTCCAAAATTGCAAGCATTACCTAGGTATCTTTTCCTATTTAAAAAAAAAAAAAAAGAAAAGAAAGAAATATACATGGCTGTGTCTCTGGAAAATTTAGTTCTTATGACACACAATATATGTTGCAAGAAAAATCTGCTAAAGGTGACTTTAAAGATAAAAAGAAAAGTTGAAAATATATCAGATTTTTCATCGAGTGTGAAAGTCAAACAATAGCAGACAAGTACTATGAAGTTTCTGTGTTGCTGTTGAAAAGCCATGGCATTTCATTAAGCACACTCTAAAGATGACAGCTTCTTATTTAAGGGACAGCGATAAGAAACTCAACCAAAACAAACAACTTTCAACCTTTTTTTCGGGGGGGAGCTCTAGTTTCTGTGAAACTTTATGGAAGAAAAGATTTTATTTTCCTCACGTACATGAAATAATCCATTTGAGAACAAGAGTTCCAGTTGCACCTTCACACCAGTTCCTAAGTAAAATTAATGGGATCTGGCATTTGGAAGGTTAATTTTCTTATCAAAACTATACAAAATCCTAATTTTGCAGAGTAGCAATTTGGAAAAAAAATCAGCAATGGGAAAATGTTGGTTATGCAGCACTAGACATTCAGTACTCAGGGGATCAATTATAAAAACACTCATTCAGCTATTTCTATTCAAATGAACACCTGAAGAGGAGGTCTCAATGGTTTTAAAAGTGTGTGGATATTACTGGATAAATGTTAGTCCAATAAAAGAGATCATCATCTGCTATTTGTGTGCATTTAAGTTGACACTAAAAAGATCTTTGTGGAATATTGCTGCTTCTTTTTCTTTCTCTGTGTGTGCATCTTTTATCTCATATTCCCTTAACACTTTGTGAACTGAAGAAAACAGACCAAATGAGCTGTTCTTTAAGATTAAAGGGGCAGCATTTAGTTGAACACACCTGAATGTGGAAGGAGTCTATTTTCCTCACACTTATGAATATGTAATGATGTGCTTGGAGGCACAGTCACGAACCCCTAATAAGAATTCACGAGTCTGTGTTTGAAAACAGACATTTGCATTTGCCCTCCGGTCACAGTACATGGGTCATTCTTATTCAAAAATTTATTTGCTTTATTTTTCTATTCCCCCTCCCTTTCCTTCCCACCTCAAAATATTTTCTCATTTCTAGGTTTTGTTTTGAGAAAAATTAAAAAGGGAGGGCTAAATCCCTCCAGAACATTCAGGATTCAATTAGAGTGAGCTTATTCAGGGATATATACATTTATTTGTGCAAATGAAGAACTCCATTGTCTGATTTGAGGAAAGAGTATTTTTCAATCTCAGGACCAGATTTGCTTTACCAAAAGCATTTGGCAGGATTTGAGAAGAAACAAAAAAATCCTACACAGGTGCGTAACACAACATTTTTAAAAGCGAGAACTGGGAATAAAGTAATAGAAATAAAACGATCTAGGTTAGGGATATACTTAATAAAATTGCATAAATATTTAGGAAATGCTACCACTAAGAAAAAAACAACAAAGCAACGTAAACATTAATATAGTGAGCTAATCAGTGTCATACCCCAGACTACCAGCTTTGAAGGCATGGTGTCCAGGTGGGGAAGAACAGGCTGTGGAGATTGGTACTTGATGAGAATATTGCATTTCGCTTAAAATTTCTTGTATAAAAAGCTGTTGGGGAGCTACTCCAAAATACACTCAATCATATTTTTTGTTCACTTTCTAAACAGTATGTTGTAGTTCAAATTAGGCACAGGGGAAGATTTTGCTAAGATTTTTTAAATCCCCTTTTTTCAGTTCTTTCTCATTCCCTCTTTTTTTCTTCAAAAGAGAGAAAAGGAAAAAAAAAGAAAAATAAAAAAGTGAAAGAGAGAGAGAAAAAAAAACTTGCAGCACTTCACTCATCATCTGAATAACAACCATGGAAGAACCAGGCCTGTTTGCCTGAAAAAAAGCCAGAGACTATTTAAAACAAACAAACAAAAAACCACAAATAAACCCAAGCAAATTCATTTGCAGAGAATGGAATTACTGAGCTATTGCAAATCACCGTAAACAATTTCAGATGCTCGCTATCAAATCCCCGTGTTAACACTTATAGATTCTACAGCTGTATTAAAGATTTCATCATCACTTTGCTAAGGGTCAGTGGAAGTTAAATAACCATCCCAAAGCGTGGGAGGATTTCAAAACATTCAGACTAGAAGTTGTAAGCCTAATTTGTAGAGATGTTTGAGCTTATTGTAAAGATGCTGAGATAGTTCTTGGTGGGGCATATACATGCACAGATATACACCTAAAGTATAGGTACACCCTCAGTACCTACACAAGCACACGTGCGCACACAGACACACTCACACAGAGCTTGAATTGATTACAGTTTACTACACATTTTCTAGATTTTACATTACTATCACAAGCATGACTTTGGTAGGAAAAAAGAGTCTATTGTGACAGCAGTAGTCAAAGAGCAAACCATTATTTTAGATCTAACAGTGACACCTGCAGTTGAGCCCCACACACTTAACACGCAAACATCTCATTTAGAAAAATATATCCATATTTTTGAATCGTACATATCTCCGGCTTAATTATCCTCGTGTACCTCAAATTTGCCTCTCCCATTGGCAGCACAATCAGCTTCCACACCAGCATGAATCAGCTTTTCCTCTTACAAAGCAAACAGCCTGCCATAAAATATATAAATAGCCCAGAAAAGCTTCCTCGAGCTGCTTGGTGGGAGTAGAGCTGCCCATGCATATACATACACACAGATCTCTCTTCCACAAGCAGGCATTTCAGAAGAACCACCTGCATGTCTGAAAGGCTCATCTCCACGTTTCAAAGATTTAATCACTTTTCTGTTAATTGCAATATAAAGCATTGCATTCTGTATGAATGAGGACTAGATAACCCGACAATTTTGATGAATCCCCTTCGTTTTCACTGCTCCCTCCTTGTTTTTGGTTACCAGCTGGCGAGTGTCAGTAATGTGGTCACTCTGTTCCCCTTCTCTCCCAGACGGTCTGGGAGTCTTCACTGTTTCCCCATTATTTAAAGCACTTAGGTTTTTGGGATTTGGGTTGCTTTGTTGGTTTTTTTGAAAGGAAAAGGGTGTTGTGTTTTGATTACTGCTTTGAAGGCTACTTTTAGAGGCCTGACTCTCCAGTTAAAACAAATAATATATGAAAGTTTAGATTTAATCTTTCCCTTTCACTATTCTCACAACTTACTGTCTATTCAGCTTCTTCCCATATACTAGAAAACAAGCCCCTCTTTCTCTCTTAAAAGCAGAAACTGCAACTAAAAGGTAAATCTTACTTTGCTGTAAGATGATTTTTTTTAATCACCAATTCTTTTGACCCACTTCCGCTACAACAGTTTCTAACCAAGATCAGTACTCATATTTCACCCAAGCACAGTATGAAATTGCATTTAATTTACAGCTCTTGGAGCTACTTCCTTCATCATGTAAGCATCTAGAACCTTGTGTATAAATGTGTGTTCACATGAACAAAAAGATTTCTTTATAACTTTTGTCAATATTCTGCTGATTGCTAGTTCAGTAGCAGATGTGCTATGCTTAATGGTGCATATACAAGAAGCATTCCCTAATCCCTAAATGAACTTCTTATCTCTAAATATATACAGGATAAGCTATCCAAACTCAATTTAGCAACTATGCTATTAAATCTACCAGAACCAAACAGTGAAAGAATATTGTTAAAGCCAAGCACCTGTTAGCAAAAAACCAAAGAATCCTACTAAACCAAAACACTGCTAACCATAGATCAAAATAAATCAGATACAGTTCTACATATATTAATTTCTATTATCAGTGCATCTTGAACCCCCACGTCTTCATTTCACAAGTGCATACACACAGTTTTAAACTCCTCTGGTTTCATTAGCGCCACACTCTGTCAGTCACAATTCGCTGCAGAGAAATGAGTTGTCATCAGATCAGACTTTTTAACTGCATATGAATGCAGATGGATCCATTATGGGATTTAAGAGAAGCACACAAAAAACCCGAAGGTACTGTCATCTGCTGGTTGGATTACAGAACCTGGAAGCATAGCTTGTGGTGCAGAGGCTCCTGCTGCATCACCAATTCCCTTTGTGACCCTGGTATGCAGTTTGATACAACACCTGAATATCTTCATTTACGAAATGAGAGCATTTTCACCTTCGTTCACAGCCAGACTGTCAGGCCTGGCCCATCAGCTCCTCAGCAATGATCCCTCCTGTCCCTGGACTGTGCAGAGGAGAAGGTAGGGGATGCTCGGGGGCAAATGGGAAGAACGCCTGTTTATCCCTCAGCAGTGCCTGGCGCAGGTCCCCGCGGGAGGCTCAGTGGCAGGCCATTGCCTTCCCATTCACCCCCCGGGACTGGAGCAGCCCTTCAGGTGAATCCTCAGAGCCACGTGCAAGTTATTGCAGTCCTGAAACTGTGGCTCCCACAGCAGGGGCTGGGCAGCAGAGACCCAAATTTGCTATACAAATGACCTCTTCCAGCTTAATCTATGGGTTTAATCTATGGGCAAACTCCCCCGCACTAACAGGCCAAGGGAGAAAATTTCCTTCCTATATTCCTCCTTTTACTTGCACTGGAGCAGGATTTCACAGGACCACAGCAAAAAGCCAGTTTCTTTTTTCTTTGGAAAAAGTACTGAAACTTGGTGCAAGGAAAAGCTTGTAACATCTCACAACCTCACATCACCTGTAACTACTGGAAAATAAGCATTGCCATCACTGCAGCCACCAACTGCATCTTGCATTTGATAATCACCTAACCAAAAAAAATAGACACATCTTTTTTATTTCCACACAAGTGTTTCTTAAAATAGTTGACTATCTGTGAAGATGGTAAAAGCAAGTAAGTATACAGGGATCAAAAAGGGGCAAGTTACACCCAGGCCTATGAAACAGATGACTCCTGATCTTATCTGCCTGGTGGATGTTACCTGCTATGGTGGATAACTCCACCATAGTCCAGAGAGTTCTCTTCTACTTTCCCTGTATTCCCTTGCCCCTCTTATTTCTCCTCCCCTCAGCATGAAGAAGATCACCCAGTACCAGTTGTATACCATGGACCCTAAAAATCCACTTTTTTCAACCTCTGGGATTGAAGAGTAGCATTAAAGGACTTCTAGCTTTGCAGAATTTTGTCTAAAGTTTAACCAAATCCCAAGCAAAATTGTTGACGGCCTTCTCAGAAACAGTTGCATGTGGAAGAAGAGAATCACAGCTCAACACAAGAGGAGGGCTCCAGTTTGGGACCAGAGAAGAGGATGGAAAGTTGCCGCAGAGGTGCATGTTTGAGATGCATTTTGTGGCATCTGCCTATGTTTTCCTCAGCTTGTGCTCATGTTATTGTCTTACTACCTTGGGATAAGTGTTATAAAATCACCACATTTAAAAAAAAAAAAAAAAAAAAAAAAAAAAAAAAAAAAAAAAAAAAAAAAAAAAAAAAAAAAAAAAAAAAAAAAAAAAAAGAAAGAAAAAACCCAAGGAAAAATATAATTTTAAAAGAAAAGGCTATGCATATGCAAAGTTGATTCAGATGCTTTCAGATTGCACCATAGAAAAGCTGTGGCCTAGTTTTTGAAATACATATTTCACTTTATTTTGCACACAGCTGGGTTTATATTGGCACTCACACTAATATGCAAAATGCAGTATCTTGTATTCATGAATGACTCTTTATAAAATGCCAGGAGGGCACCTGCTTTCTTTTCTTTAAGTCTATATCATGACAAAGAAGAAGCCTGTATTAATGGCCAACTTCCAGCTCTGGCCACAGCCTGGAGGGATTTATGCCAGCTGTACACAGGTTTGGAAGTAAACAACATGCCCTGGTCAAAAGGAGTTTCTTACACTCCACAGAAAGAGACTGCTAATGAGATGCAACGTGCTGAAGGAGGGAGTGCATGTCAACACTAACTGTGTACGGAGCCGTTACAAGAAAGTATATGTACTCTCAGATGCGTCGCACGCATCCTGGTCCTAACCAGTATGTAAATCCAGTATATTATATACATCATCCAGTCCTCATCGCATTGCTGTAGACACACTAGCCAAACTTCTTCCCATTCCTGGTGGTTCTCAGGGCTCAGGCTCAGTGGCTGCCAGGGCGCTAGACAAACGAATTAAAGGTGCCTTGGCCAGCTGTACTGTAGGTGGTGGGATTTCTTAAACAAACAAACAAACAAAAAACTTCATATCTCAGTGGTTTAGAAGGCAGGCAATTGAAACGACTCCCCATCTTAAGAAGCTGCTTTGTCTACCATCCAAATCTGTCAGGATCTCTGTGTGTTGAACTTCAGATCATGATGCACAACTCATCTCTCTCTCAGGATTTTCCCCCAAAAATCAGAGTAACATATATGAGACGGCTTGATAGAGAAAGATTTTTCTTTAATGTAGAGTTGATTAAACATGTACTTAAGACAAAAATGTTTCTAAATGAGATATGGACAACAAATATTAGATGTATCTCATAGACATTTGTGCAGATACTTAGAACTTCAAATAGGAACTTTTAAAATTAGGCTGATGTATACTCATTCGGTGGGCATGTTAAAAAAAATTAGAAATTCAGCTCTAGCCTATGAACTGGAGTTGATCAAAAATGTATTACAATCTTCCTACGTTAAATTTATTCAACTTTTCTACACTCTGCAAGATTGTTCCTGCAATGTGCTTTCTGGTTCTGATTTGGATTAACTCTTTTTCCTGACTAAACAAGGGCACCACAATCATCTCAGTGTGCACTTCTGAGGTAACCGAGGTACTGTAAGGTCAAATCAGCCTGAGTTTGATCAGGATGTTATTGAGCTGATAGCTTTCCATCATTACTGCACTGCATTCCATGTACCATTTGATTGCCAGACTAGAAACGGCTCTATTTCACTGGGTAACAACCTACGTATTTTGCCAAATGTAAAAAGAAACTGAAAAGTAATGGACACGATATAGATATAATAGAACAAGCACGTGTACAATATTACATCAAATCCCTTAACCAAACCTTCAAGAAAATTAAAATATATGAAGATAGAACTGTATTTGTGATCAGTTCTTCAAAAAAAGTAATAAACTTTCTTCCATTTCCTAACTCCAGACTTAAGCTACGTCCTTATTCCTGCATCAGGAATAGGCAGAACCAAAAAGCAAGAGAATCATGAACTGGAAAACAAAACAGTTGTTAAACTTAGCTGTGTTCACACATTTACCCTTGTCTCCCAAGTCCCTGCAGCAGCCTACAAAATGCTTTGCCACAAAAATGCTTTGCCACTTCCATCAAGTATCAGAACAATTAGAGGTGTTTATTCCTAGACCAGTATACCACATATAAAGTATAAGTCTTCCTGCAGAAGTTAATTTGTAACTTCTTGGAGATGTCCCTCTGAAAGATGCAGTTTGCACTGCAAGATGTGAGTTCAGCAACACAGCATCTGCAGCAGTCTGCTCAGAAACACAGCAGGATAGGAGGAGATTGTTAACTAGTTCTTAGTCTAATAAAGGTATTGGATGCAGAAAGCAAAAATTTATTGATCAATTAAGTTATCATTGAACTCACTAGCAGCATTAACTATTTTACTAGTAGCAAGAAGAATCTACACTGGAGACAATGAGTTTGACCCTGTCACACCCTAAAAGGACTCCAAAACATTTTATGCACTAAAGAACCATGAGAAATAAAGTCACCCTCCTTTTCTTAAGGCAAGACCAATGTCCTCTGTGAAGATAATACTCTCACATGATGTACCATTTTGTACATACACACTCTTCACATACTGTAAACAGCAAGCCAGATTTCTCCATTTTTCAACTTAGTAGCAAAAGTAGGTATGTACCTTCTTTATTCAGGTGACAAGGTAGAGCCAATAAAGTTCTGATGAGAAACAAATTCGTATCAGAAATACTAAGCTTAAGGTCCTCTGAGCTCTATCTCTATTTTTCTTTATTTCCTCACCCCTACTCCATATTCCTGCTAATCCCATTTGAAGTATTGCATAGCCTCTCCTTGGATGCAGATAAGTAAACCATGAAGAGACATGGTTTACACGTCTTAAGAGACATTAGGTAAAACCAGGAAATACTAAACAAACAGAACTACAGTGTTTTGAGTTGTGACTTCTTTTTTTTTAAATTAATTCTTTCACTGGGCTGGTTGCATGAAGCAGATAATTATTTTTGCAAAGACTAGTAACTATTCAGAATTGTAGAAAAGCTCTGGTCATTGCCAGAATACAAACTGCAATTATTTGCTGTATCCATCTTTCCCAGAGTGAAAGACTGTTGTCATTTGCAGTTATCTCGGAGAATCTGATTTAAACCTAGCGATTAGAAAGGGGAGTCAGACAGGTAGTTTTCTACCTCTTCGCTCCACTACTAAATTACTCGGTGACCTTGGGCAAGACAACTACTCTGTATCTTCATTTACCCATCTAAACCACACCTGTTGTATTTATTTAGCTCACAGGGGCATCAAGAGGCTTAATTAATGTTTGCAAAAAGCTTTGAGATCATCAGATGAAAGGTGCTTATATAAGTCCAAACTATTATAAAGTCAATGAGAAAAAAATGGATAGGTGCCAAGAGAGTCAATTGGACAAACGGCTTCTCCTATCAGCATTGTCCATATTTCAGTTTCTAGTTTATCAGTGGAAATATACACGGCTGTTTAAATAAAGTCTCATACATGTTCCACTGTGTACAGAACCAGCCACCACAGTTTGTAGATCTGAAAACAGTTAGAAAGCTGTAGAAGAACTCTTGGGAAGATGTATATTATACTTTGACTCCAATATAAAAGAAGTCCTTCCTCCAGAGCGGTTCTATATAGAAAAATTCCCGGTGGCAGTTGGCAGCACATACATAAGAGTTTGATTTAACATTTTTATATACACTGTAATTTTTTGATCAATGGACACTGGGAAGCATCTTCCCTTGACTGTTTTACGAGGAAGAGCTTGAATTTAATATCTGCGAGCACATATCCAGTTCCTAAATAAATAAGAAACTCCCCTCTCCCCAAGGATCCTAATGCTATAGCATCTAGGTCACTGCTATTAACCTCTTCCCTAAGGAATTAGAAATAACTCCAAGATCCCAAGTAAACTCTGTTCCTTGGCCGACTGGATCCCCATCAGAAGACACTGTTCTCATCATTTTCCTCCCAACCTGACGAGAAGTAGTCTTGCCTTACAATTGCTCACAGAAGCGATCCAAGATCCAAGCTGTAACACAGCTCCACTTTTCAGGACCTGTTGTACTTCAGACAGGACCAGGCCAGCTAAAGATGGATTTGCTTGATACCATGGCATATCACCCCCACCCACCCCAAAGCCTAGCATAACTTTTGCATTCATGTTTTTTAATTGCAACTTGTCTCCCAGAAACAAAAGTTTTAAGCGTGCTTCTGTGGGAAGGGAAAGCACTGAGCATGTTCATCCTGTCCAAGAAAAATACAGCTAAAGCAGAAGACATGAGGCCAAGCTTTAGATACTTTGAGGGGCCTTTGACAGAGACAGGGTTGGATAAGAAGAGATAAAAGATGTGGATAGCAATCACAGCATTATTGGCAAGTGTTCAGTATAGCAGACATTAATGTAACTCCCAATTAGGTTTAGTTTTTGCTGCCTCAGTTCAGTCTTCCAGGTAGAAGAAAGTAGGAGGAGTTTTAAAATACCAGGACTATTTAGAAGGGTGCTGGAAGTAAACTAGAAAAAATTGGAAGGTGTTGAGAAGATCTGAGGGAAAATGGCATCACCATAGGGCACATCCTATTCACTAGTACAGGAGTACGGACACTTGTTTTCGGATTAAGTCAGCCAGCCTAGAAGTAGTTGTCAAAATGACAGTTACAGGGGTCCATGTTACTTCCAGTTTTTATTCCGTAGAGTTGCACAGGCTGACCCTCAAAAGGTGGTAAACTTGAACTTCCACTATTTGCTTAGACTAACTTCTATAAACCACGGTAATGCTTCTATGCAAAGCTATGTGCACTGGAGTAGCAATGCACTGCCTTCTGCTGCTTTGTAAAATTAACATGCTTTCCTTTCATCTGGAGTTGTCAGACATGCTACATTAAAAAGGACTTTTTTTTTTTTTAATTAAAATCAATAGAAAAATAGAAGTGGTACGTTATTTTTGCATTTACTGTGTAAATTGCACTTCAAAATTAAGTTTTCCTTAAAAAAATTAAAACCCTTTACACTTACCATTGTGAAGAACCTAAATGCAAACCACGAACAGACCCATACAATAACGTCTTCCCCAGTTTTCAGATGAGCCTCCATAGGAAAGCAACTGGAGCTTGGACAACTAGAAAAATTCCTAAGTTGTAAACAAAAGAGAAGCCAGTCTTCCAACGACGTCCTCACCTCACCACCTTCACTCTTTTTGTTTACAGGGTGAGATAGACCACAGTTCTACATCATTAGTTTGTACCATCAGAAGCTGAAAAGTGGTGCAGCCAAAATTTATTTTCAGATATGCTATACTTAATGTGCATTGTACCAACGTATCAGTGAGCTACAAAGCTTGCAGACCATACATAAGCAAACCAAAAGAGGAAGACAGGATTAAATAGCTGATAATCAGAACAGCAAACAGGTATACAGTTTTTAGGATTTAAATATCTCTGTATTTTTCCTGGGGAAAAACCACCACATGCAGGTCTGTGTGTTTATATACAAATTTAAAAAAAAAAAAAAGGCAAAATAGGACACACTATGTCGCCAAATAAAAACAGTATCAAGTTGCCCAATTTTGCTGTTTTCCTCTACTGGAAGACTGTTCTAATAGCATGTACAGGAACCTTTCCTCTTTCATATGATGCCCTTAGAACTAATTTACAGCAGGATGTAAAGATGATATATCTGATACAAAACAGAGATTGGAAAACTAGTATGAGTTTCAAGTGGTGTATGATTCATGCTTACAGTAAAATCCCATGGAATAATTTTAGAGCATCTTCTATATGAAAATTCCAAGACATTCTCAAATGTTAACAGCCAGTATTTGTGAGATGTCTGATAACCACTAATCTCATTTCACATACAAGAAGTTTGAAGGAAAGAGTCAATAGCCCTGCCAAGGTCACRTATACACAAGTCAGGATTAGAATTCAGGTTTGGCTTTGCTGTGAGCCAGTCTTTCTAACAAACTGCTTCATATCATAGTGACGAGTTATAGCTGGGGTTTGTTTGTTTGCTTCTACATTATATATTATTTCTCCTCATATAGCCACATTAAAGCATCTTTGAAATAATATGACTATGACTGCTTTCATTTTGAAGAAACTAAAACACTAGAACTATTTTATAACAGGAAACATCCTATAGCACCAAGATGAGCTGTTACAGCTGAAGGCGGCACTGATGACGTGCAACGTTGGTGGAATGAACAGGAATGGACAATTTATTCCCACAATTCTTTGAAAATTTTTGTCTGTTGTCAGGTAAGGCATGCTGGTTCAGTTTGACACATAACAGTGGGTGCTGAAAGTAAAAATGAGTAATTTGACAAAACCTAAAAATTTAACATACAAAAAAAAAAAAAAAAAAAAAAAAAAAAAAAAAAAAAAATATTAAAAAAAAAAAAAAAAAAAAAAAAAAAAAAAAAGAAGCCTACTTTCATAACAAATGTTCCGATTACCTTTGAAAAACTAATGGGCCAGAAAGGAAAATCAACTCTTTGTGGTGACTGCAACAACTCAAAGTGTGACTTCCATGCATTTTTAAAAATACAGCCTATAGTAAATCAAACGTAAAAGTATTCTTTAAGCTTAAAAAAAAAAAAGTTCCAATGGTACTAGATCAAACTTGCCATTTTGACTTTATCTGCAAAGACAGAACATCTGGCGTGCTTCTGGCTAGACAGGTCCTATTCAGAGCAACATTACTGAGACTATGAACCAATTCCTACACCTTCAAACCAAACATAAACGCAAGAGTGAGTTAGCTTATATCCTACATTTAAAAAAAAAAAAAAATCTTCTTAGGTTACTATAATCACAGTCAGTTAATTGACAGACTTGAGATTCTCCGGAATTAAACCTACATTTTCATAAAACAAACTTCGAATTTTTAATTTTTTTTTAATGTAGCTTCAGTCAAGATGCAAAATTTAAAAATCGAGAAGAAATTCCTTGTGCCTATATCGACTACTGGAAAAATGTTACTACATCAATTCAACATTTTTTTATTCACAGCAACTACTACAAAACAAGATTTCATCCCTATCTAGGTCAAAGGCTCATAGAACAGAAGCCCTTTTCTTCGTGTTTTGTTGTTGTTTTTTTAAGAATGAGAAAGAATACATATATAAAGAATGAAATTATTAATTCATTGGTAAACGACTACATACTTCAATCCAGTTAAAAAAAAAAATTAGGAAACAACGTCTTGTGGGAAATAACCCTGGAAAAAGTCTATACTAGTATTTGTACAATTTGTCCACAGAAAATGATCTACCACCACTTAAAATGCGATCAGACCAAAAGGATTGATCTTCCTCCTGTAAATATATTCAAAAGCAAAACATTGTAGCGTGGGCTATCAAAACTGCTTTTTAAGCCATTGTTCTTGATTAGGGTTGCGAGGATCTTTTTATCTCACTACCTACAAGGACTAGAGGCTACAAGAAAAAAAAAATAGTACCCCTAGATGAGCTATTGCATTTAGTGGTCAGAGTGATCATTAGCATATAGAAAATCCACATGCTGTTCTGGATGAAGACAAGAAACAGCAGGAATAATCACTAATAATTCCAATATACTGTGTGAGCAGATGGCCTAAACTATCAAATGTTTTATCAGTCTTACAGTTTCTTACATTGTGACGGATAAAAATTATACATGATAAACTGTGGCTGAGACAATGAATGCTTCCATCTATCATTCTGGGCTTCTCTTATTCTAACCATGTGACTGAGTTGAATCAAGTTTATGACATCTTGGCAGGGAGATTCCTACGGAAGCTAATATCTAGATTGAGTACATGAATAATGCATTTATTCCCCATAAAAGCAAAAAATGTTAATTTTAAGAACAAGGGATCTCTATTTCACTTCATTGAACCAGACCAGAATGAAATATTTTAAAAGTCCTAGCAGATCATTCACAAAAATTTCAGAACTTATCTACGCTAGCCTTTATATCGCCGCTGAAACTGCATTTGTTCTCAATAGGCCATAAAGTTTTTAAAAAATTGTGTGACGATCCTAAATAAAGGAAATCTCACTTTAAGAACACAGGCTAACAATCTAATAGAAATCCTTCATATAAGCTGCAGACTCCTCTCCCCACGTGCTGAACAGGCTTGGCACAGCGTCCAGGCATGGCCAGCTCTCTGCTGGGGGCAACGTTCTTGGCTGTGAAGGCAGAGCATGCCCTCTGTCACTCATGGCGAGCAGTCCTGTCCAACTGTCTCTTTTCGACAACTTTATCATCAATCTCTTTATTAACAGCTCCACTGCAGACTGAGAACGCAAACAAGGAGAATGCGCATGCCAGATTTCTGGAAGGCACACGGCATCAGACACCACACAGGGCAAGGTTTCAGTAAAGCTGAAGCAGAAGCTGTAGTGCAAAACTCTTACGTGCTGTTTTAAGAAGTATCATGTTTGTTATATTTACTTAGAATCAAACTTCTAACTGGGGAGAGGCAGGGGAGGGGGGAAGTTATTCCTCAAATGTCAAGGGTTTCTCGTACCCACCCCCAGTTTTATTTTAATGCCATTTGAAATGCCCCATCTATGAAGGGTACGTGGCCTAACATTGCATTCAACTTTAATAATTTTATCTGCTTTAGGTTAGCATATTACCCTAACTGAAGCAAATGTCACAGAAATAATCTTAGAGGAACTGAAAAGTTTGAACTGATGTGTAGATTTTAAGCGTGTAAAACATTTACTTAAGTAGCCTTATTGAGGAAATTTACTTCTAAAAATACAAACATAAAACACATTCATGAAGTAGATGTGCTAGCTTGCAAATAAGACAGACCAAAAGACATTTGCACTTGTAAGCTGTCCGGTACCTGTGTGGGCCACCGTTATTATGGGGCAGTTTAAATGCATTGGCTATTTTCTTAAGTTAAATAAATAAATGCAGCTTTCCTTACCCAACAAGTTGGAGTTTTTATCACCTTACATCAATAGTAATTTTCCTCTTTATCCTTTCCTATTACTTGCCTGGATTCTAGCTCTTATTTAAAGACAGAAATCTACTGCAAAAAAACAAGCTTGATAATATCTGCAGATACCGTTAAACAGTTTTTTTGCAACCATTAGTATGCTGTTAAATTTGACTTTTTCTAAATTCAGTATCTTTACAGTTGATGAAGTAAAAATTTAATAAAGTGTGTATGACATTGTCATTCTTAGTTTATTTTAAACATTCCACTGGGATACAGAGGTCATAAAAATACTGAGGTCATTAAAAAAACCAGATATGCTGAACAGGAACTGTGATCTGGTTAATTCATTAAGTGTGGGAGGAAGAAAAAAAAAAGTTACCTAAAGATAGAATTTAGTCAGAACAATACAAATATGCCTAAACTTTATTAAAAACCATTAGAGTTTAAATATCCAAAAAAGCAGATGGGACATCCAGCAGTGGTTCATCGCATTATCTTTTTCATAATAAAACATGCCCTCTGAAGTTTGATATCAAAGTTTGCATTCTTTTGGTGATGATAGCGGCAGATGTTTGATGTTTGTAGATATTTCAAATTATTAGTTTGAACTTTGTAGACGTATCAAACTGCATCTGCCTCTATCAACAAATCCAAGATGCTTTGTTTCTATTGAACAGATCCTTAATTCTACTAAGATTAAACTAAAAATGGTTTATTACTGATGTTTTTCCAATACGAACATTGAATCTTTAAAAAAAGTGAACCCACCAAGTACTCAGCTAAGGTATGTGTATACAGACATTTGTGAGTGTACTATCAAGACTTGCACATTTTTAAGTGACAAAATTTTTGGTAAGTATTGTTCAGTCACAATGACACCGAAGAGACACTAAGCATAGCAAAGCTACCTGACTAGTGTGTTTATAAAGTTACATAAAGGATGCCACGATTACTTCAATATGTGAAATGCCTTTTGTACAAATGCACACAACTTCCAAAAAAATATGTATTATGAGAAAATAAACATACTCTGCTTCCTCAGTAACTACCACAGTAGTTCTTCTTGCATTTAAGTATAGATTCGGGCTCAGTAATATCTAGCATGTTCTTGCTATACTGAATTATTTTTGGTTATTCCAGAAGCTGAAGAACTCAGTTTTAACTGTTATTGTTGATTAAAACTGGTTCTCTCATTAAGGTACATCTACTATCAATTGATACTCATTACTACTCAGTTACTATATACTTATAGCTACAAGTGTAAAGATTTTGCGGTTAAAAAAAAAAAAAAAAAAAAAGCTCTAAGAAATGGCATGCACACATACTACCTACAGCAAGGAAGCACAACTTCAGCTAGAATTCATCAACTCAAATGTCTGATTCAAATCAGTATGTCTAAAGCCATCTGTTAGAACCATGGCTTATTAATGTTAATTATTTTGGCTATAACAGTAATTTTCAGCTTCTTGTTTGCAGATCTATATGAGTCCGTGAACTTACTTCTGGAGGTTCATGACGGGTAACTCGGAAAAACAAGTCTATTGAAGCCTACTGCCAGTAGATTGAGAAACACTGAACAGAAATTTGTGTATCTACTAGCAGATTTTTATTGGTCGGAGAAAATAAAAGAGGAATTAAAGCCATAAATAACATCAGCTGTGATGAAAGGGAGACAGGGTGAGCAAGATATAAAGATGATGAATCTGTTCTAAACAAGACAAGCAATTGCATGCTGTGAAAAATATATACAACACAAAGGTTTATTGTTTTAGGCAGGATAATTATAATATGAAGACCATAATCATCAGTGGTTTTAGCAGTTAAAGAAATTTTAGTCAAAAGGAGGCTACTTATTAAAGTTACTCACATCATGCATTTGGAGGATTGGGCTCATGCTGATACAAAGATCAATCAAGTGATGCACAGCTACTTGTAATTTTTACTTTTATTTCAGGGCAAGCTTAAACTATTTGACAAGAAGAGAAATAGTGCCATCTGCTGACATAAGAAATAGTCACTTGCAAGAAAAGCAAGTGTAAGATGCCAAAACTGTTACAGCTAATGTTTTTAAAAAATGGAGTTCCAACTTTTAAAGAAAATAATATAGCCCCAAATTGTTTATGCACACATTTCTTTTAGTTTTGTCAGGTTTTAGGAATTTAAGAGTGAGATGGACTCCTCATCAGAAGACAAGGAATGGATGCTCTTAAAATGTTGGTTTTGGTTTGTTGGGTTTTTTGGTTGGTTGGGGGTTTTTTTGGCAATAAACTGTGCCCCCCCCGCCAAGCCACTGCACAATCCACAACCTTTGCCTTTAACAGACTAGAACTCAACATTCTGCTGAATGTCACTTCCACTTCCTATATCTAACATCATGCTTATTTAGAGAACATTCATTTAAGTACTGTTTCTTTTAGGCCATACTGTATTTTGTCTTAGCAGAAAATTTAAGAGCTAAGTATGAATTAAGAGAGTAAAATCAATTTTGTACATTCAGAAAAATCAGACAACTATGGGATTGTGCTGTTTTTTATTGTGTTTTCAATGGAGAAATACATCATCTGTTTACAAAATAGCTCTTGAAAAATACAAGGAGTACAGATACTATAAAACAAAGCAAACTCCAGTCATGAGACACTACGTACATCATGCGAAAGCAACAGTCTGATCTCCAGGTTATGAAAACTAGAATTAAAAAGTCACTATACAGAAAGGTTCCAAGTTTCCAGCTTGGCAAAACTTGGGTGCAGTTACATGAAACGTTTAATAAAATGAAAAAGATTTTCCGATGTGTAAACAAAATGACAAGACTAAATTTGTGCCTGGCAATTTCGATCTAAACTCCATAGCTACACAAAATACACAGACACCTTGTACACTTCAACTGTTAATATAACCTTCTTTGGGGGGGTGGACGACAGCAGGCTGTACAGGGCAAGGAAAAGAGAAATATTGTATACTAGACATCTTAGACAAATGGCAAAAAACCCCTTCAGTTACTGCACAGCCTAAGTAAAAGATAAGCTACACTCTGACTTTGGAGAATTAATTTAGAAGGATAAGGGGAAGAGTGTAAGTAATTTAATTTTAACATGAAAGATGCACGTGTAATAGGATGGAGCACAATGAGAGAAGGGAGTTCATAAAACATGCTAATCAAAGTATGGGAAGTATGATTTGACATCCCACATATTTCAGACTTAAATAATACTAACATGAAGTTTGTTATCTACATCTGGTATTACTGTTGGTATCCCTCACGCTCCTCAAATACTGCTGCTCTTTGCCATGAGAGATTCAGTTCTTTCAAAAGAAAAAGTTGTTACTTATCTTTTTTTGGTAGGACTACAAGAACAAAAAAAAAAAAAAAAGGAGTAAGAGAGCTTACTAGATGTCAAGTGCTTACTAGAAATATGATTTTTAAAAATTCAATGTTGTTCAGTATGTAAAACTATTTCTGATGAGCCATCTAAAAATAAAAAGGTTAAAATTCGTAGGGAAAAATTTTTTTGCCTTTATTTAAAATTTGAAGCTTTTTAATGCATACAGGACTTCTATGGAGTGTACAAAAATCATCTTATATTTAGTGATTCAAAGGCCATCAAGACAGGTGTTATATTTCACAGGCACGCCATATTTACTTAAACACCTTAGTCATGGGACAAAATTTTGAATTTGTGCCTACAGGCCACGAGGTATTATGATTAGTAAGGGGCGGGGGGGAACCCAAATGAGGGTCTGGCTTGTTTTTATTTTGTATAAATAACTATTGTCCTATATGGTGCATATAAGCTGCAAAAAAATCCCCCAACATTAAATGCAAAAGCTTTTTCCAAGAAATAAAAGGATCAAAAAGGGAATAAGGAGTTTGATTAGCTCAAAAGAAAGTTTATTTGCTGTTTGGTTGCTGATCTGTATGCACCTTAAAACAATCCTATAAATAAAAGTAGACCACATCTTAATCATGTCCCACCAACACCAAAACTTCCCAATTACTTCCTCAACATATGTCTTATAACCTCAACATTTGGTATTTCATTTTAAAGGCTTACTGCTGCTTGATGGCAGTTGAACTAGATATACTATACACTTTGTTTTCAATGTGTAGTATATCATAGAACGTCATCCAATTTGCAGATTACTACTATTGAAGAGATTCTTCAATAAAACAAAAGGGTATCAGCTGAAGATCTAAAATTAGTCATACTCCAATAAAAAAAGTACATAAAAGTGCATTTAAGGGATTCTTATGCCAGTTTTATCTCAATTTTGAAACAATGCATCAAACAAATTCAATCAGAATGTCAAATATGGCTACAAATAGTGTTCATGTTTTTAAAGGCAGTAATCCTTCGAAATATTTAATGCAACTGTTGCTAACACATTAATTGTACTCCTGGCTTCACATACTAACCTGGACTTCCAATCAAGTGGTAATTTTAGCCCAGAAAGGGAAGTGCACAAAATATACCTAAATCCATTTGCGATCATGTTCTAGTCTTGCACCCTCCGTTCTCCTTTTTTTCTAGCGTTAGAAGACAACAGGTTGAGTTGGCAGATACTGTTTATGGACCCCTGAGGTTGTTTTTACCGGTTCAATCTCAATTTTATTGAATTCTTGATAACAGGAATAGGATTTGCAGGGAGAGCAGGGATATCTGAAAGGTCTGTACTGGGTGTTTTCTGAAAAGAAAAGAAGAAGTTTGGTTGTATTTTAACTTTGTAAATATCAAAAGAAAAATATTGTAGTAATTGGCACTAACTTTCAAAAACAAGATCTTTAGAAGAGTTTTTAAGAATATAGCAGGATAAGGATAATTACAAATTATAAATATAGAAGCAGATACTTCCTTTGCCTCCACAGTCATTATTAAGGAAAATTTGTATAAGAGTCTCTTTCATAGTATGCATTTCCTTTTTTGACAACTGCAAGAAATTAGGAAGGGCTGCAGATAAAGCTGAGCTTACTAATAACCCGTATTATAATAAAACAAAATATCAGCATAATAAGGGTGCTTGATCAGTGACATCTACTATCTGAACTACATGTTTAGTATTTAGAAATTCTTTTGAACAATTCAGTGTTAAGCCTCAGTCCCTCACAGATGAATGATGAAAAACTGTCCCCAATGCAAATATGTGTCTTCACACATTTATATTTCAGACTGTTTAAAAGCTCTTTACAGCCAAATTTCCAACTTTTCATAATGGTTTAGATTTACTTGGAAAATGTATGATGAACTCTAAAACAGTGCTATATGACTGCGTTAAGAATTTCACCTTGAAAATAATTGAACGTTTTTTTCTCACTTAAAAGACTTAAATCCCATTCAGCAAAATTATATCTAAAGCCAAATAAAGGGAAACACACAAAAGGAACACTCTCAAGATTCAGTGCGATTCATTAATTTCTCACATGCTTAACAAGCCTCTATTGTTTTTGGTTTTTGGGGGTCGTCTTTGTGGTGGTTTTTTTGTTTGTTTTTGTTTTGGTTTGGTTTTTTTAGTTTTGAAGTATTTCGCTTCCACTTTGGCAGATTATTTGACATCACAATAACCCAGTTATTGTGCGTTACTTCCCATGATTTATCAGAAAATGTTTTCTTATGTTATAAACATTCAACATTAATATAAGGTACTTTTGATACATGGGAAAACCTGCACTAAAATGACTGCTCTTAATTTTGTTTTATTAAAAAGAAATCAACCGAGTTAACACCAACGGATACAGTAGCAAAGCACAATGCAACAAGGACTCAGGGCAAAATAGCTTTGACCTCCCGCCTCCCCCCTGCCCCCAGTAGCCCACTCTGGTTGGTGCTGACCTGCGGTTTAACATGTTTCTATTTTCTGCAACATGAGCAATGTTTTAAACAAAGCCAAAGAGAATACTGAAAAATGACAGAAGAGGCCCACCATTCTTTTGCAGTTTCCAGATTACTTTTGCTGAAGTAACAGCTACTCAATTTGTAAGAGCTACAAAGCTTTATATAATCATCCCTCAACAATAGGTGAAATAAACTTGGTGTACTAAATGACCTAAAAATTTCCCTGAAGTAGTTAAGAGTGCCCATGTAACACCTAGAGTTTTTGCCAAACAATTTTGGTACCTTTATTCAGTACTGCTCATATAGTTCAAAAAGTCCAATAACAAAGACCATTAATACTATTGCAATGTATCTCCATTTTCAACCAATACATTTACTACACATCATTTAATGAGTAAAGTGTGCATAAAATGCTTTGTAATAGTGAAACTTTAATCAGTAGAGCACTAAGAGAAGCTTAAAAATGCTAGTAAAGAAAAGATGTATTCTCTAAAAGTTGTTACAATATTAGGAACAAAAGTTTAAGTGAATGCCACAGAATTCTTAACTCAATGTCTATTTTTCCAATGCTCCTTACACTTACAATACCTGCAGTGAAGCAACACAGCTGGCTAATGAATTATAAGATTACAACTTCTCTCTCTCTCATACCAAATATCACAACCTGAAGTTACATTTTCAGACATTCTCAACCTCTATCAGGATATCTTTGAGCAGCAGCTATTTAAAGCATTTGTTTCCTTGTTAGAAAGGATTATTCTGTGATGTGCAAAGCACAAAGGAATAAACTGAGCCCCTTACTTTGAAGGCACAATTCAGAAGAGCGAATCCAGCTTCGGTCAGTTTGTATGGCAAGCCATACATGTTTAGCTACAATGCACATTCAATAAGATCAATGACCATCTAAAACACAAAAATTGACAGTAACAACAAGCAGCTTTCCATACAATGGATTTATATTAAAAATTATACATTTATTTTTAACATCTGGACTACTTTTAATTTCAATGTTTTCACCACAGATTAGCACACACACACACACACACAGAGGTGTTGTTTTTAAAAACAGTACCTGAGGAGCTTGCAGAGAAGTTGTCTGAAGAGTTTCTGTTTGAGAATTAACATTCACTTCTGTCTCAAGTTGCTCCTAAAAAAACCAAAAGCATCAACACAGTTACAGCGCTTCCAGTTACACAAACTATTTATACAGAACTCCATTAACCAGAATGCCTTAAGTTGTGCATATACAGCAAGAGAAAAAAGGCAAGTATCAGTGCTTGCTGCAATGATACCCATCCTTTTATAACACAGGAATCAACACACCAGAGAATGTTTTGCTGATTAGAAATTTGACATCAACTCAAGCTACATCACTTCTCGGTTGTCACTTGTTTAACCACTTAACACCTTTTATACAGAATCCTATAGGAAAACATTACATGTCATTCAACTCAAAGACAAAAAGTGTAGTACCAAGGAAGACCATGTGAAAAGCTACTGAATTTGTTGCAAATTCAACTGCTTTTCCACTCCTTTCACCATTCTGCCAGAAAAGTTTTCCTGATACTTTAATGGGTTGAATCAGCTTTCTGGATGAACAGATGAATGTCAGAGCCAGTTTTTCAGGTAAAACAGCGGTACTGCATGGCTAAAGGGACAGTGGCACATTCTCATTTTAATGAAAACAGCCTGTTAGTTAAAATTGTACCATTTAGTAAACCGTACTCTAACAAAAAGCCATGCATTTCAATGGAGAAAAACCTATGTTTATGTTAAAGAAGTTCATTCCTCCATTTCCTTCCATGCATATTAAGGACATAAGATTTAGAGGAGACTGACAATAACTAACATGATTACCTATGTCTTTTACAATGATCTGTATCCAGAGGATCTATTTTCAGTGTTAGGATTAAATGCTTACATGCATTTCTGCCTTCACCTGTCCTGAGTTCAAAGAGATTTCAAGGTGACTACATGACAAGATACAATTCCTCACTTAAGGATGTGGAAACTATAAACCAAAGTACTTAAACATTTTAATAGGTATTTTAATTTCTCTGCATATTTTCCAGAGTATTCCAAAGACAACAGAACGTGCCCTATAAAAACTGTTTAAGCCCAAGTGGAAAGCTGCTATGATAAGGCTAAAGACAGACTGTCACTCTTTCTGTTCACCAATAAGCAGAAAAATTGTCTGCTAAATTACAAGATACTGGAGGGGCAATGCTTCAATCTCTAGAAGTCCCCAAAAGGTATGCTGTAACTTCATGCAATAATATCAGAAAAGATTTATTTACCATAATTTGAATATTTTTTTTTTTTTTTTTTTTTTTAAATCTGAAAAGTGAACAAGGTAGCACCTCGCTTCGGGATTCTCAGCCCAACAAGCAAAAGTCCCGATGGAATACATAGGACAACTGTTCTTTAACTAAGTAACATACACTGAGTTCGGGATGCAGGCAAAGCAAGGCATATAGACACATCCCTGATCTGATTTAACAAATTCAAATACAAATATCATCATTAATTTTTTTGCTACGCATAATACTGTGTGAATGACCAGCAAAGAAATCACTGTCCTATGTGACCATGGATTCAGCTTCAGCTTAGCCTGGCAGCAGGTAATGTACTGCAATTCATTAATATTGACATATACATTGAAAAATAACATATCACTTTGATATCTTTACTGGAGAGTCTATACTGTATCTACAAACACTCTTAGTCATTCCTAGAGGGAAACACAGTAATTTTCACAAGGAAGAGTCCCAATTAATATGCACAAAATTGTATGGTCTAGGCATAGATACCTTAGTTTCCATTTTTTCATGCTCATTCAAATCTATACAGCTAGTATCTTCACTTATTTCGTCCTGCTGAAACGCAAACAAACCCAGAAACTATTAAAAATCATAAAAACATATTTTAAACATCAACAAGAAAATAAGGTCATGAAGTGTTTTTGAAGACAGAATTAGTTGTAAGACTTAACACATTATACTCTAACAAAAAAATTGCTTTTAAGACAAGAATTTAGAATGAAAGCATTTGTGCTAACACAGTACATGTGTCATGTGATGAATATCAGCATAATAAAAAAAACACTAACACCTAAGCAAGCTGAATACATAAAGCAGCAATGCAATCAGAGTAGGAAATATACACCCCATTTAAACAAAATATTTGAAACCTGGAATATGAGAATCAGCACTCTGCAGCTGAAACGAATATTCAAAGTTTTGGACATTGCTATGGTATGATCTCAAAATGTCAAATACCTCTTCAATTTTCATTTTCTTGGGAGACTCTTCTTTATGGGGAGAAGATGTCCTTTTCACTGCTGTGACAGGGCTCGGCATTTTTGTTGCAACATTTCCTGAAGTTCTTGGTGATGGATTTAATAGGTACGCTGAGGAAACAATTCTAGAGATGGTAGGCTTTGGTGGTGGAGAAATGGCTGGTTGTGTGGCAGTTTGAGGAATGCTTTCATTTGAAGTACCTATGGATAAATAATTTTAAAAGCTTCAACAAGATGAGTTGACACAACCATTTCAGTTCAATCACTGGTATTTTTGGTCTCTATTCAAAACCACTGGTATCAAGTAGGCATCAAGGAAGTGGTACAGTTAGTGGTATAAGCATCACATTTGGAATGGCAGGTGTGCATACACAGCACAGTTTAGTTTCAAGCTCATTCTGAGAGAGAATTCCTGTACCAGATACAGAGTAGCCATGTCAGTGACACTCTGCTTGGTCTAATTTACCCTGCTTAACAGCGGGGTATACTAGCCCAGACAGAGCTGGGTGCTAATATAGCTAAATTATTCGTGGTACCCAAAGAAGTTTTACTGTTTCTGTACTCGGCCATATATATGCATTGTCAAAAACTGCCTTAAATCAAATCCAAGAGCAATGTGATACTCCCTTTGTCACTCAAACATGAAGTTTATAGTTTCTCAGGCTCAGAGTACGCAATGACAGATATGAAGTCATCACAGAGCATCAGATAAAGATCTGACATTCCATACATCCTTTTGAAAAATGCTCCATATGAAAAAGCTCTACCTCATCAATTGCCTACCTCAAACCAATAAGCGCACATAGGGAGATGCTCCAGGATGAGAAAAATTACATTGAGGAAATTTTTCGTTAATAACTATCAGGTGACTGCTTTTGATAAACCAAAATACAAGAATGAACAATTTCTGATATGCTTCCAAATCCAAAAAACAGTCATGCCATTTAAGCTCCATTTAGTGCTCATGGACAGACTTACGCATATTGATGTACCTGTGACTTACGATAAAAATCAGAGAACAGTAAGACTCCACCGTCCCACATGTCAGAGTGAAATAAGAGAGATCTCATCTTGAAAGGCTAACCAGTTGGTCCCCTTTTCCATCTATTTCTGACTTGCTTCTTGTGTACAGCTAAAGTTCCATCAAAAAAGAGGAGTAGCTGACTCTGCTAAGCGAACATTTTCACCAGATGCCTTTGTTCTTTCACTAAAAAGTCAATTTTTTAAATTTTTTTTTTTTTTTTAAAGTATTAAGTGAAGTGTACTTCTTGTAGAAAATACGGAGGATAAAGTCAGCACACACAGTGGGACATATTTGAAACGACATCAGTAAGGAGCATGTGTTCTGCTTACATTTGAGTCTTTTTCATTCCTAGAATCAATTTCACGGAGCACAAGGAGCAGCAACATGGGAGCACAGATTACAGACAGTACAGAACCACCTCTTGGGTTTAACTACAAAATGGATTAAAAATAAATACAAAAATTGCTTTTCCAGCTTTAGATAGTTTTTCTTCATTTGACTAACTGAACTACAGACCTGCATCAGGTCATCAGAAAACTATTGCTATTGTGAATGGCAAATATAAATCCCTAAAAATAAAAGAACAAACAAACATCGCGGCACAAAATATTCTGCCATGATTTCCTGAGTCCTAAAGAAATTAGTTAAATCTGTATATCAAGGAGAACATGTTACAGCATGTGTTAAATGAAGACCTCAAACTGGAAGAAAAACTGCTTTATAAATGTTACAAAAAAATCAATAGAAACAATATACTATGCCATTTTCCTTACCCCCTGAGCTTTCACTGGAATTTATTTGTGGCACAGTGACTTCAGAAGCCTGTATGTTGGTCACAGATGCTGCTGTTACAGCTGGCGCAGGACTGCTTCTGCTAAAAAGAGAAAAATGATGAAATGCTGAACATTAGTAAAGCTATGGTGCTATATGATCCGCCTTCCATCACATCACATGCATGGCCAGTAACCGTAGCTGATAGGATTTTACCTACATTACAGAGCAGAACTTATAATACTATGTCACAGTAGGAAGACAGAAACGAGCATTGGCAATCTACTATCAAACTTGAGCAATGGAAGCTATTTCAAATACTTAATGTGAATCACTTCAGAGACAGTTTTTTAGACCAGTAAGTAGTTGCATTAAAAAAAGGCAAAAATTAAGGCAATGTCTGCCCAAATAAGGTGCAGGGGAAAACGCTGCAACTATTTTCCTGAAGGATGGAACAAAACCAGTGTAGAAGAACTAGAACAGAAAGTTTGTTTTCAATCTACACACACAACATTATGACTACGATTTCAGTCTGGACTTCCCAAGCAAAGGCCTGGGATTTCACATGCCAAAAAAATTGGTTTTGCATTTTCAAGAAATAGGGAAGCAGTATGTGTCTAAAATCAACACAGGGCAATTTCCACTTCAAGTATGACATCCTAGGTATCATAGACTTGTTTTAATAGCATGGTCAGTGGCATCAACTATTGAAAATCATTTACCAAGGAAGTCTAACTAAAAGAGCACTTGTCAAAAGGAATAAGTTTAGTGAACTTAAGTATTTTATCCCACACAACATCCTATAATATACATCTAATACTGCCCAATTGTAGGAGATTGATGTTAACTTCTCTGTGTATCAAATAGACAAACATGAGACTCTTGAAAGAAGAGAGTGTAGAATCTCATTTACTTGAGCAAATTGAAGTTTAGATAGGAAAAGACTTAATACAGAAAGTTAGGATTAAGATAAACATTAATATGTACACTTTGAAAATACAATGGAAAATTATGTTCCTAAGCTTAATTTGCATAGATATCATCAGTAATAGCAGTAGCACTGATGCTACTGATTTCCCAGACAGAACACCTAAACTTCTCTACTGTCTCACATTTTGATCCAAAACTCACATAACTCTTCCTCACTCTCACACCTCAATTTCCTGCTCACTACCTCTCACAGCCTCCTACTGCAATACCCCCAAGCTTTTATATAACCTTGTTCTTCTAAGCATCTTTACCCAACTTTATAATTCCTCATCTGAAGTCCAATGCCATGCTCCCTATCCCCCAAATTTAGCCCTGCTCTAGTGCTCAAACTGGAAATAAGAATTTTTGCAAGCTCCAATTTGGAACGTTCGCACCTTGGTAACTGTAGTATCTCACACATGCAGTATTTGCTATGCTTTTAACACAAGTAATTCAGGAACAGAGAGCAGCACAAGACTGTAAGTCTTCATTACCCCTGAGAACTTCCAGAACTGTTCAATGGACTCGTCTTCATAGCACTAGTAGGCGAAGGCACAGACGTGCTGTTATCACTGTCCATAGACAAGTCTAGGCTGCTGTCATTCAGAGCTGTCAACCTGATCCCTTCTGTTGAATGCTGCAATCCACAAGACAAAAGAAAATTATATTAGTCTTATTAAAGGCTTAAAAATCAATGAAGATTCAAATGATGTAATATTTCAGTTATGCAAAGTTAGCTGTTATTTTTGTGAAGAAAAAAGAAACAAGAGGTGATTTAAGAGTGATGAGCTTCCACCGTGAAATAAGCATGTATGCATGCCTTAAATGCAGTTAAATTTAAGTACATTGGGGGGGGGGGGGGGGACGGGACAAAAAAACCAAGACTGAAAGTAGGAGCATTTAAAAATGCAAAACATAAATGGACAATTTTCAAATCCTTTTACATGTAAATAATCCACTATCCTGTCACTACAAACATTTAGATTTTCATGTTCACAATTCAGGTACAGATTTGTCTGAACCAATGATGTTCAAAAACATAAGATAAATTGTTATTATATTTAGTGATTGTATTTTCAGCTTTATTCCAAGTTTCTTTGGTTTTGTGGGCTTATAGATACTGTTTCATTAACTTCAAAGTAATACTGATGTACGCCAAAACAACAATTAATACAAAGAATTTAGATACTGATTTGAGTCAGTGGAGAAGAAAAACCCTCCTCTAACATAGTACTACTTAAAGAGATGCATTACTTAATATTTACATTGTCCTCTGAAACTTATTACAAATAGATTTACTCTTGGTTTCGATACAAGATTTCCTATTCTTTAAAAAAAAAACAGTTAATATGAAACAGCTATAGTAGTAAAGCACGTTATTCAGATATACCTAAAACAGAGTATATAACAGTGGTTTAGCTATTCACAAAAACAAGCAAACCTGTATTGCTCTCAGATTAAGCTAACACAAAGAAGCAGGGATTTTGAAATACAAACTAAATTGTTAAATTCAGTGTTCCACCCCCTTCTTCCTGCCTCCACTGAAAGCAAATCACATCCCACACAACAGCTTAATTAAAAATTTTGCTACCATTGTCATGTATGGCCACACAGGTAAACTATATATTGAGGGAGAAAATAACCCTGGCTAGGCAATGGGCAACTTTCTGATGTCAAAACTGTCATTTAAAGTATTTTACTCTTAATTAAAAGAGCATACAATACCAAAAGCTGTCAAGTTGCAGGCTGAAGAATACTTTCCTTCAAATCATCCTGAAAGTATTCAACCTCAGTTACAGCAACAGACTACCATCTCAGATACAAAAAGGCAGCAACAAGTTCAACATTCTACTCTGCTTCTATTTGATGACTTGCAATTTTACATTTAGGGAGACTTACAGGAAAATCTAAGTAATAACAACTTAAGAGGAAAAAGCTGGAGATAGCAAGAATTGCTTGACTGATTGTTCTATTGGTATTATTACAGATACTTCCTTTAGGTGACCTGCATGTTAAAATAGGAAGAGCGCTTTAAAGCCTTATTATTACACTGTTTTAAATCTGTTTAGTTTAGGAAGGCCAACAAAAGACGATCCTTCAGCCAGACCTGAAGATACTATCCACGTTGTTGATGTTCTGGGAAATCTAGTATTATATTCAGTGCCTCTAGTAATACTGCTACAGTCAAATGAGATCACATTGCTTATACAGGTGAAGCTAAGCTTTCAAAATGTGATTTTAGTTCTTTGATTAGTAAATCTAAAAAGCTGAGGAATCATTTCTCAATGACATTTTTATTGCTCTCAAATATTAGTCAACTTTACCTTTTTCTTTTTCTGAAGCACGTGATTAGGTAGCAGTTGGTGAAGTTGCTTACGTTTCACATGCCTTGCAGCAATCTTCATATCCATCTCAAACATCTTGCTGTTTATTGCTTGCCTATAAACTACACAATTAGAGTAACATTAAGACATATTGAAGCATTTTGCAAAGTCCACTTACTTGCCCAGGCAGAAATAATTTGCATTTCAGAACATTTATTACCTCAAGAACAAGCATAGCGTTTCCTTTTTCTGGAGGAAAAAAGTGAACTGCCTAGTATGCCAGCACTGATAGTACAAACACTGAAACGTTACACTGGAAACAGGTGACCTGTTTTCCAAGAAAAACACCTTGCAAACATGCAGTTCTCTAAACTATATTGTTAACAAGTTTTAACAGGAACAGCTCTGAAATGAATTCTTCATTTCATCTCAAAAGGGACTAAAGACAGAAATCAGATTTCCTCATAAGAATTACATTATTTACATAAAACTATTTTCTTCACAGTTGATTCAGCTTTTATTTATGCAGCTCCTACAACAAATGGGTTCTTATTCAGGATTTGAATACTTGTGTGCCAGCTAATATATTACAAATCATTCTGGCAACTCGGATACCACTACATTTTTATACAAAAGTGATTTATGTTTGGTTTTGTCTGCTGTGTTTTGGGGTTTTTTTGGTTGGTTTGCTTTGTTTTGTTTTGTTTGTTTTTTAATTATGTCTACTATAATGAGCTGTTTCTCTTCACCTCAGAACATTTACTTCTGGTGAGTCAACATGGTTAGTGCTACTAAAGGAACTACACTGCAACCCAACATCTTGCGTTCAAGTAAAGCCAGGTAAAAATGAAAAATTTGTTGTTCTTTCACACTGACTTTCTGTACAATGTTGAACAAAGCTGTGGCAGATGTATGAATAAAAAAATTGTTCTGTCGATCTTAAATACAAAACCTTAAGAGGTATCTCCCTTATTCACTGTCTATTCTACAAACGTTAAGGAATGTCATTGAATAGGCTGTGAATGTGTAATTAAAAAGCTGTTAAGAGACAGACACACAAAGAGCTCAATGAATACTGCATATTAAAGAGCCTACTACACTAATTCTTGGTATTGAAGAAGCTCATAAAGCCTCTGTGTAAAGATTACACAAGTTACAGTTAAGGTAGGGGCATGCTCAGGAAAGCCAGACATAATTAAAGCATTCCATATTCCTGACATTTTTTCTTACCGAAGTTTCAATACAAGGAAAACCTAGCCCACTCTTCATGGCTCTCTTCCTCCCCCTGCTCCCACTAAAAAGCAAGCTATTCCCTAATTCCGTTCTTGAAAATGATTCAGTAGTTTTGATAAAATCTTAGGATCTATTCCAAAAGACAGGGCAAACAGAAGTTTTCAGGATGGATTAAAAACAATGAAGACATTAATTTGAGATGACAAATTTTGAGATGACAAAGAAACCCACAACACACAAACAGAAATTGTTTGCTAGTTGGTTACCTTTGGAAGTGTATTTACAAATTGAACAGAAAACTATGCATCACAGTCTACAATGATTTTGATGAAATGCTACTTCATTTAAAATTGCATATATTTAGACAAATTTCAGATTTGAATGTAGTGCAAGTAAATCAGATTCAAAATCATAACTACAAGTTTTAGTATTTTCATACCAAAAATCTCTGACAAGTACACTATTGAAATATCTGTTTATAAACAATAAAAGACCTGAGAAACTGTAATTCATAAATTCCTTCACTCCTCCTAAGCAGCAGCCAAGCTATTATGCCTTCTCTAAATTCTCAAAAATTAGGATGATGTGTCTATGGTTTCACCTTCACCACTTATAATCAAAAGGAGTATTCCACCTCTCAAGAAAATGAAAATCCCTTTGACTGAAAAAGGCGGGGGGGCGNGGGACGGACAGGAAGAGAGAGAGAGAGACCCCCCCACTGCAGCTATATATGACAATAAAGAACTTTCAAACCTTGGCATGATTTACTTAAAAATATATATATGTATATTTATATTCTGTTCACTCATACACCCACACTGGGGTGGGGTGGTAGGGTGGAGGTGTACAATTTCCTCGCTTCCAGCCTTACTGAGTCTTAGAAATTCAGAGACCAGCATTGCATTAGGTAGCACTTGAACCTATATGTTTACAGAGTTAAAGGAATAATACTTGAGCCTTAACTGTCATTTGTTTAAAAAAAGATATTGCAAATTTATTAGATAAGCCTGTCAAAGGTACTGTTCCTTTCTTAGTCTTAGACTCTTCAGAGTCACACTCTCCAGCTGTTAGCAATTCTTTGCTTCCAAATTTCTTATGCATATTCTAAATTATTTTCGTGAATCAAAAAGTAAACACCAGAAGAAGTCAAAAAGGTTTCTTGCACTGAGTGTTGGACGTGAAAGTAAGAGTTACTGAACCAACTAGCTAGTATGAAACACCATGGAATAAAAGGCATTTTGTTCTAGAGTCTACTAGATATTCAGCTTTAATCCACTGACAAATTCAGTTTCACCAAGTAATAAAAATATTTAAACTACACACATATTGTCAAAATGAGGTTAGGCTAGGTAGTTTGCATATGATAACCAATTTGTCTGTTTAATGAAGATCACAATATAATGTACCATTTTTAGGGAGATTTGAAAGATGTGTGTTCATCATTTTAATTGGTTTTAATGAAAACAAACTGAAAACGATTAGTCTGAAGTGTCTAGAAGCACTAAAACTCATTAAAACTGTATTTCATTAATTAACACCCTAACTCCTTAGCTGAATCCTTCTACTCTATGTCTAGATACAATTCTACTACTGAAACAGACTACATTATGAACAAAGACAAATAACTTCAACAAGTTTATTAATACCAGAACATCTAGAAAGCAAAACTCACCTGTGTCTGTAAAAGACTGAATGTCGTAGGTAAGATCAACACTTAAATTTTCAGAATTTTCTGTTTTCTTAAACACCAACCCAATCACCCACATTGTACGGTATTCTTCCCTGGAAAAATTTATATAAAACAGTCATATAATACTGACAGAAGAATTGAATAATCTAATAAGTTATCTGCTGCAACAGACAACAGTTGTGCATTTTAGCTCCACTAGCAATGGGGAGCTAGCCATAGAAGGGCAAAAAACAAAGCTGACGGCAGCTTTTCATTCCCTTTTCATTCGCAATACAAAAAAAGTCATGAAACACTGACACATCTGTCTCCAGCAAACTTAATGAACTAAGATCATCAGTAGATTGCTTCATTCAACTGTGCTTCTGTATAGATTTTCTCATTTTTAGGAGTTACAACTAGGCATTGCAACTGTAAAGGAAATAGATTTGAAAGGAGATGACAGATTTTCAGCACCTGACCCTGAAAGTAATTAGAATCTATTCCCTGACTAAACAACTTCCATTTTGCCACCTAACCTTGTCTTCAACTCTCACATTTCTTAGCTGTAACTGACCACAAAGTGCAGTTTTCAGGTAAGAAGAGCCTCCCTTTAACAGCTCAGCTTCACCTAATATACATGGAAGATGGATTATTATATTTATCACAAAATATAGTGTAACACTTCTATAGCAGCTCAAGACATTTAATGTTTTAATTCAAATGTCGTTTCCCTGTAAGACTATTTCAGAAGAACACTGTTTTCCAGTCAATCAATGAACAAAATTTAGGCAGGCAGGTGAGAGAACATACACTGTTTACATTGGGAAAATGACCTTTCTTAAAAGCATTGCCTGCATCAAGTCCTCTGAAATAAGAGCTAATCGGAGCCTGTGATTATGCAGGCAGTTGTAGCTGTATTTACCCACTAAAATGGTGCTAAAGAGGTACTGCCTGCTTTTGTCCAATTTCACTTGGAACATGCATGTAATTTATGTATGTAACTTAAAAAAAAAAAAAAGTAGCACCATACTGTCACTCACAGCAGTTCATGTCTGGAAAAGGCTGTGTGGAAGGTAAACATGGCTTTTCACATATTCCCAGTGAAGGCGAAAATTTCTTCCCCATTCTCACTCTTCACACAAAAATACGATTCCTTACAAGTTAATTACAACACTATCTAGAAATAAAATGAAGTCTTAAAAAGAGTTTTTAGCCCACACACCTGCAATCACTGTTTTGAGTGGAGGAAGAGGGGGTGGCGGGGGGGAAGGAGTTGAAAAACATATAATGCTAAACAATTTGAAGTGCTTGGTATTCTCTCCACTGTTTCCACATCCTGAGGAATTCTAACATCAGCCATTACCAAGTTTAAATGATATGCATCTCAACTGCTAAATTTAATAACATCAAATGTACTTAGTTACTCAAGATTTCGGTTCTACTGTGCCTGATGTTCTACCTGATTCTCAGTGCTACCTCATAATTATAACCGTCTTACCAACTGATGCTAGATGCTCAAACAACAGCAGCTAAGTAGCAGTAGCTAACACAGGTTATCGGCAAGAAATTATGCAATTAATACAGTTATTAGCAAACATATATTCTTTCCTGGAAGTTATTTTCTGGCTTAGAAACATTCTTATACAGAATAAAGAAGATCTACTTTTACAAATAGTACTTAAGAGCTTAAAGCTGTTTGCCTTTAGATGCTGTCATTAAAAGTTAATCCATTTAAGATTTATAAAAATACTAGTTTATTTATTAATTGGTATTTTAGCTAAGGTAGTTCCTCACCATTACATGAAAAAAATTTTGCTTACTTGTCAGGATTCTCCTTGGGTGCTGGGAATGACTGTGGATTCACATGAGCCAGTGTAATGAATTCATTCTTCTCCAGGTTTCCAACTAGAATACGGATTTTTGATTCCACCAAGCCCACCCTGCATAAATGTCATTTATTAGCAAGTTCTCATTAATATGAAATAATAGAAATATCTAACATCATACATCAGGATAAAATCCTTAACATTCTCCTTATACTAATATTTGAGACTACAAATGAACTAGTGCACTATACATGACAGATCAATAAACCAAGTGAATGCGTTACAAAAACTAAAGCAAGGGAAGCTTAAGAATGCCCTGAAGCTCTCATTATGGCCTCATTTTACAAATGGAATTAAATAGCAAGACATTACACATCAAGTAAAAGGCAGTCAGCAAGAAACTCCTACATATTTCTCCAATATTCCTTTGGCTTCAGATGATGAATTTCAAAGTTGAAGAAATTCCCAATACCTGACAATCTTAAAACTTCTCTAATAAGAGAGCAGAAACAAGGGAAAGAGGCATTTTTGTTTTGAGAAACAGTATTTCAAGAGATTGAAAACATACCTCCTCACACTGCTTATTAAAAAAGTGCATAAGGCTTAAGAAAATAAGATTTGTAAAGTGAACCTGACAGTGCTGTAAAGAAGCAAAATTCAAGCAACAGYGTTCACTCCCTGGTTCTTCATTTTTACTGTTTTTCAGAAGTGTACCATCTTCATCCATTTAATTTTGAAACACTGAAGCTCCACTTTGTTTCATTAAAAAGATACTAGATACACTAGATACTCCCTTGCGTCCAAGGCTGACAGGTTTTTGTTTGTTTGTTTTTGTTGTTTGGTGTTTTTTGTTTTTCTTTTAAATAGCAAGCATTATACTCACCATTCTAGTCGCTGTTTTTCTGTCGGTGCACTTGCTAGAAGTACAATATAATGCCTTTGGAGATAAAGACAATATGCTATTCTATTTATACTTCTAAAACTAGACATTCAAACCTTAATATTAAAACTTTGCAGTAAGTTCTACATTGCAAACTACAGATTACTAGCTTAAGTATATACCAAATAATAAAATTAAGCATTGTTAAGTAGACAAAGGGGCTATGTCCCCCAAGTGCATGACTAATGGACTTGTCGAAACATTTCAGATTTTAGGGACATTTGCAACTACACTTTAATACCAGTAACCTTAATAAAAGGCTAGGAACATAGCACTAGTTGAAAAACAGTACAGATATTTCAATACCTAATGAGATCAGGGATTTAACTGACTAGTAGAGATTCCTTCCAAGTAAAAACAATTGTTCACAACCATCTACACGTCAGTTGTCTTAGTCTCAACGTTATTTCTGAATAGTTAGAAAGAGTGGTTAGCACATATGCATTCGTACAACACTATCAAATGTGGTTTAAAAAAATCTTAAATCTGCATTTTAGAATTGTCTGAAGACACTTATCTGAAACTTCACAAGGAATGTTTCCTCTGATGATAATTCTTAAGCTCTCAATTATATTCCAGGATAATCAGTGTATACCCACTGTAAGTAAATTTCAAAGAAACAGTATACAAAGCAAGAATGGTATTTTAAACAAAGCCCAAGGACAGTGGAATGGGAGATGATTACTTTTAACTTGAGTTCATGAGGGAGGTGGGGGAACCTTATATGCCTACAGTCAGGTTTTTCAGAAGTTTAGCTGGGAAGTCAATTTTAACACCCTAAGTCATCCAACTTGGCATTACTCTATACTGATACGGTATATTTAGGTATCTTCAGAGCAGGATTTAAAGAATAGTAGTAACATGAGGGATTAGACCCTATACACACACCTCATAGAAAGGAACGCAAGGTCAATGATGGTGAAAAAAAACTATGGTGCAAAAAGTGTCCTCTGATGCTATAGGCCTTCAAATCATAATAGTACATCAAAATCAACAGATCAAATCAGTAACTACATGTTTCTGTACTTATCTTTAGGTGGCAAGAGAAAAGAAAAAAAAAAACCTGCTACAGTCCTTTGAATTCAGTCAGAAAATATCAATGAAATAAAAGGACTGGAAAAGAGAGATTTGGAGAAACTTCTTCCCCCTTCTGAATAGGGCATTTTATCTACTTTTTTTTTTTTTTTTTGCATTTTTGGCAGTATTAACTNTTTTTCCTTTTATCTTATTGAAATCCTCATTTTAGTTACTTGTAGAATACCATGACTCAATCATTTATATTCCCCCAAAAAAAAACAAAACCAAGAAAAAGGGTCCTTTACTCAAATTCTGTATGAGAAGTTACTAATTTCTAATATCAATTAGGAGCACTAGATACGCAACTATCATCCATAAGATTCCTATATCATACATACCACACACTTGCAGAATGTTTCATTTAGTAGGAAAGACAACTTAAGCTTTTTGTTGTTTTTAGCCATGTATGAACTGAGAGAGACAAATCTCAAATCTGCAAGTACTTGAAGAAACTCACTTTCCAGTTACTTATTGAAAGCAGCTCTTTGAAACAAACTTCTGAAGAACAATTTCAAAAAAAAAAAAATTTTAAATTTGGCCATGTCTAAAAGCCTCAACTAGCTGGTGAGCACCTAGAAAAAAAACCCTAAGCCTATTTATGAAAAATCAGTATAATGATTAGCTATTTTTGCTCAGGCAGTGCTAGGTGCTAGCTGAAAAAGAAAGAAAAGGAAAAGATGCAATTTCTTCCCCCCCACTGCCAACTGTTAAGCAGTGCTGAGAGGGAATTAATCACTGGAAATCTGCTATTGCCATTTTCAGTAAAACTTAAATAGCACAAGCTGTTAAAAATTAAGACATACTTAGTTTTAGAGTCTAACATCTCACTGCTAAATTTTACAAACACAAGATTTGTTATCAGTTCATTTGTAATCACAAAGAATACGTCTAATTCAGAAGTATCCATTACTTCATGATAAAGAAAAAAAAAGAATTCTGAAGTTAAGCTTTTACCTCTCAATGGTGATTTTTAGATGCAGGGTATTATTTTGAAGTATATGGGTTTGGTCTTTTTTGTTTGGTGGGGGTTTTTTTGTTTGTTTTGGTTTTTTGGTTTTGTTTTTGTTTGTGGTTTTTTTTTTTGTTTTGTTTGGTTGGTTTGGGTTTTTTTAGAAACTGGTGCTGTTTCTCTCCCACTGCCTCCCTATCAGCATCATGTTTTCATAAAAATAACCTAATGTAGATATTATGGAATTGTCTTACACCATTAACACCTGTACCTACAAAAAACCAAAGTATTTTTAAGAGTCATACTACTTTCTGAAAAAAAACTGAGAACACCTGAACATGTTCATTTCAATTTTTCTTTATTAAGCTGTCCAGGATTTACACTTTAAATTATCCAGCGCTTTAGATAAAGTCCTATCAAGGCAAGTGTTCAAAGTACCTTTTTAAAAGGTATGTTTATATTCTACTTATTTAGCAGGATATCTGTCTTTATAACAGAAAACAATATGCTAGAGCTCATTTAATGAGTGTTATTTCTCTCGTGACCATACTTCCCTCTAGGTTTTAAGCTCTAATAATTTCATTCTCATGTAACACTCCATACTGATGTTATATCCATTTGAAATTATTATATATTATCATTTCCCTGTAAAACACCATATCCAGCAAGTGTATGTTCTTTGTTGTTGTTTCCCCCCATCTGAAAAATTTAAACCTACAGGAAGGGCAGATAACACGTTTTAACTCCCTAACTCCAAGTAATTGTTGACATTTTAAAAATAAGAAAAATAAATAAAATAAATAACAACAGATTTCCCCATTTTCCCAATTTCTCATCTGCTCCTGCCATGCACGTATGCAGTAGCCTCCAGATTTCCTTAGTCACACATCACTGAAGTTTGTTTATTTTAAACAAGTCAAAAGTGTTTATGATCAACATAGATGTTTAGCAACTAATTGCCATTGAGCGATACAGATTACTAAAGCTATGCTTTCAGAGAAGAAAAGAAATGTTTTTAAAAGTATGTCTCAGAGCAAGGATCAGATCTTCTCTTATCTGGCAGAGCATTACACACTGCTTTGAATTTCASCAGGAACAAGTCAAGGCATCTACAATTTAAACAGGAGGAGAGTGTGAAGAGGGGAAAAAAAATCCGAAACATCTAGCTTTCAGATGGAGATTTGACCAACAGAGCCACATTTATTGCATTCTGATGACTGCATATAATGATTTTATTTCGTAAAGGTTACTAACCAAAGCTTTAAATTAACTTACTACGGTAAAACAGAGAAAATCTTGGGTAACTTAAAGTAGGCTCCATAATACCATTCCACAGTTAAAAAAAAAATTAAAGCAAAGACGTTTTGTGCAAAACATACAAACCCTGGATATTTAATGTTGGCAAGAGAAGCTTTTATTGCTAAAACTGATAAAATGGCTAAAGTTGGTACACAAAAGACTGTATTAAAATGGAGATTATTTCAAATTACATTAAATGTTTCCTATTTTTTCCTAGTTTTGAAAGAAACAAAGAAAATGTACTAGGGAACTTATTAGCAACCACTTGAGCATAAACTGACTTGTCTGCAGCCCATTTTTAACTTCAAAAAATAATATAACTTTACAGTGCTCTTAAGTGTTTTCAAACTTAATCTCCAAGGTACAACATAAAAGCCATCCAAATGTTTTAAAGCTTTTATCATGCAAAAGGTATAGAAACAAAACACAGACACATTATGAAGGTCATCAGTCTCTTTTAATGGGGGAACTGTATATTTCAATCTTGTTTAGATTAGTACATAACCAACCAACCACCCAACACAGAAACAAGTGTAAAATATATTTGATCTTGATTCAAGAAAAATGGGTCTCCAATTTCAACTGAGGGCAAAGAAGATGTAGTCCGTATTTTGATAATCCATATTTATTATAAAAATACAACTTTCAGCAAGTCCATACACATTTAACAAGCTTCTGCCCCACAAGCATATTACTAGAAACTCTAAAAATGTGAAGTGTGAACTTCAGTATTTCCCTTAGAGACATTACAAAATTAGAGAAGCTAGGTGTGAAAGAGTATTAATAAAGAGCCAAAAGCCTTAAGCTTTAATGAAAAAAATCTAGTAATAACTAGTACATCTGGCAGTTAGTCAACACAATTGCAAAAATATCTTTTATTATCAGAGTGAACTGTTGACTATATTGACAGAAGAAAACACACAGTTTCAAGTACGTATTCATCTTAAATATTGACCTTCAGAATTAGTTCTTTTAATATCTTGTTTCCTGGGAGGCAAGACCCATTTTTAGAATGCTTACTGACACCACTAAAGAACATTTCTGTTAGTCAAACCAGTTGATACGTCTTCGATTTTATTGGTAGCATACCAATAGTATAGTTAACTGGTGACATTCTAAATACCTGGTCAGGGACTAATAGGTTTCTGAAATACATGCTAAAGACAGAAAAAAAAAAACCCTAAACCAACCCAAAAACAAACAAACAACAAAAACACCCCCACCCCCCCCCAAAAAAAAAAAAAAAAAACAACCCCCACACACACACATATCTGAGGAAATTATTCATTTTCTAAGAGAAAGGACAATAGTGCATTCACTCCCCCTCTGTACAGAAAAATCCTAACAAAACACTTTTTGGAAGTCTAATGTATGTATATTTAAGATCCTGTGCTACAGAGCATCATTAGATATTTTAACTGATAAAACTTAAAATATTCTGCCATGCCATAAAATACATACTTGTACTTTTGAAAGAAGTTTGGAGCTTCAAAAAGTTTGGACCACTCTGCCTTACTCAGCAAAATTTCATCTGTGATAGCAAGACCTAAATTATAAAAAAACATTTACACTTTTTTTTTTTTAAACACAGTTTAGTACCCAGAGTAAAAACAGCTTATTAACTTAGCAAAGGTTACTACAAATTATTTCCCCCCTTCAATGCAAAGGAATCTATCAACAAGCTTTATATTCCAGTCATACCTTAAGTGGTCATTGGTTATACAAGTCATACTACTAAAAAGAACCTCAATAAAATACATTTAGAAATGTATGTTAATTGATCAGACTGATGATTTCATGTATTTTTGCTTTGCAGTGTAACACAGCTCAATTTAATCTTTTGTGTATGTCACTAACTACTCAGTCCAAAGAAGATAGAGATCTTTTTCCTTACAGTACTTCAATCATCTCTTGTGCAAAGCATTGTACAAGGCAAAGAAACAGTGAGACAATAAGCTACTGCTCTGCCTGAGAGAGCTACCAGTAGTTGCTCTCTGCATCAAGTCTACTCCTTGCTTTGATAACATCTTATCTACTATAATTACCCAAGTAGATTACTAGGATAAATCTAGAGGACTCATCTCCAAGCAAATATATTGTATTAGGCCTAGAAACGGCCATCAAGCGGGATTACTACACTAATCTTCCGTGTGGCATGACACAATCTAAAGCTAATAAAATAAACAAACAAAAAAAAGATATTGTACTCTTAATTCTCTTAATTCTCATTTTCAGAGCACAAGGCATTCTAATTAATTACCCTCAGTTTCTAAGAATGAAGGACAGATCTGCAGAAGTCTCTACTGAATTTGGAACTTTAAGCCACATAAGCATAACAAGCCAAGTTCTACCTCCCTCAGAAGAGAGTCTCATGTCAAGAAGCTATTTAACGTCCTCCCACCTCCCCCCTCACAACGCATACCCACAATGGAACTGTTTTAAATCCGTTTGAAAACATTTATATAGAGAGCATAAGATAATACTTACCTTGTTTAAATTCCTCAACCATGACCATCCGTGTGGAAACGGACACATTGTAGGTAGAGTTCTGCTGTGGGTATGCTGGTGTAATTATAGGCATAAGATGGTACCTATCACTGGGGTTTACCTATATATAACAACAGCCAATCAGTTTTCTTCAAGCATACACATGAGTTAACAAATTTGGATTTCTCCCTTTACTACAACCRAGTCTTAAGTTCTAAGAGACCTTAGTTTGCAGACCAAGTAAATTTACCAACAGTTCAGAGAAAGTTTAGAAAACAAGGATAATGCTTTCACAAAGGACATCATGCTGAACCACAATGATGTGGGAGGGCTGTAACCTGTCAGCACATCAAGATCAAGTTGCAGGCATTTCTAAGTCCAGAAACACCAACTGAACAGAACACTTTCTCTCTTTAATAGAAATTAGCTTGTGATCACATCAAAACAATGATACCTTATCACCACATAAGCACCTTCAGAAGAATGACTGTCTTCAGACCTTGCAAAAAATATTTTATACTTTATTTCTGTTACACTACTGAAAATAAAGAGCCAGCTTAAGACAAGAGGCTCTAGGCGACCTGACAGAAGCATCACTTGCATTAACGTATCTTTTATTAAACAGCACACAGGGAAACAAAAAAGAAGGGACAAAACACATACACGCAAAATACATTTAAAATAGCATTAGGGTAGCAATCTTGTAGATGGTAAATTAAAGATAAAACCCTGTCATTAACTTACCCCACCTTTGTTTAGCTACTACAACACAGACAGTTCCCATCACACACTGACCTCAAACCCCATATCCCAGGAATAACAGTAAGACTCAAGAACACTTTTTCAACTGTCTCACATTATTTAAACGTGGACTTTCATCAGCCAGAAAAACAGATTTGAAGTACAAAAGGGCATACAACTCAACCTCTGGTGCTTATACTACTCACCAAAAAAAGATTATTTGAACACCAACTATTCTAAAATTGACAAAACAGCACTGAACACATTCACTCTATGCCCTACTGAACTCTCAGAATTTGAGTTGTGCACCTGCTGCAAGCTGTTTTATGGACTGCCTGAAGGACATTAATGTCCAATGTTCTTAACGGAAGTGCTACAAAAATGGAGATCAAATATTATCAATAATATACAAAACAACTTAAAGACTTCAAGTTACGATCTTCTTTGGTCCAAGATGAAAAGACACATTACTACAACTATATGGAACCCAACCTATCCAGCTGTGACTGTTGCACTGAAGTGAATTCAATATACTTGCAAAAGTAACAGGTTTTAAGTCAGAAGCAAACCGTTTTAAGATAAGCAGTTTTTTAAAAATGCATTGCTTTAAGGCATATATCTAATTACACTGAATATTTATTAAGATCACTTATTGCAAAAGTTGGGAGTAAAAAGTACATTGTTCAGCAAGTGTGCTTCAAGCAGTCAGTTTAGAAAATTAAGGTAACTTTGTTCCACACCCAGGAGAACTAGAGGTTACTTATAAAGAAGACATAATACTAAAATATTAAGTTTAATAAACCCAGAATAAAGTTCACCTACAATTCTTTAAGCAACTGAATTTATTGTACAGTGTGACTTATAGGGGAAAAAATAATACACTAACCCTTGGGTCCCATACAGGCAAATTAAGATTGCATTCTTCTGGCTGTTTCAATAGCACTGGATTTGGCCATTCCCTGTTCAAAAAGATTGTAGCACTGAATAAGACTATTGGATACAACCATGTATGTTCAACAAACAATACTTTTGAACGCGATCCTTCTTAGCTCTGCTTTCAAGGTAAAGCATCATGTCCTCAAGACTAAGCTGGTCTAACTGGGGTTGTTTAAATAAGCCATATTACTGAACTACAATACAACTGTAATTAGCTTCTCCAGGGCATCAGAACACTGAATTTTCTGTAGTCTTGGAGCTTTATAACCACTGGTTTAGGTAACTGAAGTAAACTCCTCTAAATTCTTCTTGAAGTATACCTATCAAAGAGAAATTCCTCTATGAAGATTGACATTGGGTCCATCTTCAAGCTAGCTGTTTCATGGACAAACTACAGAAGAAACAGCCAGCATGACAGCATTATAGTATCATTACAAAGCATATGTATTAAAAAAAAAAAAAAAA
>JAYKAV010001178.1:57540-114667 GCA_035582835.1 Phoebastria nigripes | reverse complement strand
AAAAAAAAAAAAAAAAAGAAAGAAAAATAACACTTCTGTTCAAGTCATCTCTACTCCCATGAGTAAAGTTATCTTCCTATAAAGAGTAGAAGTCAGTTAATCTCTTGGTATTTGTACATTAATGCTCCTATGCTATGCACATATAAAATGGACAGCAATATAAGGAACACATTAAACAGAGCTTGCAACCAATATTCCTCTATTAGCTTAGCGTGGCAAGATATTACTAAACACTAGGTACCTCAAAGAGGCTATAAAGCCTATGGATTCAAGACAGTGAAACCGTGGAAATTATCTTCATGTTAAGAAGGAAAGACACTATACTTGAAGTAAAGCAACAACTTGGCACAATGATTCTTAAAATCTGTCAATGTCTCATGAAGAATATAGGTATCCAGACATGCTCTTTCAAGAAAAAGAGTATTCATTTGTAATCTGCAAAGTACACTTTTGTCCCATTCATTCTAAATTTACTTGGAACGTTCCCATTGTTCCCATCAGAGTTATTCAAACCATCTTTCTGAGGTAACTAGCTCAGGAGTATGAAACCATATGTAATACCAAAACACCTACCTCTCCACACTGACAAGATTGAAAACCACACTTTTGCCACTGGTTCTCCTAAATTGCATTTAAGCTATGTGCCTAAACCAGATACTGACATACCTCCTTTTCCCATTATCCCAGTATCCGAATGTTAAAAGACTTTAAATTTTGGGGTGTCTGCTCTTATTTTGCACTATGTAAGTATTTTATCTGAAGAGTAATGTTGAGTTACAACAAACACTTAAGAAAATTTTAATTAAAAACTGGGTATTTTTGTTTTGGATACTTTAAGAACAAGACATGGATGACTTATTGAAAAACTCAAGCTAACAACTTTCTGGCAGCAAGAACAATGCTTGTAACTACCATCTTAATCTGGTAACAGCTGAAAATGATACCATAAAAACAGGACTAAAATTTAGTGTCTACAAACAATTTTATTTTAGTATAATCTAAATTTAAAAAAAACATACCATTTAGAAAATACCAAGAAAAATTTATGTACAAGAGTTGATGCTATTGCATTTGGATAAAGCTGGCAAGTTCTTGCTACTAGCATAGCCCAGGAAACACCACCAAGGAAACCTAGGATATTGGAATAGATGTTGTGGCCTGTGGATTGAGAAGGAAAGAGACAAAAGGAGAATGTTATCAGTAACCATAAGAGTTAATGAAAACTTCACAAATTTTGGAATAAAACTGCTTACGTTTTGCCCACAGTTTGATAGCTCTCAGTGTTAACCTGAAGTTGTCAATGTTTGGTACTAGATGCAGAATTTCATCGGTTACCCGGCAACCTGCCAAAAGAAAGAATTCATTACGCTTGCTGCCTCTGAAGTTTTTTGCTTGCTTACCCTCCCTCACCTTCAAAGCTATCAAACTTTTTAGATCAGCATGCTGGAAACTCATTTCATATTTTGATCACTTTTGTTTTGAATTAGAAAGCTTAACACTTTCATTTGATTTTTTTTTTTTTTTTTTAAACTTTTTTACAGCAGCACTCAGGAAGACAATTCATGCACACATAGTTACAGTTTTGGACTGCTACTTGATTTTCTGTTATTAATGAACTGTACAAGCTGTTTAAGAAACAAACAAGTTTTAAAGTTCTGCTGTTATGGGATTACATGCAGTATAACATAGAACATGCAGACAAATTAAAGAAGCATGAGTCTTCATGGACCTAGAGAAAACCTGGAAGTCACAGGTCAAACCTTTGTTTGAATTTATGAGAACAGGCTAAAAATAATAGTTTTTAAACATACAAGTTGTATCATTACTTTGATGGGATATTTTCAGGCTTAAGAATAACATTACAGATGACAATATTAACTGCTTGATTTTTTTTTTTTAATCGAGAATAAGTAGCTGTTCATTGTTACTAAATAGTTGCAGAGAGCTTGTTGCAAGAAAATAGTATTATCCAAGATTAGGAGTTCCTTTCAAAGCAAGTAAGAGGCAAGTATGAATTCTAGAGACTGCACAAATGTGAATTTCACAAAACAATGCAAGTTGCTGTGGTAATCTCAAACTATCAAGTTTTGAGCTCATAACAGAAATCGGTGATATCTCACATGCTCCTCTTCCACGCCAAGTTGCATACAGGCTGAAGCCCCTACTGTCCCGTACACAAATAACAACTTTTTAAGCTGCGGTATTATAGAAAAGTTAAGGGTTACACCAGCTGGTAAGCTACTAAAGACCTGACCTCAAACCAACATATTTTGATATCCCCAATTTACCACTGATTTATCACTAATTTCGTGTATGGTTATGAATATTAAAACACATACAAATTAAAAAATATGCACACATCTTTATTCATAGAAAGAGATAGTGCTCCATACAAAAGTCTTGCAAGTCCCATTAATTTCTAGACAGCACCATTTACTACCCAAATGAAAGAAAAAAAATTTATCAAAATCTGGCCAACAAGAAACAACCCTTCTCTCCAAAAAGATATATAAAACTGGCTACGACTTCCTTTCCAGATACGGAGTTGCTATATTTTCACTCAAGTCCACAACTAAACTACTGTATCAAACAACCTAGGAGACTTATTAAAAGATTAGACAAGATGTTCATATGCAAACCTGTATATACATACCATTAAGACTTCGTATGCATCTAATGTCTAAATTTTTAAGTAGGCTATCGTCTCGTAGGTCTAAGTCCTCAGGAATAGTTTGCAGTGCTAATCTTGCAAACAAAATATCAATCTTAAAAAAAAAAGAGAGATAAGACATTAGAAAACTGTTTTTTCTTCTGTAGAATTAAATTCTGTAACCCATTTTCAACAAGTTTACTAATAATAAGAATAGTATTCTTCCGAGTACAAAGACTCTCTTTAAACAATACATACTAACACCCTTCACAGACATTAAAAGAAACACTTTCAGATGCTTCATCTATCTTATTGCTCCTTTTCCAAGAGGATAAAATACACATTAAGATCAATACAGAACCAGCACACACATAAAAACTATGTCGACTGTCAATGTAAATAAATATCATTTGGCGACAAGCACCACTTCTAGGTCCAGAATACAAAATTCTACTACATCAGAGCAGGTTATGTGAAAGCATAACCTAGTTCTAACCCAAATATTCTCAAAATTATCACTGAATTACAGAAAAAGTAGGAGACCTTTCGCATCTAGCACTGTAAAGCATACATGCAACTAGCTGCCTCTGTATAGGACCAGTATCTATGAAGTCTAGATATCTGATTACAGAAAACAGGAAGTCCTGAAAATCCAGCACGCTACTGAGCAAGTGTGTAAATCTGTATAAATTTTGAAATTATACCAAATTTCTTTGCTATTACTTCTGCAATAATCTGTCATCACGGCTTTTCTAGGTCAAGAACATCTAAGATACTATTCAGCGCTAAACAAGAGTTTTACATTGTCCCATACACAGCAAGGACATATACAGAGTAGAGAAGCCAGTTTGCCTTTCCAGTCTTAGATTAGGTATCGGTCAGTCAGTATGATGAGAATATAAAGTGCATATCAGCAGCTGGTCTGCTAGGCAACAAGCCCCCTTCACCAGATTAGGCTTTTAATCAGCATAAACTGATACCACTTCACCTACAAGATGATGAAGTACCTAGTGCTATTGCACCAAGAACTGTTTTAGTTACATTAAAACTATTCCAGATAAAACAAAGCTGAAGATATCTTAAGATGAAGAACTTTTCGTAGGTGCTTAAAACTTTGCATTCATCTGTTTTAAACTATGAAGCACTTCTCCAAAGAAAAGTAATTTCTAAAGTATTCAGTGCATTTTTGATTTTAAAGTCTTTAATAGCTGGTCTTAACAACATTCTATACTACAAGTAGAAGTTTCTACTTAAGCCGAAAGTACTACCTTTGAGTGTAAAAGAAGTTCAAAACTAACTTCAGCTTGAAGTTCTATTCTGATCTCTAGAAGTTCTAGCACCTCTAAAGATTCAAAGTTCATTGACAATAAAAGGGTTTTTTCAAATCAATAAATGAATAGCCTGTCCTGTGTAATTTTTTTTTTTTGGGGGGTGGGGTGGGGGGGTCACGGAACAGGGAATCAGTTTTCTATAGGAACAACAAAAAAAAAAAATCAAGAAGGTTCTTGTTTATTTTAAGCAAGAACATAAAACGAATATGTAAAAACTGGTATTGGCAGAAACTTCTGAAGTTTAACTGACAGGATCACCACAAAACTAAAGTCCTTTTCCTCAGTTCTAAGGTTTTCTTTACGGAGAGAGTAACTTCTGACACCTTTTGCCTGGATTAGGAAAAGGAAAATTAAATTAAAATCTTCTGATACTGACATACTGGGCACAAACACAACCATCAGAAATTATCGCCTAACAACACTTGTATATATAAAAAGAGTGCTTATGATAAGTTAGTGTTCAAGACTAGAGAACTCCATGCACTGTCAGCAACATGGGTTAAGTCTCAGTCATAAACCTAAGCCATCAGAGCCCATCATAAATTACTATATTGGAGCAAGATAATACTACTCTTATAGCAGACAATCCTTTCATTTCGTTATTTAGGCTTGTATTTTGAATTTTATTTTTAAAAAAGGAGACACAACACTGGCTTGAATGTAAACAATTGGAAAAAATCATACAAATAACAGACTAACCGGAAGATGCCTATGGCAAGTTTCAATATTTAGAATGAATACCTAAGCTATGTCAACAGAAAACAGATTCTCCAGAAAAATGTTCCTAATACCCAACTGTATATGGACAGTAATAAAATGGCTGACACAGATGCAAAGTCACAGGCTAGCTTACTGCATGGTATTACATTTCTCTGCACATCTCTCTCATTTGGAGGAAATATCTCTCTTTGCCTAAGTGTCAACTGACACAAATGACAGTGAAAATACAAATAAGTAAAGCTGGATGGATCAGGGCAAGGGGGGTGGTTCATCTTCTTCCCGAGACTCAAAAATTGCCAGTACCTTAACTAATGACCATTATAACTGCAAGGCAGATATTTAACTCAGACTGGGAGAGAAGGAACTGTCCAGTCTTGCGTACAATGCTACGGCTCTTCAAATCATGTCATGTGTCAGAAAATGAGCATGGGAATTCTTTCCCCACTGTGAAGCACCCTTCTACTACCCACAAGTTACCGGTTGACATAATCCAGGTACAAGTCTGATGAACCGTGTGTATGAACAGTTCGAATGTTTTTGTCTTGTCACCAAGAAAAGATGACAGGTTGACTATAAAACAGTCCAAGAAAGATTAACAGAGTATCTTTTGAAAGCAGTGTTCCTGTTTTCTCAGCAACTTCTCCCAAAATAGTAAAAACCAAGTTAAACAAGTTCATCACTCCAAGACAGCTGATCCATCAGGCTACAGGAAAACTGGATAGAAACTGGCAGACCAAAACCATTGTTTTGGTCATGTATTTACAGACATCTGAAGAGATCAGGACAAAGGGGTTATCCAGTTTGCCTTCAACAGTACATTTCTGAGAACTGATCAAAGATCACACAACTTCCTGTAGTACAAGGTATTGAAGCAAATCTGAATTTAAGGTTTGGACAGTTAATCATTATCAGCCAAAAAATTACTTAAGCCACATTATTTATGAATATAATTTCTATTAAATGTTAAGTCTTAATAATGCCAATATTGGTACTCTACAAGTCAGTAAACTAATCAGTACAAGTGGGTAGCAGTGCCTAAAAATAACAGGGAGATATTCTACACACAGCTTTAAGTACATCAAGAACGACTTGTTTCAGTCTTAAAGCCCCACTTTAAATTAGACGACTGAGGACTGCTGTCAAGGACTTGGGTATGAACTTAGGAGAGTCACTTTAATAGCATTCATATTAACGAATACTACATGAGTTATGGAGATCTTGAAAACTTTGTTTTAACCATGTTCTACCAAAACAAAATAAAAGAAGATCTTTACCTCTATTCCATCAAAACAAAGTTTAATAACTGGGACAAAAGCTTCTTCAACAGCCTGGGGGAAAAAGGTTGTATTTTATTTTCAGTATAGAGAAGAACATTTACAAGCAATAGCTAGCAGGTCTAAACAATCACGATGAAATGCTATATATACAGATGCTTTTCCATTTTCAGGCTGATTTTTGTCAGCAACGTCCTTCTCCACCATTGAGGATTTATGCAGTAAGCACTGATCTACTATGTGCTACAGCTGACTAGATGTTAATTATAACCCAACCTTATACCAACCAGCTCTGATGATGTTACCAACTCTCTTTCTCACTACATGTAGGACATGATCAAGCATCTTTTACTCCTCGCAGCATCTCTAAGTGTTCTACGGCCAACCTATGGGGATTCTTACTCTAAGAAGTCTCTTACTTCTATTGTTTCTGCAGTCAGTATTTTATGAGAAATGACAAGGAGACAACTGTGTAACTATGCAGTCTGACTTCACCTATACCAGTTGCAAGTCACCAGTCTCCAGAGCTCGAGCATCTCTTCTAAATGTGGTCATTAACAACGTACTTTGACAAACAGTATCCATGATGAAACTATGGAACTTGATGTCTACTCTGCAATCAGCTAGGAATACCACCTTCCTGAACCAAGCATCTGAACTAAATGCAGATCTGCAGAGCACTGCTTTTGTAAAAAGCAAAGAACACTGCATACTTCCGACTAAGAAATTTTAGGTACTGCCAGAGGCTAAACACACTTCTAAGAGTGTTCCAGTTCTTAACAAGAGGAGGACACAACACTATTCTATGCACTTAACCTTAGTTAAGGTTACCTTAACGTTACTGGTTGGCAGGATGGATCCTAAGCAAAATATGAAGTTCACAAGTCTCTCAGACTCACCCCCTAGAGCAACCATTAAGAAAGTCTAGGTTCCCTAAAGATAGAGATGTAGAAACTTTCTTAGACCTAGCTGGAATGATTTGAAAGTGTTATGACACCCTGACCTAAAGGTTATTTGCATCACTGCAGAGCTACACTGACTAGCATACATTGGTCTACCTTGCTGCTAAATCAACTACATCAGCTTTTACAGCAAAGTTAATTGGAAATCTGAAAATCAGAATCCTCTTAATTATAGCATGTGGATTTAAAGATTACTAAAAGTGTTCAGATAATAAAGCATTCAGAACAGTTGTTTCAGTGCATGTAGTATTACCACCAGATGTTTGCACTACCCTGGTAGTTACCAACTACAGGATGCATATGAGTGAAAGAATGCTGCAGAGACAGTCCCATTTATTTTATGGGAGCAGGACTAAACCAAACAAAGTTTAATACTTGCCAGCAACTACCTTCATCTAAAAAGAAAGAATTGCAGCAGAGAAAATATATTCTGAGCCAACACTGAGAAGATTAAAGCTCCCACCAGTTGACCTAGGGAGGCTTGTCATTTAGGTAGAATAGAAACAAAATACTGTATACCAGTGTGTCTTCCATTTCTACAAGGGAAATCTTCATCTTTACATACTAAAAATCTTGCACAAGCATCTAATAATGAGACACACAAAAAATGTAACCTCCATTTTCAAATGCACAGTTGACAGCCAATATAGGAGGTTTAGTTAATATTAACCACTGTAAGTTAATGTTTATATAAGCATGAAATTATAAAAACAGCAGCATAACAATATACTTTAAAACCCTCATTAAAAACACACAAGTTAGCTTGAATAGGATCAGGACCAAACACATTTGCATCTGCCTGTTGCTAGAGAGCAAGCAGAAATTTTGCAGTACTAACACACATACTAGGAGATCATTCTGCCATACAGATTTTTAAATGAGTGTCTCTAGTAAGTGGGAACAGAGAAAATTTGGAAGAATCTATTTATTTCAACTATGGTGATAGGCTTTGCTGCACGTTCACTAAAAATCCATTGCAAGCCTTAATAGTAAAGTTATATTTACTTATTTAATGCATCATCTTTCACTATTAACTTTTCAGCATCATCACTTCAGCTAGCTGTTATCAGGCAGTTCACATACCCTCAGATCTTTTACTTCTTCTTGTTGTTTCAGTTTTTCATAAAATGACGTGAAAAAATCACTTCTTTCAACATGTCTTGGTGCAACACACAGGGCATCAATATCAGCACCTGAAATTGTTTATTAGCAGAAGTAAGTTACTCACACTTCACACACATGAAATACCAGTAATAGCCAGAAATTTTTTTGAAACCAAATAGGAAAATTTAGTTTCTCTTCCTGTAGAACGGCCTTTCTTCAGGAATACTAAGTCAAACAAAAAAAAAATTAAAAAAAAACAAAACAAAACAAACTCCACACAACCAAAAAACATTCATGGCCATTAAGCGTACTGAATACATACATACGTTCTTCTTTCAACTGTGGAACATTTGTAGTAATTTTCAAAGAACAAACCACGAGAAGCCAAGTACACAACTTTCTCTATTTTTAAATAATTTCCAATTTTTTTGTCTGTTTCCCAACCCATGACAAGAACATAATATAGGAACGTATTTGTTTTATTTAGAATGAAGATTGGAGATGGCTGACAAAAAAAAAAAACAAAACACCCCCAAAAAAAACCCAAAAAACACCACAAACTAACACCACCTCAAGCAAGTTTTTGTTACTTAAGTGTGACATTTACAGATATGTCATTAGCTCAAACATAGGAGTTTTTATAATAAAAGTAAATGTTACCTTTTGTATGAACCCCTAATCTATAGGATCCAAATGTAAAAATTTTTCCGCCAACATTTTCTATTACAGACTGTGGAAGATTCTAAATGGAGCAAATAAAATTGGTTATTTTACCTTAACAAGTTATAACAACACACACAATTTATTTTAAAACAAAAAGAAAAATATTCCACAAAGTTTTTGTTGTTTAAGGTGTAGTTACTACTGAAATAATAATCTTAGCATTTACAGAAAAGATGGAGGTATGTTTGCCACTTGGGAACTATTTCAACTACATTACACATTACTGCTTCAAACTTGGTAATTGTTCCAGCGGTTCTACACTTCAGGTGCAACACCTTTAAAATATTATGGACATTAATAATACTCACACGTTTTAGACTGACTTAGAAATTGATGATGGATTCCAATTTAGAGCAACAGAAAAATACTATTTACAGCATCAGTGTTTATTAGATTACTTTCAGAGACACCCATGCTACATTCTTTAAAGTTTGGTTTTGGGAGAGGTATTTATTTTATGTTAAAATTGTTCAGGTACATATACTAAAGTTCCTAGATTTGTTTCTTCAAAAAAACTCTTGAATCCACAGTACTGTGGGCAAAGACAGTTAACCCTTTCATAACAGGATGCAATGTTACAATGTGAAGCTCTACATTAATGGTCATGCAGCAAAAGATATAAACAAATCGAAAATGAATTATTTTGCAATATATATTGGATTAACTTCTGTAGTTTCCAATCTTGCACCAGTCAAGATACTCTCACTATTTTGTTTTCAAGGATCAACACATATATAGCAGGGTCGTCATCCCCCCCATAATCTTGTTCATGTATAAATTCCCATTTCATAAGAGGAGCGTACAGAAGAAATACAATCCTAAATATACTCAAAGCAAAATAGCTTAAAACATTAGATTTTTACCCCTAAAAAAAGCCACTTCCATCTTTACATCTTTGCAAGTCTATAAGCATTCAAAAAAAGGTGTGTGTAGGGGTGGAGGGGACTATAACCTGGCAAAAACACTACTATCACTACTAATAGAGTCTACAAAAGTAACATTACAGGACTGATATTAAAGAAAAAGACCACAGATCATAAAGCTGCAAGTAGTCCATTTTAAGATCTAGCTCTGGTTCAGAATGCCAAACAATCTTAGCATATAATTAACATAGTACTATACATATGTGTTTTGACAATTGACAAAAAGTCAAGTTATATTTCTACCTAAGGAGAAGAGGGAACAATTGAAAATTACTGTTACAACTACCACAACTTTTTCCAAGATTTATCAGTTTCTTTCTTTGACAAGGTTCTACTTTGAAGGGATGATGGTACCTGGAAACAAAAGAAGCTACACAAAGGTGGTATTTGTTTTTCCAATTTGATCCCCAAATCTAAGATCTATCCTGTTTATACTGGGAACATATTTTGGAATTATCTTCCTACAACAGTCTTAGTATGAGCAGTTCTATGTAAAATACATCCATACCTTGCTTTCACTGATTTCCCGTATCCATTCCTTTACTAGGTTATTTAATTTTCCCAAAATTAGAATCCTATTGATAAAACAGCAGAACCACAGGTCATGAACTTAGATCAAACTAGTAGTATTTTTTAAGAACCTGATCATCATTACACAGTAAGTCAACTACAGTAACATTGCAGATCTAATTACAGATCTTGTTTTATATAGATATATACACACACTGAAACAAAGTCACTCTTAACAACATTCCCACTATTTTTTCCCCTTTAAAGATGTTCAAGTGATTTAAGCTCAGAAAAAAATGGAAGCATGCAAGGCCTATACACATTTTAGGTATATGAATTCTACTTACTTTCAAAATAAAATCTTAATTCATAAAACACACACACCTAAAAGAACAGCGAGAAGCAGTACTGAGAGCAAAAAACTCTAGAAAGCTTAATAAGGAAAAAAAAAGCATATGGGCCACTACAACAAAACAGCTATGAAGGCAAAAAAAATACAAGCCAGCCTCTGAAATTTAAAGACCATTTTAATTCCTTTCTGTGTTCTGAGCTATTCCTCTTAAGGTGGGGGGCGGGGGGGGAGGGGAGGGGGTGCGGAAATCAAGCTTTTAAGAAAGCATTTGAAAGAACGTAAACATTCTTGGGGTACAGTAGTCAACTACATGAACCTCAAGATAGGAGAAAACCACTGCTAGAATGAGTGTTTACTCACCTGCGTTGCAGTTCTTCTTCCTCTTCAAACACGCCATAAGGTTTTAGGGTTTCGATTAATTTCTGGGTAAGCATGCAGTCAAACTCCTTGGGGGCAGCTAAACTGATAGGCGAGGTAATGCCATAATGCTTCTGTAGTTGCTGTGTTTGTGATCCCTGGGTTGTAACGGGACTAATAAAGGCAATTAGATAAAAGTTACTGACAGAAACAAAACAAAATTTTTTTAAAATTATTTTTTTCTCATCAGAGTAGCAGACAAGAGACGTATACTAAGGAAATAAGAAGTTAAGCCTACTGTTAGCATTTACATCCCAGATCAATTTGTGTCATTAAGGACAACAGTAGAATTACCTTTCTCCAACTCTAAATATTGATTGCAGGGTTACAAGTTGCTATGAGGCATGATCTTTTACATCAGCTGACTTCACACACTCAAAACATTCACATAAGTAAGGAGGCTTTAGTACATTTTGAGCCCAACAGCATCATACAGTTTGCTTTAAGCTGACTTCTCTTCTGGCTAGCATGAAAGGATGGTTAGACAAACAATGTCAGCTCAATCCATGCTGGCAATATTACACATAGCCTTGCTTCATTAGGGGAGTGGGGGGAGAATAGAAGAGGTTTGTGCTAGACTTTGCCTAGCACAAGTACCAAGCATGTAAGCAGTACCCTCTCCACATCCCTCATGTTTCCTTAACATGACATTTTACTTCATACAAGTATTTCTCTAAATAGGAAAGCAAGCCTAAAGTAAACCTAACCCACCACAATGGGTTAAATCTGCAAGGTCGTAGTTCACTAGTAAACAGTTCAATTACAAACCCTCATAGCATCCTTGCCTTGCATTTTTCAAGCTACACAAATAGATATGGAGCCAAACCTCAAGCACAAGGATGATACTCTCAAGTCAATCCCCCACATTTCAATGTTGCAAGAAAGGAGAGGAAAGTACGCAAAAGAACTTCAGCAGAAACACAGAAGTTAAGTTATCATCATACTGTGAAAACTACTAACAGCTTTCCAAGATCATCATACTACGAAAACTAATAACAGCTTTCCTAGATGAGTATCCTGGATGAAAAACAGCCACGCATTTTTCCACAATGGGAATATATTTGTTTATGACGTTCACATTTAAAAACAGCCTTATTTTCAGAACAGTTTGAGCTTTAAGGCTAGTAATTCTAAGTGTTTCAAAACTGAACTTGGTCCCGTGTAACATACAAGTGTTTGTATTCAGTGACTACTGCATGCTACACCCATATAGTTAAAACTTTTTTGAACTGATACTAGCAACAACAAGTAGCCATTAAAAAAAAATCTCTTAAACATATTCAGTATTGTAGAATAAATTATATACTTTAACATTTAAGATAGCCACATTTTAAGTTTAAGAACACTGAGTCTTGCTCATTATGTACTTCACAGGTTTAAAAAAATACACTACTTAAATGTGTATTTAAAAAGCTCTAAAGGTTACTTGCAGCATTAAATACTGGTTTTATATTGATATATAGACAACTTTCCTCTAAATTATATTATTCCCCCACATTTGATTTTTGAAAATGACAAATCATTTTTTTAAGCATACTGAAAAGCTTCTTTTCCAGAACTGACTTGTTACGTAATCAACCTTTCAGAGACCAACAAAAACATTATGATCTCCCATCAAAATACACATTTCAGAAAACGTGGCTATTATATCAACAGCTATTCAAAAAGCCTTACCAATAATTAAAGCAACTATTACCTGAGAGTTAAGGCAATCCTTGTGTAGAAGTGTTACATCTGCATTATTTAAGTTACATTCTTAGTACATAACATTACTCCCTTTCAAAGATATAAAGTAACGTTTTGTTTAATACCAAATGTATAACTAATATTTTTAATTCAGGTTATGCATTAATATTTTTTTTTCCTGAATTCAATTATTCATTCTACTACTGCAAAAGCTTTATCATCAGTTTGGTCTCCTTCAACTTTCATACAGATAAAGTCTAAAGAAAAGAGAATCCTCCATGTCAAAAATTCAAGCTGACAGCTTATGTGAAAGTCCCATTGTTGGCAAGCATAACATTCCCCTGTATATTGCTGTATTATCAGTCCTTCATGTTTATACAAGTTATATACTATGTCTATCATACAAAACAAGAAACAATTTTTCAGGCTAACTACATATTATGTGGGGAAAAACTACAGTACAACTTCACTTTTAGTTCCATAAATTGTTGTCATCATCTCCTCAGGATTTCATTCCTCATTTCCCTGAAAACTAAGTATTAAAAAAGAACATCTTAACTTAAAATTGACAGGAATCAACAAAACCTAATATAATTTTCCACAAGTTAAACCCATTTAAAACTACTCTAAGTACTGTAATTTGTTTGAAATCAAGAATTCAGTCGCAATGCAAGTTTCTCACAAAGCAAGTTCTAGCACATTTGTCCCTTTGCTTGTTATCAAAAGGAAAAAAAAGCACAGCAAGAAAAAAATACTAAAAAACCTCTACATTTAAAAAAAAAAAAAAAAAATCAACCCCCAAGTAATCATGTCTAGGAACACTATTTGACATTGATTCCTTCAGCTAAGAGGTTTTAACCACCTAATGAAGAATTTGGTAGCAGCTGAACAAATCATATAGACCTTAGGACTTTATGTGTGAATATAAACATTTAAAAAAAAAAGCTATCCAGATGAATTATATAAAACAGTAATTCAAATTAAGGACAAAGGAAGCCACTAAAACAATTTTTCTCTTTTTCAAAAAAAAANAAAAAAAAAAAAAAAAAAAAAAAGACAGAAAAAAGTTCGGAATGTCAACACAAATAGTAGCTTCAGCCACTTAGTTGCTACTAAAACAAGCTATCAGAAAACAAAAGGTCCCAATATATAAACACTTTTTGGATGTTATGAATATTTTTACTTATACCACAAAGCAGGTAGTTAGATTTGAACTACAATTTCTCCCCTTTTGCCAACTGTTGATTTGAAAAATAAATTTGCTTTTCAATTTAAGATTTTGCAGTTTATTTTTACAGGTTTTTAAAACAGGAATCTAAAGCAATCAATATTTTAGTTTTGTGCAACAATCTCCTGATGGTCTGACTGTAATTTTCACCCATCCGTAACTAGAAAGTGTATCCAATTCAATAGATATTAGACTTCATTGAAAGGGCTGACAAAACACAGCCTGGCAGAGGCTGTTACTAGATTTCAAAAAAAGACTCAATGTCACTCAGACCCAGATTCAGTGAGGCAGACTCCTGAAGTCAGTAATGCTGACTGAGCCCTCTGTCTTCCACCTGCTTGTAAGGGCCATGCTTCACCAATTCGAGAACTAATAACTTAAAAATAATCTTTCACCTTGCCCCCAAAATTACAATACATAAAAACCAACCAAACATCAGATCGCTTCCCTGATCTAGTTTACAGCATAACCCTGGCGTGCAATATGCAGGTCTGTCTTGACAAAACACCATGCTGACATGACTTAAACCAGTATTATCTCCAACCCCTACAGGACCATCAGAGCACGGTCATATGGCACGAAATAAGCTCTGAAACTGTTCACTAAAACAACAGCTTTAAACAACCTATTAAATCAATCACCTGATACACATCTTTGGGAATTGTTACACAAAAACAGTTCCAGTTTTTACAGTTACTGCTTTTACATTCATGTATTTTATAAGAATGAAATAAGCATGTTGTCAACAGCGCAGGACCTTCCTACACAAATGTTTTGCCTGTGTTTGAAGGTTGAGGAGCTAAGAACACTTTCACTGGGATGGTATATAACAATTCTCAGCACAGCTGCCTTCTAGAAGATTTTACAACTCCAGAAGATACAATGAAGCTTACATTTTAACATATATCAGTACTGAAGAGAATATAGGTTATTTCCAGCTAAAAACATTTAAATTGAAGCTCAACTGTTTACACCTGCTGAAGTTAAGACTATTCCAAGGTTTCTGTAGCACACCAAAAGATATCAGAGAAGTGCCTTTGTAAAAGAACAGAAAAAATGGTATTTGGCAAGAAAGTTTATTAAACTCATTTAAGGACGCAACAAACTAACAAGTGCTAGGTAACCCATGTTCATTCATTTAAATGACAGGAAGTCATGAAAGTTACTATAAAACGAACAAGTAAAGGTATATCCTTTCCCCACCTCCTACCTTCCACAAAACCAAGAAACTTCAAATAAAGCATTTGCTAGCTGCTTTTTAAATGAAAAGTAAATTATCACTGAGAAAGAAACTTTAACATTAAGTGCTCATTTTTCCAACTTTAATGTTGTATTTACACATTACATTTTAGCCAGAAAATGCTAATGATCAATACTCTTAGACTTATTTTTCACTTTTTCCTAAAACCATGAAGCTCACACTGTACTCCAATATCTTCCCACTTGAAAAGACATATGGACATTCTAGTTTTTACCTGTGACATGTCATGATATATCACTTTTGGAATCCCTTAGTTTAAACTACCAAATTTATTCAAAGAGAAAGGACAGGTAGATGTCAATGCTAACCTTCTACCTGAGAGGATTAGGGAAGTTAAGGCGTTGGGGGGGGAGGGGGGTGCGTGGTATGTCAAATCTGTTAGTCATTGAAGTTAAGCATTAACAAAAATCAAAGAGTATTAAACAGCAACAGAAAGTCCCATCCCAGCTACTCAATCTTGACAACAGCAGAGGCAGATCTGGCAGACCTTGTCAAGGTCTGAACTCAACTCAAAGCATGTTTAGGGTTTGTTTTGTTAAAAAAAAACAAACAAAAAAAACAACCACCACCCACACACACCAAAAAAACCCCAAAGTTTTTCTTTTTAACATCACACAGAAAATTAAGATGCAGTTTGAGGCTTTTTTGTTTATTTGTTTCTAGTCAACCACATATAAATATCAAGATCTTGCTCTCGCTCTGCTATGAATAAGAGCTACCTGCCAATAGCACAAATATAAAATAAAGCTGCAGAAAATGATGTAGAGTTAAATTTAACATGCTACTGTTGTTGCTCTGGTTTGACCTGAATTTTTGAAAAGCATATGCTGACAGTTTAAACCATCTGCAAATTGGGCAAACAGCTACAGTGGTTTAATTCTAAAGTGTTATGATCCAATATTTCATATCCAAATATGAATTCATCTCAACTCTCAGAGAAATGCACATGTACTTTTTTCCCCACATAAAACCACAAACACACACAAAGTTCTAGTCTGTACTAAGCTGACAGCAAGTACAGCTAAACTACTTTTTCTTCAGAACCCAAAGTTTTGGTAGGCAGTATCTTCTTATATTCTCATCAATAATTACTGCATTAAAAAAGAACAAACCCTGGTAATATGGATACTGCTAAAACCATTTTACAACAGAGTGCAGAAGTGGAAGAAAAAGAACAAATAAAGCTTGTAAGAAGCTTCACAGTTTTCAGAGCTGTACACCTTTAAACTCCTTCAAATGGAAGTGACTACACATTGTTCTGAGGTAGAGGGGGGAAGATTGTGAGATAAGGGAAAAAAAAACTTTCCAATGCATCTTTTAAAGACCAGGTTACACCGTGAACACACATCCACGTAAACTGAAAATAGACTTAGAGCAAATACAGGTGTATCTATACAACACTGCCCCATACATAACTAAGAGTTAGATACAAATTTGAAGTACTGTACTATTGTTTTCTTTTACAACACTGGAACCTTTCTCCATTCTCAGAAGAAACAAGAATCCTGTCACGAACTTCTTTTTCAAGCATGCTTCGCATTTAACCCTCCTCCCAACCCCACTTGAAAACCCCTGTCATTCTACACACTTTTTTCTCTTCACTTCCAGTATTCCACCCCAGTTCTACTGGTAATATTTTTATCATGTTATTTGAGTTAAGATTTTATGCTTCTTATCAAAAACAACATACTGTTGCAATCAGCACCGCATTATCTAAACATCATACTCCTGAAATTTGGGATGCTTCACAGAAGTAACAAATAACTGAAATCTTAAAAACAGATGCCATAATATTTAACAAGTTGTAATAGTTTGAATACCACGTAAGTTTAAAATCCATCTCTGATCCACCCTGAAACAGATCTTAACCACCCAATATCTAACTCATCTAAACACATGCCAAGAGCATGCAAAAATCCCTTCCAGCTTTTGGTCATCAAGCCTTGCTTTTGCTAGAAGTCATATAACCCCTTTCATATATCACTAAACCTCAGCTGAGGATTAAGTTTGTCCACAGTAAGGCCAGCGCTGCTGAAGCATGAGAAACCGTGGGCTGTTAAGTGTCTTAAAATAGTGCCAACAACCTACAGAACGCTAACTTTAAACTTTTAACTTCAGTCAGGACCTTTGACTCGTTCAGTCTTGCCTCCAGATACCAAGACAAAATACACAACTTAAGGAATCTCTCTTCTGTATTTGCCTCTACTGATTACCTCAGTAAAATTCAGTCTTTCTTATTTACTGATGTAAGACACCCAAGTCAGATTCCTGAAGCAATACTGGTCATCACACCATCTGGTCAATCATTTGGATCTAAATTCACAAAGCTCAAGCTCTGCTGTGTCAGATTTCAGAGGAAGTGTTTTAAGGAGTTTTGTTTGCTTGTTTTAAAGTCTCCTCCAACAAGGACTGACTTTGGCAATTTCAGATTAAAGTTTCTGGCTTAATGCTAATGCCATCACTCCACGCAAAATTTCAGAAGTCTAGGCAGGAAATTTTAATGAAGTCTGTGCATATCAGTTACCGGGGAACATACGTTTTAAATGGTTAAGACAATCCAGCTGTCCTTCCTGAACAAAAGTTTTAATATCTAGCAGAAAATCGCTGGATCATTTAGACCATGAAGTAAAGCTTTCAACTGTCAGTATGAGATGTTCAAGATACCCATGTTCAAATCTGTTTTGGGTATTGGAGCAATGACAGGCAAACAGACCTACAGAAGAAGAGACTCACCTATGGCAAAAGAAAGAACATTCATACACATTCTGCTAACCTTTGACTCACTCCTGATTCTCTCTGGCTCTTCCGTTTGTACAGAAGAATAGTGAAGGCAGCGTGTCCAAACACACACCCATCCACAACATTCTTACTAACAACAGTTTCAGAAAAAGTTTCTCAGGTTTAAAGAAAAAAAATTTCTACTGAACTCTGCAGGCAGCACTTGAACCAAAAATGAGGTTTATTAATATTCTGGAGACAAAAAACTCCAGTGGTAGCAATTTAAGAAATTCTGTAAGGTTGAATCAAAAGTTATTGGGAAGTATCAAACCAAGGACTAGGAATCCCATGAAGGGTTTCACTGTAAGAGATTAATTTGTCTCAGCAGTGAAATCTGCTCAGCCCAAAATAACTGGGCTTCCAAGTTCTGTGCAGTACCTCCATGTTAACAGGTATAAACTCAGTCTTTTTTGGAGTGACATAGAAGACTAAAAGCTATTGCAAAACCACATATATTTGCCTCCAGTCCTACTACCTCTAACAAATTAATCCTCAGTATAGATTTTTATATTAATTTCTTCTTGATTAATAAAGCTATCACTTTAAATTAAGGCAACTGTTCTTCTAAAGAGGGTCCTGTGCTTTGCAAAGTTAGGAATAATTTAATTCATTCCATAACAGTCTATAAAAACCTGAGCGCTCTCTGTTCAGAAACATACTATTTATCCACTCCCAATCAGTACAAGGCATTTTAAATATAGTGTTGTTGTACTTCTGGCATATAAGCTGACAGTCGCTAATTAAAAGTCAAGAAAACAATGACTTTGCATATGTCTAAAACAAAGTTCAGGGAAAGAAAGCGCATAAAAAGTCTTACTTCAGAAGTGAGAATAAGCTTGATTGTCTACAATAAAGACTGAAGAAAAAAAAAAAATCAATGACATTCCAAAACTCTAATACAGAAGTTACCAATACCAACAATATTGTGGTATAAATGTATAAAATAAATGTATAGCACTTATGGCACTTTTAAGTGTTCAGATATATGACTCAATGCACTTTTCCACTTCTGGTTTAAAAAAAAAAAAGTCACTTGCAATGATTTCAGCAGATACATAAGTTCAGCAAAGAAGCTGAAAGTGCGATAATATCAGTAGCTTAACAAGAAACAGATTCATGGTGCTATTTCTCTATTTGGAGGGTCAGAAAGGTAGAGGTTACATAAAAAGACTATATCATCAATTCACATAAACATAGCTGCTGCTTCACTGAGTCAGTAGCCTTTCTGCGTAAAACCTAGCCCTAACTGAAACATACGAACAGCTTAGTGAGCTTCATTTCTCCCTAGCATCTTACATTTCAGATAATGCACAGGAACATTCTGTACCTAACAGTTCACTACAATGTATCTTTATAATAGGGGAAATACTCAACTTTGTTTCTAATCAGCTTTTTTGAGCAATTGAAAGTTAAAGAGTTTTCCCTAYACAACTGATATATCTTCACACAAGAGAATAATGAGAATCGTAACAAAAAGTCACATAAGTTCCTAGGATAAATTTAGTATTTTTCTTAAACATTAAAAGGCTTTTGCAAATGCCAGCTATCGGCATCAGCAGAACCCAAGTTTGCTCTCTTACTATTGATGTGCCTTGTACACAAATAATTTGTTTGTTTTTATAGTTTTGTACCATACTGCTAAGAGAAATACGCACACACACACACAGGGCAGTATCAACAATGCTGTACACCTCCTGAGAACTCTGAACTAACGCTTTTCAAGTAGAGAGTGATTACAACCTCTAGTTGTATGGGAGATCAGCTCTGACTAGGGCTGTCAGTTGTAAACACCGCCCTAAAAAAATGAAGTTTAAAGGATGTCTTGAAAGGTCAGGACAAAAAAACAAAACAAAACACAAAAAAACCCACCACAAAAAAACCACCACAAAAAACAAAAAAAAAACCCCAAAAAATACCACAGAAGAGTATTTTGTTTGTCATCTTGAAAGTTTGGCAGTGACATAGGGTTGTTCTACTCTCACTTAAGAAGATTATCATCCAAAAGCATGGAAGCATCAACTGGAAAGAATTATACAGGAAAGGAACTTCCCAAGCTCGCCTTTTTTTTTTCCTCTGAACTTAAGTCAGAGGTACTACTTCATAAACTCAAGAATTAACATTACTAGCATTGCAACTTACTAGCATTACAATGTTCACTTTGAAGTCTTGACTGAATAATACAAAGTCAATCATTCCAAACATACAAGTGACAGAACAAATGCAGAATCTGAGAAAGCTTTGCTTTTGCTAACTAAAATAAACCTCCTGTATTACTGAAGTTGCCAAATAATGTTTATACTGAAAAGAGAAATATATTAGTGCAAATATAGCTATGTAATGTTATTTAAGAGTTTCTAGTTAAAGTATCATAAACACCTACATTAAGAAAAATGATCAAGTCACTCCAAACTTGTCAAAGTTGAAGATCGCTATTATTACAACTCAGAGAAGTAGCCCAAACTTTAAAATGTTGTTATTAAGCATTTGGAATTTATGTAGTCACAACAAAATAAACTAAGAATGAAAGCAGGCAGAATAAACACCCTCCCATTTTCCTGAGGCCAAAAAGCCTAGCCAACTTCAAAGCTGGTTTCTGGTAATTTTTCATTGCCATAATGAACATGTGCAAAACTTATCTATAAAAACATTGCAGCCTCACTATACAAGCATTAGAAACTACTTGGCATAACCATTTTCCTTTCTGCACCCACCCGCTGTGTTTTTCCTGCCATAAACACTTTCAGTTAAGTTTGTCTCGTATTATCTACCCCACGACTAACTTAGCAGTATTTTAGACTGAATAAAACAAGCACAACAGGCAAGCATGGTTATTCTTCACATAAAGTTTACACATTACACAACAGTGAATAATCCCAAATAATAGTAGCGAAACAATAGTGAATAATCCCGAATTCTTTATATTTCTCCTTCAATGGCAAAAAAACCCAAAACAAAACAAAAAAACAACCAAAAACCCACGAACCTAGCATATAAACATGCCTTATTCTTAAAAGCCACTTGACCACCTACCTATCGCTGGTTCCCTCGACTTATATAGGATAATAAAATACTAACATTATGGACTACGGAACTGAAGAGCAGGAACTTTTGTCGTCTCAACCCGGAGCCGTCAAGACATCAGCGAGGGAAAAAAAAAAAAAAAAAAAAAAAAAAAAAAAAGCAGGGGTGGCGTGAAGGAAATCGGCGAAGAAACTGGGATGAAATTATGTCCCACTTCGTTACTCACGACTGCGAGCAGGGTTACAGCACGGCAGGTCCAAAGCACAGGCCCACCTTTTCAGTGAGAAAGCCCCCCGGCCTCCCGGCGGCGGAGTGGCGGGCGGGCGCGGGACCGCCGTCCGCTGCTGCCGGCCAGGGGGCGCTGCCTGCACGGGCCGGCAGCGAGGCCCCCTCAGCGGCTCGGCATTTCCGAGCCACCGGGGACCGGGTGAATTTTGCAAGGACAGCGGGCTCAGCTCGGGCCGCTGAACCAGCGCCTGCGTCTCTCCTGCCCCCGGAAGGATGAAAAACCGTTCGCGCGGCCACTGGGGGAGAGGTTTCATCAGGACTCTGGAGAGAAGGAGAGCTTCATCTTTCGCGGCCGGGTCGAGAAAAGGATAAATATACGGCACTTTGCCACTTCATATGGCCTGACTCAACGGTGGGTCGAAGAGGGCCACGGCAGACATCCGCCCCGCGGCCGCCCGGGCCCTCACGCTTGCCGCTATGAGATCGCGAAGGAGAAGACAACAACAACGTGAAAGCCACATCAGCATCTCCTTCGGGACTCATAGCGATGGCGGGGGGACAAGAAAGCAAGCAAGCAGCTCCTCGCGGGCTGGGCGGAGAGCAGCGGATCCACAGCCCCTCACGCTGCGGCACCGGAAGAGCTCAGGACCGGAGGGGGGACGGGAGCTAGGGGGAAGGGCAAGAGCCAGCAGAAAAGGCCCGAGTGGGTAGCGAGCACGGGAGAGCTCACGCTACGAGGAGAGCGCTGACTAAGGGCCAGCAAAACACAGGCCTTTAAGACACTCCGCGAGCTTTCCAACTTACAACGGCATCGTCTCTCCGGCCCCTCCTCCTCCTCCTCCGCCGCCGCCGCCGCCACCACCACCACCACCACCACCGCGTCGTCCCCTTCTCCCTCCTCCTCCTCCTCCTCTTCTTCTTCTTCTTCGTCCTCCCCCCCCCACCACTGCCGCCTCCGGACCGGTCACTCGTCCCACCAGGAAGCGGGAATCATGACCATGATACGGGCCGGGGTCAGGCCTTAGAGGGAGGAGAAAGGCGTTCGCTAGGCCCGGCCGCCGCCGCTTCACTTTCCTCTTCCCCTCCGGCCTTCTAACATGGCGCCCAGACGCTACCACAGCAACGTTCTAGACCGGGGGGGGAGGGAGGGGGGCCTGACGCAGCCGCGCGGCCACCCCCGCACGCCGCACACGCTAGCTCGCCCGCGCATGCTCAGACGGCCGCGAGGCCGAAGGGCATCCTGGGGGCTGTAGTTCTGGGGGCGAGACGGAGTTTGAAAACAAAGCGCTAACGGCTGCGAGGTAGCGCGTGCGCGCGGCGAGGCGAGGCGGTGCCTGGCTCCGGCGCTGCTGGGTTCGTGCCGGGCGAGGCCGGGGGCGGCTGGGGCGTCCCGCTGGGGGCGGCGGAGGTGGGCCGGCCGGGGAGGGGACGTGGCTGGGGGCCGTCGGGAAGGGTTCGGTGCAACTGACGGTGTGCCTGGGCACTGGGGGGTTCTGAGCGAGGGAAAGCGCGGACTTTAATTGCCGTGGAAACAAACGCGGCGAGACCGCCCTGGCGTTACCCCGACGAGCCGCCCAAAGGGTCTTGAAACCGGCCCGCTCCGGGCTGCTCCCAGCCGGGCCAGCGTCGGGCGGGCTACGTGCGGGGGGTCGCTGGGGAGCGGGGCAGCCGCGGCCGGCGCTGCCCTCCGCTTGGGGGGTGTAGGGTGCCCCGGCCCCCAGCGGCAGCTCCTGGGAAGGCACGGCGGGGTTTGTAATCTGCTCACACGGGCCGAGCGCGACCCGCGTGGGTCCCCCGCTCTGTTCCTCTGAAAAATAAAGGGTTTCGGTTCAGAGCCAGGTCTGTGCGTATCTTCTGTTCGTACCTACCTGCACCGGGCTTACTTTCTTTTTTATGCCCCACACAGAGCAAAGAGATCCTTTTCGAAGAATTGTTTTTGAAAGCTCTGCCTGTAGATTGCATAAATTTCAGAAAATTTTAAAGAAAAAAAAATCACTCATTACAGATCAGCTCAAAACTTTTATTCTTAGAAAAGTAAATGTATTTCAGCAACTCTACACAGAAAAACCCCCGCTGTTTTATCTCCTTTTTTTAGTGTCCTATTTTCATCTTTACTCTGAAAAATAGTACACTCAAAACTAAAAATTTCTCGAAGATTACCGATTATTTCATCTGCAACTGCCTCACATGACAAGTGGTAACTTGGACTGGCAGCATATAGGAAATTTAGATCCCAAAGAAATCTTGAGAGTAGGAGGTGATGGTTCTGAACTCTGTTCCTGGCTATCATCACTGACTTGGCTATGTGACTATGAAAATAGATGAAATAAGACTCTTTCTCTGTAAAAATACTAATATTCTGAATAAGAATGTTGGGCATTAATACATCTAAAATTCTAATACTAAAAATAATAGTGTAAAATGTTTCTATATCACCATTCTTTCAGTTCTTCCTCTGTTTTTCCCCCTTCTCCCAAACAGTCCTTGCTTTCTGTTTTGACAAAATCCTGTATTTGTTTTACACCAAATATGCTATCAGTTTCAGCTCAGTCAGCATAGATATTGAGAGTTTCTGTGAGAAGTATATGAAGTCAATAAAAAAGGAATGACAGCCACATGCTGGAAAGTCTAGATTCTTCAAGAATCTATAAAAAACATGTATCAAATTTTGAATTATGAGAATTAAATGAGAACTACACCCATTTGATAGCAAATAAAACCCCAGGTTTTATGACATACCTATGCTGGGAAACTTTATCCAGTCAGTCTTCAGCGCAGCACAACAATACTACCTTGTGTGACTTTTTGCCTCTTGGTAGCTGGGAGGGGAAATAAGAGAGCTTGCTGCTTCTATTTATTTCCATTTTCAGTGAAAACACCTTTTTTTTTTTTTTTTTTTTTTAAATAAAAGTTTTTCTCAGGCTAGCTGCCTACATCCACTATGGATCAAGACAAGAATATATTGCTTAAATAAAATGTGTAACTGAAAAAAGTCCAGGAAGAAAATTTTGGAGAGAGAACAGAGTCTTATGGTTCACAGTTTCAAATAGATATATGAAATACAGATGCGTAAATGTATTAATAAGTGCAGTAAATGATACTTTTGTAGAAGGAATATTAAAAACCCAATACAACCTAGTAATAAAGTATAAGAATTAAAAATGGAGATTACATAATAAGCCTAAACAAAATTAATTTCAGAAACTAAGTATTTTTATTTAAAATGCATTAGGAATGTTCTCCCTTTCTACTTCACAATTTCGATAGCTGTTAAGATTTAATGTTTATCTCATTCGATATCAGGGCTGTTCTTGAAGAGGTATTCTGCCTATAAACAGAAGAGTTTCAAAGTTACGCTTATTTTCAAGTCTCCAATTTTAATATCTACACAAAATAACAAAAATACAGTGGATAACATTGCTTTAAACAAAATCACAGAAAGTATTAAATGGCTCTAAAATGTAATTTCTGGCAGATATGTCAGAGAAATCTCTTCCCCACAAATACCATCCAAAATACCATCCACCTCATTCTCCCTCTTGGTAGCAGTCACCCCATCTCTATCATGGGCAAGACAAGTAAGTGAGCTATTTGTGACAGTATTTGTCACTCCATGGAAAATCCTAGGGAGTACCCTAGAGCCTGATTTCTGGACCCAGAAGAGTAGATAATACAGATCTTTAAAAGTTACACAGTTAGTAGGGAAGATCTCGTGCTCTTACAGCTAAAGGTAGTTGTCACTCATCAGTAAGCAAAAAAGTTGAAATAATGAAACATTCCTTTGTGCCTAAAGTGGCACGCAACACTGATGCTTCATTTTAAGCTTTTGCTTGGTTAATAAAATGTTTCTTTTCATTAAAACAGTGATAGCTTGTTAATAGCTTTCTTAGAATGTGCGGGAAGAACAGCAGTACAGCAATAACTTTACGGCATCAGAATTCTTGTCTGAATGCAATGCTAACCCTGCTTTCAGCCGAAAGTTGAACTAGATAACTTCTTGAGGTCCTTTGCAACTGGAATTATTCTATGAATGTCTTATAGGATTTACTCATTAATTTATCTGTGTATTGTGAAGGGAATTACTGAAGAGCTTTCATTCATCATTACAGTAATATGTTCTGTTGTGCCTAGAGGGGTGTAAGCAGGAGAGTGATGTCCCCCTTTCTGCAGGCCTCTATGTCACAGCAGAATTGGCAGGGTACCTAAGACTTGCAGAGTGCACACACCAAAGAGAAACAGATTCTGGTAGTTGCTGGGTTTTTAGTTTTCACAATAATTACTGCTTGCCAGAATTGCAGATACTGTCCGTTAATTAATTGTTATCATGACAGTGGGGAAAAAGAATTTAAGTCCTTATGTTAACAGAGGTTCTTTGGGTCTACATGAATATTTTCATTAAGCCTTTTCAAACATATTTAAGAAAAAAAATGTAATCTCCTTACCAGAAAATCGACTGGATCATCTGGCCTGATCCTACAGCATTCATTTATCCCTTGCATAAGTGTTGGCATGACGTTCTTCATTAAATAGTTTCGTAGTGGAACGGACTGGGCCTCCAATAACTCTTGTTCTTGTCTTTTCACTTCCTCCAGATGTTTATTCTACAAATAATGAACAAAATCATAAAGAATAAGGTTTATAACATCTACTAAATAGCACTTGACTAAATAATAATGGTGGCCTAGAGAAAAAAATAGTGTTAGAAGCTGTGGACTGAACTTTAAAACTCACAGCTTGGCAGGAAAAACTATGAACTGCTTATTAAATTTAGAGCATGTGGCACACTGAGGACAAAGAATTGAACATGATGAAAACTGAAATAATCTCCTCAGTAAAATTATTTTATTTTTCTCTCTTTAACACCTAAAAGGAGGTTTATTCTGAAGTCTACCAGAGGTCCTGTTTCCATAAGATATTTGGCAAAATGGTTGGAATGCACTGTATCACTTCAAAAATTAGTACTGCTGCACGTGCAGACGGTTTCTTGAGGGTTCTTTGAACTGGAGGGGAAGGAGAATATTTTTACTCAGAAGAGAGCCCTGACTCTCTAAATAACTGTAGATTGTGTTGGGTTTTTTTGTTTGTTTGTTTTGGGTTTGATTTCTTTGCTTTGTTTTGTTTTTATTTCATTTATGTCAGTTTTTGAGGGGGATGAGAGTTAAATAAACTAAAACCATAGTGAATTACATCTGTTTACACCAGTTAAATTTATTCTTGAATTCAGGTTAAATCAAATACAATGATTACACTCAAAAAGTAGGAGGGGTGGGGAAATAAAACTGCAGCAAGTTTTTCTTTCTTCCATTTAATAGCACTTAATAGCATGCATACTTGCAGTAGTTTTAGCCAGAAGATTACTCAAAAACATTTTTACTGTCCTGTCTTCTCTCATTTTATTCATCAGTAGCCTGAGTCATATATAGATATAGCAAGCAGATGATACTCTGAAGACTGCTTTTTTATACTCAAGGCATAACGCAAAAGCAATGTTCAGATAAAACCGATATACCAATGCCTGGAAAAGATATTTACCTTATTCACTCAATCCAGGAGTGCTATTGAATAAATCCTGTAAGTGGTCTTTGGTCACTACGGAGAGACAGCAGCTAATCTACAGTCTCAAGGGCAAATGAATAGTTGCTTAGATTTCCTGAGCATTGCCTATTTAAAAGGATAAACTTAAGCACACACTTTATTTAAACACTTACTTTAGCTTTGAATAATGCACAGTTTGCTCTCTTGAAAGTTAGATGGCTTTCAACTGAATATAGCTAAAAATGTGCTAACTACCCTTACTAATCTTTTAGACAAGTTTACAGAGAGTACAAAATGCTATTTGATGTTGAAGGAAGCTGTAAATAAGCATAGAGATAACAAAGAAAACTTGTTTACAAGCCAACATCAGAGCAATGTAAATGCTTCTTTAAAAGTGAGTAATTTCAAGGTATTATATCCCCATAGATGTGTATGAGCATTCAAATGTAAGAAAAGGATTTCTGTGTGGAATGATCAGTTTGTTTTTAAATAGCTCTGGAAGAAGACAATAGAAGAACTGCCTTCTGGTGGAACAACCTGACTTCGGGTGTGAACAAGAACATTCTTATAGTATGCATTTCAGGTTATTTACCTAAAATGTCCTTAGGTGTGGCAAAGTAAATAAGGAAAAATTATCATGTGCAAATCCTGTGAGGTCAGGTAGCCTAAATACCAAGTACTTATTAAAGTATTAGCAAACAAAAAGCATCCTTCAGACTGTATCAGGTAGTCCTCACTGAACTGAGGACCTAGCCTCAAAGGTGTTTCTCTTGCAGGCTCAGGAAGCTTTCTGTAATGCAGACTGGAATATTGATCAGTGTTGAGTTAAAAAACTTGTTTGAAAGGCATGATAATTAAGACTTGGTCAGCTGCTTAGAAATAAAGTGAGCAAAATGCAAAAGTCCTGGAAGACTGGTTATGGAAAAACACCATTGATTATAGTAGATATTTATAAATGGTAAAATAAAAGAGCTACGGCACAGCAACAACAAGAAGAGTATCATAAAAGTATTTTAAAGACATGCTGATACCAACATGTAAAAAAAATGCTATGTCTGTAATCAAAAAGAGAATATGTTCTTTAGCTTGGGCCTCAAAATGCACTGTGAAGATAGTCTAAGCCAGCTCTAAAGTATGATATAAGTAACTAGAGAATTTATGCCACACTTTCGAAGTGTATTTACATAACAGATTGCTGAAAGCCATCTAAAACACATAAATAACAGTGTTTTCCCAAAAATATGTATTAACCTACCCACTCTTCCCAATTTGCCATCCTTTCAGCCCTTTCCTCAGCTTCTTTACGCTCTCGTTCAGCTTTTTCTTGAGCTTCTTTGACAAGGCGTTCCTCAGCTGCTTTGCGTTCCAAATTCTCCTTTTCTTCATCTGTTAAACCATAATTCCGAGGTTCCCCAATTTCTTTGATGATCTCTTTTACAATAAATCTGTTATCAGGATCTTCAAATTTGGCTACATCTTTTAAACAATACAAGACAGAACTTTTCAAGGCTTTTATCAATTATCAATGTACATCAGTAAATAACTGCAAGACCTAAAAATATATGGTGTTCACGTTGTTTGAATTTTCAAGTATAAGATGTTGTTTTCAGTTGCTTATAAATGTCAATTTTTTGCTACACAGAATGAAGTTTTCTACACCTGATTTTCTTTACTACTTTCAGCTAAAATAGTTTGTCTTTTTAAGATGATGTAAGGGAGAAATGTATTAAAATAATTTTTACAACTATTCTGTTTATCAGTTGCAGCTTGCCTAAGTTTTGAAACTTGAAAATGAGGTCATTCAACTATCAGAGATGTTCCTGTCACCAATCTTATGTCAACTTACCCGGATATATAAAATCATCAGCTTTTGACCCTGTCTCCCCCGCAGGTTACACAATAGGTTGTTAGGATTTGGCAACAAACTCCAAAGTTTTCACTCATACAGATTTACAAATACACAGACCTATCTCTAGTTGAACTCTTACTGTGTTGTATCTACAAAACAAATCTGTAGCTTCATGTAGGAGCATAGAGACTGAGCAAGACCACCTCTTTCATTTCATTCCTTCTCCCTTTTAATTGCTGGAGGCTACTTGTGTATTAAACTTGCAAAAAAAGAAGGAAAAGAAAAAACACAGAAAAATGGGGACTGTCTCCAGGGCTTTCTGGGCTCTGTATGCATTCAGTGTGGGGAGGCATCTGGCAGAAAGGGTATAGAAATGTACATGGAAAAGAGGAAAAGTGGGCATTTCGGGTATTCAGAGAATACAGAGATAAAGGGCTTGTTCAGTGGTAAGGGATTGGAGACGTAAAGGCGCAGAAATGGGTAAGGAGAGCAAGCAGAGGAAGGGGAAAAAAAAGAACAACTAGAATACAGAATTTAGATGAGAATCCAGTAGTCCCTACTCCACAGTCCTCTGCTTTATGAAGTTATTTTGAAAGCCATTGGCAAAGCATGCTTCCCATTTCTTTCTAATCACAAATTCAGACAGAAGATAGCTGTCCAATACTAACACCATTATTCCAAGAGTTTAAGTGTTTGTGATTTGGACCTGAAGTCCAAACTCTGCTAATGAATTGAGGAGAAAGCTAACATAAATCTATGTGATAAAATTTCTTTTACAGCTTCTTCTTTCAAAAACTCAGGAATTACATTCCTGAAGTATTCCAAATTGAAAAAATAATACATTTTCTATCTCAAGTAATCCATCGTTTCAGCAATTTTAGCTGCACCTGGATATACAAATTACAGTGCAAACCACTTTTCTAGTCATTTGAAGTATTGCTAAAAACTCTCTTAGCATTGAATTTGAGGTCTCAAAGACTGTATATTTTTTCTTAGATGGCCAAGCAAGATTACAATGCAAATATTACAGCAGTCATAATTAACGACATTTATCCTCAAAAATAAATACCTTTTAAATAAAAAATGAGGTTAGCACTGACGCTAATTGAGAGGAAAGATCACCAGAAAAGGAGTTCATAAATTAAGATCTTCAAAGGAAATTGCTGTTATAACTTTAACATGCCTTTTTGTAGATGATCTAACATGCCCGTGTCACCATCCCCAATTTGCAGATGAGAAAAACAAGACACAAGATAACTGACTTGCATACTTGATGCAGTGAGTCACTGTAGCAAAGTAGGGTTTCCAGAATCTTGAAGCCCACTCCTTTGTACTAATCATATTTCAGACCCAGAAAAAATAATAATCACAAAAGCAATTCATAAAGCCATATGTTATGATTTTCTAAAATTAAGTTGGAAGAAAGATTTGATTAATTTGAGTCAATATTTAACAAATCAAGCACAATTTTTTAACCATTCCCACTAAATTCCTTCAGAATATGACTGAGAAAGCAGTTGGCGCTCTGCTTAAATCTGATGCTACTTAATTCTACGGATCTGATAAACCAACTGGAACATCAGCTGGAATGGAGGGGTATTTGCAGAGCTGAAGGTTCCTCACTTAATCTGTCCTTACCATTTTACAACAGAAAGCTATATGCTTGCATACTTTGGTGGGTAACAATCATGATGTGAATATAGGTAAAGAGGCAGTTCCTGAGACAATGCTCCTTTGAAGATGAGAATCAACACTATAAACTGAATGTGAAAATCATTTGGAAGTCACTGAATGTCACAGTTGTGATACTTCAATAATTAAAATTAGTAGGCCAGTGAGTTTCCTTATTTGGAATGGACTAGAGTTTAAGCGTAATCTTTGGGCATAATTCTTAGCAGAAAACACTGCAATATTCTACCATAGAGTATACACTTTACAGTCCCCACCAAAACAAAACATTGGACAGTGCTACTAGTTGCATATCCAGAAGTATATAAGATAAGAATATGACCAACTGATGGCATCAGATCTTAATATTTACTATTTCTTACATTTACTTTCTGTAGCAGAATTACCCCAATTCTAAAATGATTATACTAACACACTATTTTTTTCCACTGCTGCACTTCCTAACAACACATGTATGGTATTATTCTCAAGATAATCTCCATGACTGACATTAAATAAAAAAAAATTAGGAAGTCAATTATGACTGAGGCTGTTCAACAATTAACTTCTCATAACTCATCTCAAATGAACATTCCAAATATCAGCAGTTTGATTTTAGTTGCAGTGTTTTCCCCTTGTTCTTTCTTTTCTCTCCCCTCCACCTCCCCCACAAAAAAAAAAAACATTTTTCTTGAGAATGCTGTCACCCTGATCTCACTGTTTTTGAATAATCAGATTATAGTAATCTTCTCAAGATTTACCAATGACCACAATTTTCTAGATAGTGTGTAGGGAAGACAAATTTTCTCACATACAGGTATAGTGCAAAACAGATTCAGTCCTAGCCTTCCACCTTTAATTTCTAATCATTTTCTTTCATGCTTCGTCATTTAGAGATTACCCATATATTGTCATGGCATCTCAGGATGAAAATATACTATTACACCAATCTGGAAGGATGCTAGTGCAGAGGTCTGTAACCTAAGTCAGATGTAGGCTTCATCATTTAGCCTACAAATAAACCCTCTAGTTTTTAAAACAGGTTAACTGTCCAAGAACAATTCAGAATCCTTATGAGTATACAGATATTTTTGCAGGTATACAATTAAATGCTTGTTGTATCTGTATTCTGCAATGTTAACTACAAATATTATTTATTTATGTACACTTACTGTATGATCTTCTCAAGTGTTAAATTTGTAACAACAAAAATTTTTTATTCATATTTTATCTACTAATTTTATTATTTCATACCCATAAACTGAGGATGTATTTCAAGTTCGTCAAAATAGTTGAGAACAGTCTTATCGTCTGTGTTTAACTCTCTGAAGAGATTCAGAGATTGCAGGAACCGGTCCTGGGTATAATGAGTTCCAGCAACAATTTTCTCTGGCAGATTAATTATTCTGTTTATAAGGAATTCATCAGATGCAGTCAAAGAAATAACAAATTCTGTGAAGAAGAACACATTATCAGCACCCATATATTATTGTTTTCCTCTTTCTTACCTATTTTGTGTTAATAATAAATTTTAAACCACAATTGAACATAAATAGATGTGAAATGTATATATCTTTATAGAGAATGTAATTATCAAATGCTTATATTCAACTTCTCCAGTTAGAGCAATCCAACAATATTGAGACATGTCTGTAAAGAAGCTTCGTATTCCAATTTCACCAAATTCTTTCTTAGCACTATCAACAAGACTATTCTTGCAATAAGCAGCACAAAAATCTTAAGAGCAGCAATGCAGTGTAGTCCAAATTTTGTGAGAAAGCTACTATACAACCAGTACATGTACTAAGTATAGGAAGAAAAAAAATTCTTAGGAATGGTGCAGCCAAAGCAGCATGCAACACTGGAAAATTTAACAACTCACTTGTCTGTCAAGTCATCAAAAGTCATCACCCTGTATTGTGATGTTTAATCTCAGAAATAAAGGTGTGTCTGCTGAATTAAAGTAAATTTTAAAAAAAAGTCAAATAGTACATTAAAGATACTATGCTACCACATGCCATAAAATTTAGTGTCAATGTTATTTTAGTACTACTGGTAGACAAAAACACCAGAAATCTTTCAAGAATCCATAAAATCCTGTCTTCTTTCTTCACTTCAGAAGTCTCATATTTGTAGTTTCATTAGGCTGAATCTTGCTGTATTTTATTAACAATCAATTTGTGTTTATTAAATATGACTTCATATAATTTATCACAATATATTCTGATGTTTCTATTAATATCATTACTCAATACTACTGAAACCTGTTAATTTAACAAAGCCAGGAAGTAATTTTACTGACATCAGAGAGAAATTTGCAGAATCAAGCACAGACACAGCTCCCCTCCCAGCTCCCCCCCAAAAAAACCCCTCAAAAATCCCCAAAACAAGCCCAAGAAAACCTCCCCAAACCAACAAAAATCCTTTCTGGACCATTCGGTTTTCTAAAACAAGTTTTCTCCAAGGTTGAGAAGGTATCTTCTTAAAACAGATCCCATGCCTGAGGTCCTTGTTACAGGGGAGAAAGTGGTACTTCTCCAGCCCATCATAATAATTTATTCACATTTCCTCTTTTGAAGTGGAGGCTAAAAGTGGTTTTGTTTATGAATAACAGAAGTTATTTACTTCAGAAATCAGCAATTCATAAGTGGTTACAAACTTGGTAGAAGTCTCCTTTTTAAATCAAACCTTTGTCCCCTTCATGTTAGTGCAAGGACTAAGGAATTTTTCAGAAAGTTCTGAATTTTCTTCACTTCCACTGAAGCCAGTAAATTATCATTTACTGAAACACTAAGCATTTGAGATATCCAACCTTTATACTACCTAACCGGACACATCTTGTAATGCAAAATATGCCAAATGTATTGTTTGAATGTAATCAAAACTTCAAAAAAAATCAAGAATAGAGAAAACACCAGGATGAAGCCATTTCCGCATAGATGAAAACCACTCTATTTTAATTCCCAACTTAACTGATGCATTAAATTGAATTTGGTAACATCTTTCAAGATATCACACTAAAGATAAACTTATTTTTTTTTAATATGCCAAGTTCAGGAGTTCATGTTTATCCATTAATAGCTGCTGTAATCACAACAAAGGCAGCCACTACTATTGTTATCAGCCAACAGTTGACGGCATTTTCACAAAAAGAAAAAAAAAAAGAATAAAACACCCACAAACTGAACCAAAACCTTCCTTTTGATTAGTTGTTCACTTTCAAATAAGAGGGCAGCAGCATTACATGAATTAGATATTTATTTTATGTTAAATTAAATATGAACAGATGGAGTGATATTTTAGAGTTCTCGTTGGTGGCAACAGTACTTGAAAACTCCTCTGTTTATTTAAAAAGAAATCTATCAAACTTACCAGGTGTGATTAATTTATCACATTTAGGTATTTTGCCTTTAATTTCTCCTTCCTCATCTTCATTTTCCACTAAAACAAAAGTAAGAAATGATTGACATTTTCATTTGAAGCAACAATATCATTATATTTGCTAAAAATGTGCCCCGTACAAATGCAGGTTTTTCTGTATTCAAATTATACTAATTGTTGGAAATTAATCTAACCTGGACACCAGTTTAGAGAATTCAGTAAGTAATTTGTGCTGCCAGCCACCACAGAATTCTACCTTTGGACACTAATAGTTGTTTGCCTATACGGCAGAAGTATGCACATGCATACAGAATTTTAAAATGTGTCCATACTGCTGTCCTGACCCTGGCCTCTTCTCCTGCCAAGTACATTATTCTGCCAAAACCAGAGACAGGGTCAGAACAGTGAGTAGAAATGTTTTACAGTAGTATGGTTAAAATGGTTTCTGCCACTAAGTGTCTGCTATTCTGAATAGTCAGTAAAACTGCCTGAAGAGCAACAGCTGAGCATGATAATTTACAGCCCAGCATATTAAGCTGAACAAGACTGGTTTTTGTTTTCCATCAAACCTCATGATGTAATTTACATATGGAGATGATTCTTGGTCTTAATGCATGGAGAGTGCTTGCTCACGATTTGAAATGTATGTCGCAGAGCTCCTCTGAAGTCATATCTACTGTAGCTGATCTAATATACCCACTCTAATCTGGCTCACAAAACATGTATTGGTGCACTGGCTGGATCCCCTCATTAAGCAGCCCTTAAATATTACGAAGAAGTTATGTCTTAGAGCTTGCTTGAGTGGAGTAGACCAACACAGAACAAGAAAGCATCCTCCATATTTGTGCATTTACTTAGTACTTTGCCAGCAAAGATAGTCTGAAAACTATCTTGCGCTTAAATTAAATAGGGTGCATTACAATCCTTCTTACATTTTAAGCATCATGTGAGAACAACTCTGTTTTGTGTCCTGCACTGTAGTCATTACAGTGCTGACGCACTTCAACTACTATGGCATTGAGAACAATAATGATAATGACAATATTAGCAGCAAGAAAAACAAAAGCAGCAGTACTTACAATTAAAAAGATCTTTTGCCTGGTCATAGGTCTTTGGGAACCCATCTAAAACATATCCCTGATTCCTACAAGGCATAGATTTGAGCTTATCCTTCACAAATTTAACAACATACAGATCATCTAGATGACCTAAGACACAAAGAAGGTTAATAGGTACCTAGTTTATGGAAAAGAGATATCTGAAATTATTTTACTAACATTTTAATTCATTTGTCAGAGAAACTTCTATTTAGACCCTAAAAAAATTACGTATTTTGAGTTACTATTTGTATATTACATGTTGTCAGCGATCTATGGAATATAAACATGTAGCTATAAAATAAAATTGCATTTGTGTTTACAAGGATGTAAATATTAGAACTTTAAAGATACTAAACATGTAGTTAGGTTTTTTTTAGAATAATGCAATCAGATTTTAATAGAAGCAGCAAAGAAATATTTATAGAAAAAAACATGTGACAAAACAATCATTTTCTATTTACAAATAACAGTAAGACTTAAAGATAGTCTTGCAAAACAAACGTGAGATAGGTTTTACAAGTTTCATTTTCAGGTTAATAGATTGAGATATGAAGTGGTTTATTAACTTGGCCTACATTGTTGAGCAAATATGTGGGAATAAAAAGTTTGGTTTGACCTGATTTTTTGTCCTTTTGCAACCATTGACTCCAGTTTCCTACTTTATTTTGCTTCGGCTTTTAAAAGTCTTAAATATTTATAAACCATTGTAATCATAAAAATATGTTACTACTTTAAAAGGCATTATTATTTTAAACAGCAAAACAAGGCATGCAGAAGAGATGCTGCCATAGATCTCATTACTGAAGCTTTTGGGTGTGTTACAAGTTCATTGCTTGTAACAAGATATGCAAGATCCAAATCAGGTAAACCTTTAGTGATAGAATGCATTTTTAAGGGGGATCACTTTATACTGCACTGAAAATGTTAGGCACTAAGTCAAAAACTACATGACTTTATTCATATGTAGATGATAATTAGTACTTTTCAGTAATGGCAATTTTTACGGACCTTTTTCAATCTGCAGACTTTAAAATTCTTTACAGGCTTCAGTAAATATTATTTACTTTTTAGAAATGGCCAAAATGAGGTATAAGGTTCTTAAAAAAACCACAATCTGATATGACAGTGCACTAATTCTTTTTCTTACTAGAATTCTTCTTTGAAAATTTGATAAAGATATGCTTCACTAACTTTTTACTTTATATTATATACTTCTACAAATAAAAAAGCATGACAGTATTTAAAAAATATATCACTTTTGATATACAAGGTATATAATGTATAATGTAAAACATTGTATTTGATTTTTAAATAAGGTACATACAAATGGACAGGGCATGATTCTTACTTTTAATAGGATGTAAAAGTTCTGAAGCACCAATTTACTTCCTGATTTTCCATTTGCATAGGGTTGCACTAGTTACCTAAATCCCATCTTAGTACTTTGTATTTCCTACCTGCATTCTGCTCCATGTTTTCTTTTATTCTAGTTAATAATTCGTGTGCTGCTTCTACATTTTTACCCTCCTCCTCTTCATCGTCTTTTCCCTCTTCTCCCACGCTGTCAGAGTCCAGTTCTTTAGAAGCCACAATTTTCTCCTGAAGACAAGATCAGAAATATAAGTAGGCTCAGAAATTCCATAGACAAATTTCTTTTATACACAGATGTAATAAAAGGAAAAAAAAAATTAAACAATTCATTTCACGTATGCTCCTGGACAGTGAGATACTGAGCAACCTTCAGTCTCTATTCAGTGAATCCCCCAGAGGTGATCAGTATGTCAAAAGAGATTTCCATTCTAAAATAATGGAATTATAACTAATTTTTAAATGATGCCAAGCATTTTAAAATCACAGAAATTAAAATAATAGCAATATTAGAAAACAACAACACACCAGATCTGCTGTTGTTTCAGAAATCACATCATTTATCTTAATGTGATGTAGCTTGTAGTGTTTGCAGAGCTCTTCAGCAATGGTAGATTTGCCAACCCCAGGAGGACCATGAATGCAAATTTTGAGAGGCTGGAAAAAAACAATAAAGATATAACATCATTCAAACAATATGAATGTTTTTATGTAAAAGGAACAATCTTTCTACTATAACTAATAGGAAATAACAATTATTATAATTAAAACTGAAAATATATTTTAGTTTTATTCATTTATTTATTTCTCGCTGAGTATCTCCTATATCATCCACAGGCTTTGAGTAACACAGTTACTTAATTTAAATGTACAACTTTACCATTGGAGATAAAGCACGCTTCTATTTAGTAGACTCACAGACCAACTTACAGTGGCACTATTAGCGTTTGAATGATCAAAAGAGACGAAATACAACCCCATAGATAGGATGCAGTGAATTTTGGAATGAGGTGGCAGATATTCTACCACACACATGCAATAGCTCTGTTTCCCAACTGAGGTAGAGTTGGTGTCATCACAATGGTTACTTTGACCTCAAAAATTTCAGATCCATCACAATCTTAAGATATTATCAATTTCTCGTTTCAGCCTACTTAGCCCGTGGATGAGTAAGTGTAATTAAGATTCTGGTATACACTTATTAAATATATTATGCAACAAACTCAAAATCATACATCATTAACTGCCTATCTTAATTCAGTAAATCTGACAGTGCAAACTCTGCAAATTTAATAGAGTAGTGACAGGGACAGAGGTCTAGCTAGCCTTCCCTCTCCTTGCCACTTGGTATGTCTATATTTTGTACTGAATTTTTTGAATTACATGCATGCGTACTCAGACACAGTAGTTTAACCCAAACACAGATCTGATAATCCTTTTAGAGGTACACAGTGACTTTTAATGAACAACTTTGAACAACAGTAGTTGTATTTTGGTTTACACCTCCTGAACTCTTGTTCAAAGTTTGAACAAAATTTAGACATGCTGAACAGCTTTATCATACCAATCAATACTTGAATGTATGCAAGCATTTTTCTGCACCTTTCAACAACCTTCCCTATACATTTGAATACAGAAGATCTAAATAYTAAGCTAACAACCCCAACTCTCTCAGCCTTTCTTCATAGGAGCAGCTTCTCCATCAGGAAGCTTATTTGCATTTACAGGGTTTCAGTTTTAGGCATAAAAGAAATAAAACTTAATGATTATTGTTTTAATTAATATTCCCTCTTTTTTAACTTCTTCAATTTAATTTTCAGTTTTTATGTTCACTTATTTTGCATCTATATCAGTCTTCCATGTATTTTTACTTAAAGAAATTAAAGCTTGTGTTTATATAACCATTTCTATTGGGAAAAAAAAGAAAGGCGCACTTTAAAATAGCGTACACCAAACCATTACCAGTAATCCTCGACTTTGCTTGTATTCCTTGACGATTTGTTCAATGTTCTCCACCAGTCCTGCCTGAGCAACCCACTTAATGTTGAAAGCCTCTTTCAGAAACATAGATTCCATTCGCAGGTTCACAAGCAACATATCCAAATGCATTTGCTGAGGGAGCAAAGCTACATTTATTTGCAGACTTAAGGTATGCATGTTAAAAGCACAGTTAGTTTAAACTAAAGACAAGAATGGAGGGGTGAGAATAGAAAGAATTAAAGCATAGGGAAAGAAGGTTTGTGCACAAAGCAAAACAGACATTTTAAGCTTTTTAAAATTATAAACATTTTCAATGTATATTTGTGTTTGAGTATTCTCATGAACTATTAGAACATGAAACATCAAACAATTATTCTGTACAATACAAAGGTTTCATATAATTGCAGGGAATAACCTCTTTCATAAATTTATCAGTACCATCTTAAAACTACCAGGGTTGTAATTTGTTTATTTCTCCTATGAACAGTTTATTCCACATAAATAGATGAATACAACATAATTTATGTACACTGTGTTCATCAGCCTCAGTATCCCCTCATTATTAACTTTTTTTGTTATTTTTATCATTTTGTATAGGTTTTGTTAGAGTGCTCTAGTATGCTCCACTGCTTTTCTAAATCAGGCTGTAACTCCTCAAAATAGTCTGTTCTATGATGGTTAAATTTTAGTTTGTTTATTTTCTAAATTTAAACTCACTGTATATATTTTTAGGCATGTTTTAGGGTTAAATTTTTCTGGTGAAATAAAAAAAGAAATTATATTTTTCATGATATTATACTTTTAAGTTTACATCCTTTCCTTAAGTAATAAAGGGGAAAAAAGTACTAACTGTTAACTCTTTGCTCAGGAATGCATTTTCTTTTGGAATCTTCTCAATTTTTCCTGGTCCAACATTTTTACTGATACACTATCAAGAAAAAAAATAAATACACTTATCAAATCAGATTCTTAGAAAAAATTGTACAAGATTTCTGCAGATAAAATATGTGCTTTAAATTTTATGTTACACTATACCTGAGAAATCAGTATACTGATTTGAAATAAACAGATCAAAGAACAGTATATTAACTTTAATGTTAGTGTTAAACACCTTTGTTTTGCTATATCACTTCCTCTTTAGTACTTGCAATAAGAAAAAAACGGACAACAAACCACAGAAAAGTGTTCCGAAGCTCTTAAATCTATGTACAACTTCCTACTGCTTAAGAACTATTTGGAGACCTATTTTATTTCCCAGCACTTTCACTTCAGGTTCTTGAAGTATTTAATTCTGTTAACAATCAGGAAGGGTTTTCCAATCAATGCCAACAATAACTCTCCATATTACCGTTTTCATTTTGTCATTAGACAGAAGTTGTTAGTTACTCCTACAGTCCTTTAAAATAGATTTAAAACCCCACTAGATTCCATAAAATCATAAAAATTGATATAGAGCGTCAGATCAAATCTACATATATTCCAGCATTCTATCTCCAACAATATCAATTAGTGAATGCCTAAATGAAAGTAAGAATGGGAAAAGCATATATGATAGTCCTTCCAGATACTCTTCTAATCTTCAACTATTTTCAGCTCAGAGACTTCCTAAACTAGAAATAGCTGCTGTATATTTAAGTAACTCTCAAGGTATTTCTTTCCCATGTACCTTTCCAGTCTTCCTCTGGGCTGGTACAGCTCCCTGCCAAGATAGCTCTCCATAGCTCTCACTGCAACACTCTTTCCACTGGCAACTTCCTGTCTCTACAAGAACTGTCCACTTACTCCTGCCCTCTATTTCCCATTTCTGAACAATCACATACCCATGAAAGGACCCAGCCACTTTTCTTAGGGTGCCTAGCTGCTTCTCAACAGCTTTTGGTGAAGTACTTCTTTGAAAGCCTTTGGGAAATTTAAGTAGACTATATCAGCTTGTTCACCCTTATCCACATTTGCTGGTCACATTAAAGAACTTCAGGAGGTTTTCAAAGTATTTGAAAGCACTTTTTGGAAAGTATTTCTTGGGAAAGTATTTTACAAAAGTCACATTGACTCTTCCCAAATAGATCATATGTATCTGGGTGTCCTTTAATGCATTTGATTTATAATAATGTCTAATAATGTACCTGGTTATTAGCCAACGGTATTAGGCATATTGGCCTGTAATTCCCAAAACATTTCAGGAACGTCTCTTTTTACATTGGCATCACATTTATCATCATCCAGCCTTCAAGTGCCAGGACCATACTAAACAGCAGGTTGTATGCATGAATTAGCAATTCAGAGTTATTTCATCCTTGAGCTATTTCAGACCTCTTCATTGAATGCCATAAGACTGGTGGTTTCTTAGTGTTCATTTTGTCAGTTCATTCTATAATCTTTTCTACAGTTCCTTTAGTTTTATACAAATCCTCTAACAAGTTATCCACAAAGACATCCTGAAGCATTAAGATGCTTCCAAATTCTTACCCATGCCCACTAATGCAAAGCATCTCTGCTATGGCCTTGTCTTGTCTAAGTGCTCCTTTTATACCATAATTATCAATTTGCCTTATAGATTTTCTGGCAGGCTTTTTGTTCTTTAAGTGTTTGAAAAAAGGGTATTAATTTTGAGACTTTCCTGATAGTTGATCTTCAAGTGTTTTTTCACTTATCCTGCCAGATTTCATGATCTTTTCTATTCTGTTTTCTTCATCTGGACATAACCATAACTTTTTGAAGCTGACATCTTGTTTTCTTCAACCTACAGTTTAACCATGCTAATTTTCATTTTCTCTTTCCCAAACTTTTTTTAATAAGTAGCATGCAATGCCCTTATATGGCTAATAATGTAAGTTTCAATAGCCTCTACCCTTCTCCTCTAAGGACTTAATACTTCTAATGTCTTTTGTGTTCATTTTTATATAATGCTCTTTCCTATGGTTGACCATAGCTGCAAAAGTTATTTTGACCTTTGCTTCTTCCATAGGGATGTTGACTAATTGCATTATGGTCACTTATACAGAATGGCTCTTCAACTACTAACTTTTCAGTGAGACCCTGTATATTTACCTGAACCAAAAAAAGGTTGCATCTTCTTGTGAGCTCCCTAAACACACTGTTCCACGAAACACTCTTTAATACAGCCAAAAATATTGGGCTGTTATGTTTGGTCCTTATGTAACATTTGGTCAATCTACATGAGCAAGTCTCCTATTACATTGTATTAGTTGACTCTCCTATTACATTGTATTAGTTGACTCTCACTATCAGTGTATAGTTCAACTGTGTCATCAAGACTATATCTAGACTTAGTTTCAAAATGATTGGAAAAACAAGATATCTTCCTACAAAATGAACCTAAAAACATCTTAAAGACTTTGAGTGTCTAATTACAGTATTGTGAATCCCATAACAATTCACCAGAACTTTCTTAGGTAAAATTTCTACTTAAGTTAATGATAATACTGCAAAAGCTAGTTCTGCAAAATCAGTAATGTATTTTGGTCAAAGGACAGAAGTTCTGAAGGATTTCAAAATAATTTTCTATGTCATTTACTACACAAGATAATTCAGGAAGACCTAGGAACTTGCTCTTCAGTAAAATGTATAGCTTTTAAAACCTTAAAGATACCTGAAAAAAAAAAAAAAAAAAGAATCCAGTCTCTTACCTTTATTAATTCTTGAAGAGTGTGCATAGATACATCTACTGCAAGTATATAGTGAGACCTTGGCCTGTGGTCTGCTATATTTTGTAACACTCTGAAACATAGCGAGTACAGTCAGGGCTAGTAGGTAGAGAAGCATACTGGGCTTTCATTGTTAAATGCATTTCAGAAACAATACAAAGAGTTTGTAAAATCTTGCAGAACTTTTCAGAGCATGACATTTTCAGGTATATTTTCCTTAATAAAGAAGCACAGCTAGATACTTGATTTGGAATGAAGTTCAAAGGATAAAAAGCAACATCTGTAGAAGATATTAACTTAGCCTGCTGTAGAGTCCATGATCCATTTCCAGTTCTGTGCCAGTTAACTGGTATCACACTCTAGATTGAGTATTGCTAGTAATTTCTTAAAAGCATAGCACCAGTGCAACAGTCAGATAAGGTTTCCAGAAGGCATATCTAGTACTAAAGAAATGGAAGTCTCTGTTTGACTCAGTAAGAAGGGCCAAAGAGTGTTCTTAAACCCACCCACCGCAATTTAAAAGCCTCAGTACTCTCTAGTAGCTTTGGATTTGTTATCTAGCTAGGTATCAGTTATTGTCCAGGGGAAAATTTTTTTACTTACGCTGCTAAATCAAGAACATGAATAGTTGGAATAAAGTTGTTTCCATCTCCAAAAACAGGTATTGCAGGAGTCTCACTAAGCCAACCTATCTGAAAACACAAATGGAGAAGGAAGTGAGGAGAAAAAGGTTACTTTTAACTAGAGCTAAAAAAGGAGCATTTGTTTACTAGGCAAATCTATATATTCAGGATTTAAAGTTCAGTTTCTTGAATGATTAATGGAACTGCAGTAAAGGAAACAATTCTTGAGAAATACTGACTGGCAGCCTACAAAAACCATGAAACTTTTTTTTAAAGAATATTCTTTGTTCTTGACAAATGTTATTTTGTATCCCAAATAAAAGAAATGCTTGGAAAAAAAGAGAATATAATGTTGAAAAGAAAGACATTTTTCCTGATTCCATCGATATGACAGACATGCAAAGTACATATGGATATACTGTTCAAAAACTATGGAAAAAACTAAAAAACTTATAGAGCCAAAAAAGTGGAAAACACTTCCACTGTAGCTGGAACATTTCAAAGGGATCAAATAATCACTTTTGTTCACAAAAGCATTAAGCTTATGATACCAAAGCTACCAAAAATGCATTCAATTCCAGTGTGGTTTGCCCCTCAAAATTAAATGAACCTTCAAAAATAGTTGGATGTGTACCTTAAAAAAGTAGTGCAAGACTCCTTCCCCAGCTCCATATTGATGTCCTGAGGCAACAACATAAGTTGCAAATTTATGTTTGTTCTGTGAAGTAAAATCAACGAGAAAGTTTTTATAAAAATATGGTACTGCAAATGGGATACTGGCTTACCCTGAAACTTGAGTACTTGTGTACTAAATATACAAAGTGTGTAAATTATATCACTTAAAATTTGTAGCTAGATCAATTGTTGCATATCCTGTAGTTTCATAAGTCATATTGCTAATATTTCCTTCAAAAAAAGCATTGCTCAATCAGAATTGACCTGTCTACATTTGAACTGAAATTCTAAAAAATTTTTAAGAGTTAAAAAATTGGAAGTAAGTTATGTAAATCAATGAAGTGAACAGGATAACTCATGTTTCATCTTTCTATTTCCAAGAAAAATAGCTCTGAAATTCATTGAAGCTATTTTTTAATTGCATTATATTTGCATTTGACTGCCTAAAGAAGTGGGAAATGCTGGCTCAATGATTATACAATTGCTTTACTTTCATTTTGATATACAACTAAAAAAAAAAAAAAATCCGTGAACTATCTAAATGTTTTCCTAACCACACATCATGATCAACCCACGTATTTTTTGCTGACCATTATTGCATAATGTCATAAATTTGCCTGTCCTGGCTGCCTGTTTATATAAAAAGTTACTGCTTGGATCAGTGTTGAGGATGGTTATACAGAGAAAAAAAAAAGATTTTTAAATCATCTTAAGGAGAAAAAATTTCAAGAAAATCTTTTAAATTAGGACCAGTCATTTTAAAATTTTTAAGGTGAAACAAAATTGTTAAATAATTCTCATGTTGTAAAGATCCTAGACATTATATATCTACATAACACTATGTAAAAGAACCTGCATTTACCAGCAGAGGGAATAAATGCCCAGATTTGGGATCTACTTTTTTTGTGAAAAACTGTGTCTCTTGTTATCATCTTTATAATATTTCAGAACCATAAAACTAAGAACACTGTTAGCCCATCTTTGATTATATAAGCAAAGCATCATATAAAGGGATGACAAGTTTTAACATCAGTGTATTGGATCTGTGTATGTGTTTTTATCTATCTACTTACAAATAAAACTTTAATAAAAACTACCTCAGCTCAGTTGAATGCAACAGCTTGTTAGTAATCATGAGAAACATTAAAATTTTAGACATTACAGATAGCGTAAGAGCTCCCACACTTAGTTTGCTTGGGTAGTACTATGATAGAAACTGTTGGTACCCTAAGAGCAGCAGCTCCCAGGATTGCTTTGGACAGACTACAAACAAGCCCCAGGAGAAGACATACTGTAATTTCTGTCTCCCAGCAGGAAAAACCTGCCTCTTGCGAAAGCACAGGAGGTGCTATTTCTCATCTCCCTTAAGAAGAACACATAGGATTTTCTTCCATTTACCTTGCAGTAGCTTCTGCAGTAACCACTTGTGGAGACAAACCACAGTTTGGCACCGAGTGCTATACTTCACTGAAATACAAACCTCTGAAACAGGTTCAATCCTCTAAAAATATCTATTTAGTGTCACAAGTCACACATATGAGAAGGTACTACTTGAGATGACTTGGATATACTTAATTTAAAAAATAAGACAATTATTAGGCAAGCTCCAGTTACACACAGCCTGTTTAGTCAGGGATAAAGACCTTCATGTTCCTGTGTAATATTCATTAAAGCCACTAGATGTCACATTCTAGCTATTAGAATCAGTTTTAGGCTTTGGTCATTCTACGTTTGTTTGTTTTATTCTAATAAAATGCTTGAAGTGGGAAACAAGTCTAAATTAATGGATTCAGGAACCGTGATGCCACGGAGAACAGAGCTGGGAGATGAAGAGCTCCTCTGTCTGTGGTAGGCAGGTGTTTCTCCAAGGATTCTGAATTTGGCAGGACCCCAGAGTCAGTGACTTCTCTCTGACAAAAGCTACACAGCCTGAATGCCCTGCCACAAAGGTAAAGGTAAAAAATTGCTAGTTTTTTAGACTAGCAAAAATTAGGCTAAGTTTTTAAAAGCAAAGACTTCTAGCTCACAGCTCTTGCTGAATTTTAAGCAAAATACAGGTGGGAGATACACTAACTCAGAGGTGTGAAATCTTGCTTTAAGCAACAACAGCCATTAAATTGCACTCTGAACAGATATGAAGGTTAAGAAACCCTTCTGTTCTTAGGTGCAAGATCTTCTATACATGACTGACACGGCTGCTGAATCCTAGTATCTCCTGATGAGCTCTTTGCTGGTGAGTGGTAACACTGTCATTTCTTTCACAGATGGCACATTCTCCAGATGCCACTGAATTTAGAAATGAGTAAGAACTGTAATCCAGAAGTCTCCAGCCATCACAGGAAGCTAATGTTGTTCTGCTGCGAAGAACAGATGCTTTGGAGACTTCCTATTCCAAAGTGCTGATGGAAACTAAACAGGGGCAATGATACCCATTGAAGCTGCCCCTGGAGTTCTGGAGGAAAAGGGCTCCTTTTGAAACGCCTATAAGTGGTATATATTGAAAATATTCAAGTTGCTTTATCATGTACTGCTACATATTGTTGTACTGTCTTCTCAACAGACATTCAGCCTGGCAAACATTTAGAAGCTAATTATATGAATACCTTTGTTACGTAGTGACTCAGTGCTTTGGACTAGTCAGAAAAATTGAGTCAATAGTTCATCTGGGTGTTACTGGTGGAAGAAGTCATTGCGAGGTTTGATGGACACTGTTTACAATCTTCATGTTTCTAACATCACAAGTATGAAAGTTATTCCATAGTCTTATAGAATAATTCCAGGTTAGCACAGTAAAAGTAAGAACAATTTACCACTGATTTTTCAAGCTGTAAACCAAATTTTACTGGCATTCTGTAGTATTAAACCTATGTTAGAATAGAATATAATTTCTAGCACTATTTTCTCAGCAGGGCATAAGATGACAAGTGTATACTCAAATCAGAGTAAAGGGTTTTTCCCCCTCTATAATTAGCCTGATAAATTTCTGCAATGGACACTTGATTATATTCATTATGGGAGACTGCTAACACACAAAGAGAATGACCAAATGACACCTTCATCATACAGTGTATTTCATTGTCTTCCAGTTCTCTTTCCTAACCTCCACAGTACTCCATCTCTAATGACAACAGTGTCAATCTTCCTGAGTTGTGAAGCACAATCTGAGCCACTGTTGGTATTTATTTAATAATAGCTCTTAAATACGGAGAGAGGCATGGTCTGTTCTCTAGTAAGATTAATAATCTAATCAGGTCGAAACAAGCAAAGCTGAAGGAAGTGATTTTAAAACACATATAAAGGGATAACATATATTCTAATTATTCTGGGTTAGCTCTATGGCCATGATTTTAAAGTGAATTATAGGGTGGAATAAAGGTCAACAAGACCTCTACTCCAAGAGCACAAACTATCCAGGAACATGCTAGGTGTGGCCAGAACATTTTCTAAGTATTTAAATGAGATACAATATTAACGTAGCTTGCTAATATCTAAAGATGCTGCTTTTCTTTAAAACTACACTAATATCCCTTTCCTCTACATTCTTTCATCCTCAAGTCTTTCCCCACACAGGCCTCAGCTTTAATTTTCTCCGATACAACCAACGAAACAATGTATTTTTTTAAATGAGGTAAGCATGATTTACTCACTGCCTAAGGAAAACAGACAGAATTCAGGATTTGTATTATGCAGACACGTTTCAAAAGGCATTATAGTCTTCTCTATACTTGATATTTTATTAATAATTGATGTTATCCATCTTTATGAAGAGAATAACATGCCCTTAAAATTTATTCAGATTGTTGGTAATTTCCATTACTAAGATAATGCTCTAAGTAAGAAGACCAAACAACTTATTTTTATCAAAAAGTTCTTTACGTACAGTTTTCCCAAGTTTGAGAATGAGTTTTTCAGCATTTATGTGATCCATAAAGTTAGGATGAGATTTTCTTCTGCGATAATCTTCATCAGTAAAAGGAATCTCAGGATCTTCCTATGAAAGAAAAAATGTGACTGTTAGACATGTCTTAAAACAGAACAATTTTTAAAGGCCTAGATGGTTAAAATAAGTTCTTAAAAAATATTTTAAGAATCTGTTTTAACTTTGTTTTAACTTGAACTTCTTAAAACTTCTGATTCAGATACTTAAGGTTCAACATTTTGAAAATGTCAATAGTTCAATTTCAATTTTCACAGCAAAAGATTTTTAACTACTTTTTATATTTTAAAAACTGTGAATTTTTATTATATATAGCATTACACAAGCTTGAAAAACTCTGACAACTGCTACAGATAACATTAATGTGCACAATTTCTGTAAGACTAAATTTGAGAATTGCAATAGCATACTACAAAGCGTCCCACATGGTTTCTGACAATACTTAACATATGTGGTTATAAAGACGTATCTATTTATCTGGCTACACGCTGATTTAAATATGTATTTCATTAAATACATAGTAAATATGGGATTTTTTATGACTGAAGGACAGTGCATATTGTGCTTAGCATAGGTCTTACATCTTGTCCAAGCAGTCCCTAATGTCTGCCTGTATCATTGCAGCCCAGTGCCTAAACTTCTCTGTCCAGTGGAATAAATTTAACAATTTTGGCAGTAAGTAGTGGTTCAGGGTGAAAGGATCATGAGAAAAAACACACTTGCTGACACTAACTTTATTAGCTATTGTTGAAGTACATACTGAAATACTTTGTTTACTTGCATTTAATGAATATTTTCCACTAAATGCAAATATTCAGTTAAAAAAAAAATTATGTTTTCACATTACTTACAGGGTCAGGGGATTTGCTTTTTGCCCAGCTCATTATTGTTGAAATGAGGATGAATAACTTTGGTGTTGCAAAATGCTCTATTTCCATATGTAGAGCTGTTAAATGAAAGCAAAGGATTTAATTTATTGTAAACTGTATTACTCAAACCGTATTTTTGCTTTTATATAAAGGTCCTGTATAGACATTTATACCATAACGTTCGATGTGATATATATTTTTAAGCAAATACTCTTTATTTGGGTTGGTATAAAATAAAGATAATAAATCAGGAAAGAAAACAAATAGACAAATAATGGTAATAAAGAATCAAATTATTGGGAATCAACATAATCTCCATAAAGCTACATATTACGGGGGGAAAAAACCAATAGAATATAGAATATAGAAACAATCTATACTTGGAAATGATTCGTCTTTATTGACTGCTGAGATACTGAAAGAAAAAAAAGTGTGGGTTTTTTCATGATTGAAACAGAAAATCTACAGAATTCAAGTAAAGCTTCCTTATTTTAATTGAGAGCAAAATAATTAAACGTGGGTTATGTTTTGTTGAGTCCTCTAAAACTTATGATGTTATCCAAGTATTTATACCATAAACAGGAAAGCATAATTTAGTTTAACTATCATATAAAGAACAATATTGCACTGTCACCATAAAAAGATTCCAGATGCCCATTAGAATTTGGATATAACAATCAGGAGAAAGTTTCAGAAAGACTGTTAGCAGTATTTTTTTATTGGACTTTTAAGTCAAAATATATTTAAATAATTATATAAAATATTCAAACATTGTTTGAATATCACAGGAGCAAATTTTCTACCCACCTCCCAATGCAAATAGATAAGACAATGGTTGAGAGTTATTCAGGGAAATAACTGCCTACACAGATATGTCATTTGAAGTGTTGGACCACTCCATGAGAGCTGCTCTAGCTTGTGAATGCTAGAGTGCATTCCATGGTCCCTTGCTAATTAATTGAACAATTCATGCAGCATTTCTCCATCAAGGAACCCAGTTTTACATTACAGTAAGCTATAAATCCCAGATAATTTCATTATATGTTTACAGTAAATTTTGATGTCTGTATAACAACCAATTTTCTGTTCAGTTGATAGCTATACTAACCAGAAGCAGCCCATGTTGCTTCCTCAATTTGATTTGCATCCTCAGTGATATTATATAAAACAATCTCACACTCAAACAAGTGACTTAGGAGCTCTTTTCGAGAAGAGACCTGGGGAACAAAAAAATATTTAGAATCTGTCATTTAAGAAAAAATAAAAGAAGAAAAAAAATATCCAGAATTCCTTTTCTTTGCAAGTTTAACTTACTGATAGAATGTAGTTTTCTAACACTAGGATGTTAGAATAATTCATAGGACTGATATCAAACTTTATCTGTCAGATACAAGTAAGGTGATGAAATGTAAATTAAATGCTGAAACTTCTAATTTACAGTACACATTAATATAGTTCAAAAAGATGCACAATTTTTAGTGGTATTTTAAGATCCATATTTTCAGTGCAAATGTGAGTATCAAAAAATATCTATGACTTTTATAGGTATTTTAAACAAGGATCAGCTGGCAGAATGGAGAAGACATAAAAAATGTCTATTTCCTTGCAAAATAACTTCCTGTCATTTTTGTTAAATGAAGATTGTCTGCATCACTTCAGCAAGTCCAACAAACACTTTGGGCAAGAGCAGTGATTAAGATTAAATACTGCCAGCCATAATTTTCTGATTGAACAGCTCAGCTGTATAGACATTTAAATCAAAATTTTCAAATGTTTGAAGAGATACTGGAAAATCAATTTGAGACAGTTAGAGGCAATTTTAGTTTCAGAAAGCTAAATCAAGCAATAAGCAATCACATTCTTAAAAGCAAGCCTCCTTTAGTTAACTAAACTCTGGACATATCTTTATACAAAGATGTAGGTATTCAGAACAATTAGCTGCTAGTGAAAGCTGTGATTTCAGTGAACAGTTAAGAAGGGGGACACTAAGTTTGATTCCACCACCACTACCTTTAAAATAGTGACAAAAGACAGAGGATACAAGAGAGATACTTCAGGTGTGTGTTTTGAGGGAAAAAGAAAGCAGACCTGTGGGTCATCAGGATAGATGATGTCCTGTCTGTAACTATTTTTTTAAAAATCTATTTTGAGTCTGAGTTCCTTCCTTTTACTATTTGTCGTATCAGACCTAGCAAGGAAGAGACAACAGTGTGCAGGAAGCAGAAGGAATAAAATATATGTATACAGCTTCCAGCAGCAACAAAAGACCATTTTATTAATGCAGGTCATTTTACATGACTTGCAATATTTCTAATGTTGTCTAATGGCAACCTGAAATAAGACACTTACTGCATATGTTTCCTCTGCAAAACGTGGTTTAGTACTGTCTGATTTAGAAAGGGTACCCACTACTTGGTAGACTCCCTCCTTTGGCCTACTATAAACTTCAGCAGCTGAATCATTTTCATCTTCCTCTTCCTCCTCTTCTTCTCCTATGCTTTCAAGCGATGCCCCAACAACACATCTGGATAAATACTGCAGTATACAAGACACACATTTGTATGCAAATATATATTGAATCCCACACAGCTTCTCATGGTCTTGGGAAGACATCAACGCTCTTGACTAGCCCTGATCCTGTTGTAGGTAATGAAGCTCAGAACACAGCTTTCCATTGAACAGGAAAACGTTATGGACTCCTCAACCTCAGCTGTAATGTTTTGTCTTGACTTGTGTCCTATGCCTCAAAGTCAAAGGTGCTGGTGAGTCCCTAGATGTTCTCTGCAACCTGGCCCCTCTCAGGCAGGCGTTAGCTCAGAGATGTGTTATCTCTCTCCACAGTGATCAGCCGTTGCCCGAGATCTCCCGACCTGCTTTATCCACGCCTCCCGCTCCTAACTCTCATTTTTCCTCCTTCCTATCTTAACCCCTTCTTGCCCCCAGTCCCTCTCCTCAGCAGCTATGTTAGGTGACCCCAGCTACCCGGCTGGCTTCCCGCCCAGCCGAACTCCCTGGAGGCCAGCCACGGCTCCCTGCCGCGCTACCGGCCGAGGGCCCGGCGGGCGCTCCCCGCAACGGGCTAGGGCAGGCGGGAGGGCGGCGGCGCCTCAGGCAGCGACCGCTGAGGAAGAAGCCGCGGCCGCGATCAGCTGCGGGCCGTCCCCCGCAGTCACCTCGCCGATGTTGCGGCCGCAGTAGGAGTCGAGGTGGTTGAGGAAGACCCGCCGGCTCCGCGGCGGCCCCGCCGCCATCGCCACAGCCTGCGCCGGGGACGCGGCCCGTTGCTACGCGACGGCGCGGCCAGCGGCGGCTGCGCAGTGGGCGCGGCGCGGCTGGGCGGTGCGGCCTTCCCCCGGCAGCCGGCGCGGGGCGCTGCGGCCGGGCTGCCAGGCCTGGGGGGGCGCAGGCAGCTCGCAAGGTAAGGACCACCGGCAGTATAAACAGGCGTTTAGGGTGTACGTATGCTCGTTTTTTATACCTAATTCAATCTATCCTAGGACAAACAGGGATAGCGGCAGTCAATAAAGTAGGGACTTTGTTCCTGACTTCTAGACGCCGAACAGGACGAAATGTATGTAGTACTGCTGAGGCAAAAATAGCTTTAATTAGGTTATTAGACGGCCTTTCAGGTAGCAGGCAGACTTTGAGGCTTTTTAGGTAATTCATAGATTAACAGCTACATTAGGCCAAGCAGCACTCATTCAGGGGTTCGGATAATGAAAACAACTGAGAGCCTAAGGCAACCTATTGAAATTCTCCGTTGTCAGTGCTCCAGAGAAGCTACCTCCATATAGGCAGCAATGCCTAAGTATAGGGACTGGAGAGTATTTTCTTCATACTCATAAACCCAGACACAGTGGAATGATATAGCTTTCCCATTTTTGAGTTAACACTGCAGTACATTATCAGAAACAACAGAAGTTTCTTCTGGTAACACCTACAAAACAACTGTTTTGAAAGTATTTCTCAGCTTAGGTTTATAATAAGCACGCAAAATAACAAATCATTTTAAAGATGTCTAAGAAAAAAGTATCTTAGCAATGTAACATTTACTTTGGCATTTTTCCACTTGTATTTCTAACACTTCTTTCCAAGTCCCTCTTTACAATCACCTACCTTGTTTTTTCACCACGAAGTTTCAGCAGATACAAGTTTGCAGCCAAAGGTTTTAAAATACTTGTTAACTATTTGATATTTAAGATTTTTTTATGGGCATGATGACTTTGGTTGTTCACTCCCCCCTTTCCAGTAGCTCCCCCTCAAAGAAAACTACAACACACTGGTGCATTTATTTAATGCTTTAGTCATTGAAATTGAACAAGTAAATTAGTTGCAAGGGAAAATATTCAAATATAAATTTGGTAAAGTACATTCTCCTCACAGAGGACTAACCACACGCCACAGACCTGTGTGCAAAAGAGAGCCTATGAACAATTTTTAGAGCATGGAAGCATACCCTAGGGCGGAGGATTAATATCAGAAGTTTCAACCTAAAAAGATAATAAAATAAACACGAAATTAAGCTCTGGAAAACAGAAGCGCTAACTACAGTTGTCTTGTCAGTCATAGTTGTACATCACTACCCCAAAGCTATTACAAAAGCTCTACTAGGCTTCTCCAATTAATATGACTAATCCTTAGCAGGTAGAAGTCAATATAGCTCTACTAAAGTCACTGGAATCTGTGACTTCATGAGAACCGACATATCCGTAAGTGTGGCTCCAAAAAGCTACTGCATGTCCTTGTCACAAAAGCATGGCAGAATAATGGCAGGATTATTTAAATAAAGATGCACAAAGACTGAATAATACAAGAACACAAAAAGTATGAACGTCACAGAATGTTAGTTCAACGGTACTGGTATTTCTAACCAACTGCAATTTTTAAAAAGTCTACCATTCAGTACATACTTGAAAAGTTACAGCAGAACAATAGATTTATAAAGAGATTTGTACCAGTTTTTAAGTAGAAAATACAAGTTATATCTTCCAGTTTGTATTAGTCTTAGCAAATTTCATACAGCCTTTGGTTTCAAACCAATGCAATGCAATTAACATTACAGTACTTACTTAGCATTCATTAGGAGAGGATGCTGTACAATTGAGGGAGAAAATGTGAAAAATGGGAGTACCAAAGTACTGTATTATAGAAAGTAAAGGCTGAAGCAAAAATACTCTTGGGTATATCCTGTACATCGTGTAAACACACATTCAGAATACTAAACAGGCTAAAATGTCTTCCAAGCCTCCCAAACAGTTACAATATAGCATACATATATATACATATAGCATATATAACATCATCTTTAGGAAATGTAGCCCATTACACCCTAATTCTGTGCTTAATTCATTTGCGATTCAGACAATACATTCATATATTAGCAGTACATGTCATTTATTATTTTGAGTTTGCTGGTTGCCATAGACAAGGACAGATCAAATAATACTGAGCCTTGCTTTTAACTCAGATACTGTCAGTATATAAGCAATGCTCAACTGTTCAAGAACCATCTTTCTTGTTATCAAAGCTGAGAATTTTCAGATTTATGTATAGCAAATCAAGCTGAAATTCTGTTCTTTGCAGAACAGTAGTTTTCCCAATTATTCTTCATTAATTAGGTAGAGCAAGTAGTTAGCTTCTATTTTAAAAAGCAGATATGAAAATTATCAGTAAGCACACACCAAAAAAAATTACTACTTGTATATATAACAATCAGTCTCTATATAATCTTTTAGAGTTTTGGATAATAACACTTCGAAAAGAGACCAAATTTTTTGAATGTTGTAAGAAGCAACTTACTTGCTCACCTACAACAAAAAAGAAAACAAAAAAGTTTATTAATTTTGCAATTTATCAAAGTGGCTTTTAATAGCATTGTGATATACACAAATCCACTGTAGCAAAATGTTATAGAGTAGTACTAGCATGAATTAGATATTAATGCAAGAAATGAAGCTTAAGATGTTTGTGATTATGTTTTTAAGAAAGATCTCAGTGCCTCATACTAAGAATTCCTTCTAGCATTAAACCTTCCTCAATTCTGGGTAAATCATGACTGACTATCTTTCTTCAAAGCTTCTAGTCTTTGTAGTAATGCATTTCCAAACACCTCTCGATATGCAGGGCTGAGAGAGTCCAATAAGGAGTAGACAGTTTCATGGTATGGAGTTTGCAATCTGTCATCAGTCTGATCAAAATCATAAGCTACTACCTGCAACAAAGAAATCACTGGTTAAATTTCTGTGGTTAGGATCACTTTGCAATGGGAAACAGATATCACAACATTTAACTTTGCCAGTCAGGGTAGTACAGTAATGTGAGAACAAAAGATACGGGATTTAAATCACAATCTGTGCTTTCTACTATGGGGCTTAGTGGTAATACAGTATTCAGACAGTTTCAAATACCTTTTGTCCAAAACTCAGAATATTAGTAAAATCTATCATTACGACCTTTGAAAAGAAGTCTTACATCTACATGCTTGCACACAAAATACACATGGTGCAAAAAGGAGTTGTATACATGCTGTATTACTGACTTATCCAGGTACCCTAGAAACCCAAAGACTGACATGCCTATAACAAACTGCTGCTTCAAACTTCATCATGTTGTGTCTCAAATAAATGCCTGTTTTTTCATCAACTTCCCTTCTTGCTTTGTTGGAAGTAACTAGTGAAAGTTCCACTTTCTAGGAGAAAACACATAGAACAGGCTTTCATAAAAGTACAAGAGGAATATGTATGCTGTTTTGGTGTCACTGAAGTATTTTTCTAGGCACCTTTTGAACACGATCATTGTTCAAAACAAAGAGACTTAAGAAATTACAAACAAATTAGTTTACCCTGAGTCCTGCTTCGGTGAGCTCCAGGCAGTACCTGTTCCTTTCCCTGGTTTCCACATTGATATATGCCACGTCCTCTGCACAGGGAAGGGTTTTTGAGACAAACATGTTGCTGACAGCAAACAGAACGTCATTCACAACAGCTTCGGCTTCTAGTCTCATATCCTTCACATCTGTTCCTTCGAAGTCTCTATAATCAGAATCCTCTTCAAACCCCGTATTATTGGGTAACTCCATAGGATTGCAATCAGTCTCCATTCTGCATATGGAAACATTTATTTTAGATTTCTCATATCACTACACTCAATATATATTAACACCATAAAACAAGAGTTGTATCTTAAGCAGACATATTTAACATTGTCCAAAAAAAGGAAAATATGAGACCCAGTGACTTCCATAAGTCAAGAAATGACAGTCCAGAGAACTCAGAACCATGATGTTGAGAACAACTGCTCAGGAAGGTTACATTAGCACATAGAAGCAGAATCAGTGTCACTGAAGTTGCTTCTTCTTATGCAAGTGACTCGCATTCTTTTGTATAAGACTCTGTTATGATTCAGCAGTAATTAATTCTGCACTTTGCTGATCCAGAATGCAGTAGGAAGACAAGTCATGCCTGGAAAAACTGAAATCAGTAGCTGTAGAAAATAAAAACCTATTGTTGGTGAATTTAAGAAAGACTTAGAAAAGTCTGTGAACTAAATGGGTTATCAGAGACTATAAAGACATATTAACTGCAGCTTTTTGTTTACAGTCACTAAAGAACAATTCTCTTGTCAAGCTTTTATGCACAACTGTCAATACATTTCAGAGACATACATGGCTGGCCTTTGTAAGCAACTGTTACCAAAAAGGGACAGACTCTGGGGGGGGGTGGGCGGGGGTACCACAGCGGCTCCAGCATTTGCCTCTCAGGTACCAGTGTCACCATGAGGCCTCAGCTAAGTTACACCCGTAGGGAAACCTGCCTAAGGCCAGCAGGGAAAGCGCCTTAGGACGCTGCCCCGACTGCTTTGGTAGCTGAGCACTGCTGCCAGGCGGGAACGGGGGCTGGCGATAACCGATCTGCAACACGCAAGACATTCACAGCATGAGATTCATGCCTTCCTGATAAATCCCACTCTGGACCTACAAACAAATTCCAAAGAAACCGAAGGCAACAGGGGAGCTGGCTACCGAGCTGCGCAGCCTCCCATTCGCAGTGAATCACTCCGATTTAATGACAGCAAAACAGCCACGGATCACACCTGCGCCACTGCCCCGAGCAGCGCGGGCAGGAGCAGGGCGCCACCCCCACCGGCAGCGCCGGCCCCGGCAGCCTACCTACCAGTCCCGGCGGCGGGCGGCCAAGGCCCCGCCGCCCGACCCCAGACGGCTCCGGACACAACGGTGCTTGCCGCTCCGCCCTGCCCTGCCCTGCCCTGCCGGCGGAGAGCAACCCGCCCTGCTGCTTCCCCCGGGGCCGTTTACTAGAGAGGCAGCCCCCGCCGGCCCCCGCCGCCTCGCCCCGGGCGCCGCCCGGCAGCGGAGGCCCCTCGGGCGCGACACCGCCCCCTCACGCACCTCCTGCGGCCGCTTCCGCCCCCGCCTCCTCCGCTCAGCGACGCCACTTCCGCGCGGACGTCACGGTGCCGGTGACGGCGTTCGGCGCGGGGGGGGGGGCGCGCGGGGAGGAAGGAGATAAACAACCCGGAACGGCCTGGCCGCCCTCGCCGGCCGCGCGGAGCTGACGCGGGGGGGTCCGCCCGCCGGACCCCAGCCCCCCACCCCGCTCCGCGCACCATTCTGCTGCGCAGCGCGGCTGCGGCGGCCCCCTCCGCGCTCGCGGGCCGCCGAGAAGATGGCGGCGACGGTGTCCGAGTGAGGATGGAGCTACCTGTCAGCGCCTCTTCGCCCTGAGGGGAGGCAGTGCCGTCCCGCTTGCGGTGTGAGGGGCGGCGGGGGCGCCGCCTGACAGCGGGAAGCCCCTGCGGTAGCCCGCGTTGAGGGGCGAGGCTGGGCCCGGCGGCTCACCTCCCTCTCTGCACCCGCTGGAGGGACCAGCCCCGACCCCGTCCCGCCGCCTGGCCCCGCGGTCCCCGGCGCGCAGCCGCCATGCCGTGGCCTTTCTCGGAGTCCATCAAGAAGAGGGCCTGCAGGTACCTGCTGCAGAGGTACCTGGGCCACTTCTTGCAGGAGAAGCTCAGCCTGGAGCAGCTCAGCCTGGATCTCTACCAGGGCACCGGCTCCTTGACGCAGGTCCCTCTGGATAAGTGGGTAAGAGATGCCGGCGCTTCACCCCCTCGGCTCCTGCTGCGTCTGAGGGACCAGCTGATTCCCTGCCCCCGGCTGCCACCCACTTTATTTTCAGTACCCAGCCTCCTTTATGTAAAAAGTTACAGCCATAATTAGCATTTCATCCAGGGAACTCTTCTCTGATATGTGAGCACTTAGAGAAGAAAAAAAAAAAAAAAAAAAAAAAAAAA